>JAVDOI010000025.1:2259078-2684078 GCA_032191485.1 Leptoclinus maculatus
TTTTGCTCCCCATATATACATGATAATCAGCATCACTGTACTAATAGAGGTGTTAATGTTGCCTGTGTTCATGCACTCAAGTCATTTACAGTGTCTGGCTTTATTTTCTCGTGAAAAATGTAAATGAAACAAGCCGTGACCTGTCGGTGCAGAACTGATCATAAATCACTTACATTACTGTGAGTGTACTCACAGGAAAATAATGACATCACAGAGTCCAATTCTGAAACAAAAGCATGAAAACGCAGTTTCTTTTATTGTTGCTCTGTTCTCAACATCCTGACATGCTGCAGTTTAAACACATTCTCTAAACACAACGGTTGTCTTTTCCTAACTCCTCATGAATTATTTCCTTGACGTTTTCCATAGAGGTCAATGAAAAGTGGTTAGGAACAGACGTTAGGAGGTCATTTTTGGACTTTTCGACCGCAGCAAGTGTGTACACATACAATGAATATGACTTATCTACATGCACATAGATAGACACACAGCGCTCAACAACAATCATTTGACTACTACACAACAACATGAGATAGGCTCACTTCATGTGTAGCCTTTCAAGTATTCAACTATCACTGATTGTATTATTATGATATAAATGTGGTACTAAGCTGTTGCAATTGCTGTTGCAATTAGCAACAGTCATTAGTGACCTTATAGTATTTTCATAACTCATAATATAACACATCAGTTAAACTGAGAGTTTTGTAAATACATTTGGTTCAGGGGGGAGACGCTGTTTCATATCAGTGTTCAATTTGCATGATATCTACTGGATAGAAATCTCAGTCCAGCTCTCAGTTGGATTGTTATGATCACACACAGACGTTTGACAGTAAAGCGAGAGGAAGACTCTCCCACCCTTCCTGCTCCCAGACTTATCTCACCGACTGATAATGAGCAACAGATTAAACGTGTAAAATGAGGTCACGGCTGAGAACAATACTGTCTTACTTTCAACACAGTCTGCGGTCTGAGTTAATGTTACAGTTTCACCCCGCACAGTGTTGTCTTGCTTCATTGGAGAGATGGGAGGATTGTGTTTGGAAGAAGAAAAGAGGCCGTCATATTTGTAGTACTGCAAGTGAGACTGTGGCGCCATCTGTTGGCAAAAATATATCAGTGAATGAAAAGTGAATGAAAGTTACAATACTGCCATCATGTGGAGGTTGTCCAGATAACATACATGCATCATTAGTGTCCCTTGTTTTTAGAAATATGTCGCTAAACGCACCACAAAGTGATCTTCTCACTATGTGCATATAAAGGTGAATATTAATAACAATTCAAAAATAAAACTGTGATTGCATTGCTTCACAAAGCTTTTGGGTGACCGTGGGCTGCTCGGTATCATCCCATTGGCAAATAAAAAGCCCCACATGGTACTCAATTAAATGCGATACATTTGGGATTCATGAATTGTGCAATCTTTGCATGATGTCGATGGAAGCATGCAGTGATTCAAGTTTAGTTTAGTTCATGCTACTCATGTCTACTGCCTTTCTATTCATTATTTTATATCTAAATCAACAACAACACAAATGAAACTGCTGACATGTTTCATTCTTGGTTGAACCTTGTATGTATGCTCTGAGTCAAGATGATGTGAAAGTGTATCATCACAGATCATCACACACATCACGGATTCATGGAAACACCTATTGTAAACACACACACAGTCCAAACTATTTACATTTACACAATTTACTATAAAATAAAATATCTCTCACACGTATGCCTGCGTTAGTGGAGGGGGCGTGGCCACATAATAGTGACGTCATCGGAAAACTGACTTTCTGAGTTGCACTTGAACCCAACAAGTTTACCTGTGGCATCGAGAAGATTGAGCTCTAGAGATTTTTGATCACCTCGAAAACAACTTTAGTTAAATACCTACAGCAAACCCTACCTGTTGGAAATAATGGCTTCCAGTGGACCCTCACCGTGGAGCAGAAACAGACGGGATCTCCCCACCCTAGCAGGTACGTACAAAAAAAATATTTAAATTGCATGCCAAATGTGTTTATTAATGTTCCTTGACTCCATAAAAGGTAATTTCAGTAGAAAATGTGCATTTAATTACGTTAAATTGTTGAATATTAAGCTAAAGAATGTTCAGAATTTAAGCTAGCAAATTTGAAAAACTCAGATTTTGAGGCCTCTCACATTTCGTCATGTAAAACAATAATTATATGTTACAAACTGGACTTTTGTCTTCGAAATGTGTGGTATGTGTCAACACATGTGTAGGGACATTTTTTTATTTTTTTTGAGGGGATACAATTTTCGATTTCTGTGTTGAAAATCTCGGAAACAAAATGGCGCCTACACCATTGCCAAGACCAGTTTCAAAAAGACACACAAAATAGAACTCTTCTCGCACCATGGCAACGATAGAACTACAAGAAGGAACATTTGAGAGCTAACTTTAAGAGATTCATTAAAATGCACCAACGGATCAATATTGTTATGAGCCTGAATGAAAGAGATGTAACGTTAACGTTAGTGAACGTAAATGTCTGACAGTTAATGGACCTAAAAACCAAAGCGTTCAGTCACCTCTCAGTCATGTTAGTGTCATCATAACATTGTGATTTGTGGTTGATGTAGTTTTATCTGTAAAGTGGTTTGTCATGCAGTGGACTAAATAAAATAAATTAGTTTGAGGTACCAAGATGCACATATTTCGCTGTCGATATTTTGCAGAAACCATGTTGTTACTAGTGAATTAGCTAATGGCAGGGACCCATGTTTTGGCGTGTGTAATTGCGCGTGTAATTATGCACACGGGTCTCTGCGCATCAAACCTTTTGGCTTCATCTCAGTGTTTTTCACAGTTTATTGGAAACTTTAGATAGTATTGGAGGCAGTGTTATCTCTCACTGAATAGAGTCAGAATCACCACAAGGTCCAAACTATGATGCAACACGCTTTGTTCTGACTTATAATAGAGTAGTCTGACTTTTATTATGGCTATACAATGTGAACAGGGTTGTTGTGTAGAATTGTGTTGTGCAAACAAGGGTTAAACTGATCCATTCTTCCCTCACCAAGTAGAGACAGAAGTACTGTATGCCAAATAACTCAATCTGACTGAATACAACTCCACATCACTAGCTCTTTAGCCCTTCATTACTGCTACTGTGCTCTTTAAACAAACGATAACAAATGAATATGATTTGGATCCATTCATCACAATTTAACTTTGTGAATATGTTCTTTAAGTGAAGAAACAGATGCTATAAGAGCATGATGGAGTATTTGTGTGTAGTATTTTGCAGTGTGTACAGCGTGGTACAATGGAGGACAACAGCTTTTACCAACACATCTCTTACAGTACAAGGTTGCATATACACTATGAAGGAGTGGAAAATAGTTTGGGCAAATGTTGTCTGATTATATTAGTGTATGTGAACGTTTTCTGAATCAAGTTCCAAATGAAAGAGCGTTTTTTTAAAAGTGCTCGGCTGGTGATAATGTGCACACTGGCCTTTCCCTTTAGAATAAGTTTGGACCGTGGCTATGGTCTCACATGGAAATAGCATTTTCATAATTTGCTCCTGATAAATACTGAAATAGTTGCCTTTTGTGTTAGTTGGTGGCTTGTGGATGTAAGTTTTTTAAATCAATTTTTTTCTTCCTACCTCAGTCCGCCCCACTCCACGTCTGCCTGCTGACCGCCCTGATGACGAGAGGCCTCCCGACGACCCGGTCCTTCCCGACTACGAGGAAGAGGTTGGCGTTGGTGAGCAACAAGGCCCTGTTCCTCTTCCTGTTTACTACCCTGTTTACTACCCTGTTTACTACGCTGTTCCCTATCCTGTTCCCTACGCTGCTCCTTATGCTTTTGCTGCCCCTGCTTTCCCTCACGCTAACCCTGCTTTCCCTTACGCTAACCCTGCTTTCCTTCACGCTGACCCTGCTTTCCCTCACGCTAACCCTGCTTTCCTTCACGCTAACCCTGCTTTCCCTCACGCTAACCCTGCTTTCCCTTACGCTAACCCTGCTTTCCCTCACGCTAACCCTGCTTTCCCTCACGCTAACCCTGCTTTCCCTCACGCTAACCCTGCTTTCCCTCACGCTAACCCTGCTTTCCCTTACGCTAACCCTGCTTTCCCTCACGCTAACCCTGCTTTCCCTTACGCTAACCCTGCTTTCCCTCACGCTAACCCTGCTTTCCCTCACGCTAACCCTGCTATCCCTCACGCTAACCCTGCTTTTGAAGCTGCTGTTGAAGCTGCTGTTGAGCGTATTATTGGCAGGTTCAGGAACAGGTATGAAGAGGAGGAGGACCCTGAGATCGATGTCGACGGACTTGAGGACGAGGACACTGAGATTGTTGTCGTCATACTTGAGGACGAGGACTTCGAGGATGTTGAAGACATCGGGCCACTCTCCAGGGAAGATTCTTCTGAAGAGCTCACGGATACTGGATCTCCCTCAACTTCTGGCCTCGGCTCCTCCACAAAACGACGCAGGGAAGAGAGCGACGACGAGGAGAAGGCTGCTGCGAAGAGGCCGAGGTGGTCCGAAGAGAGCGACTCGGATTGACTCTACGATGGGACGGGCTGACAATCCTCCCAGAAACGTCATCGGAGCAACCACTGAGTCGAAGCAGGACCAGTGGTTCTCATGGTAGCCTTTGCATCTGGCAGGGCTGATGACGCCCCATGTAGCGTCTTGCACTGGGGCTTTTCTATGGTATCTACTCATATATGCATGCTGGATGGATCAATCCTCCCGGAAATGTCATCGGAGCAACCCCTGAGTCCACATCGAAGCAGGACCAGTGGTTCTCATGGTAGCCTTTGCATCTGGCAGGGCTGATGACGCCCCATGTAGCGTCTTGCACTGGGGCTTTTCTATGGTATCTACTCATATATGCATGCTGGATGGATCAATCCTCCCGGAAATGTCATCGGAGCAACCCCTGAGTCCACATCGAAGCAGGACCAGTGGTTCTCATGGTAGCCTTTGCATCTGGTAGGGCTGATGACGCCCCATGTAGCGTCTTGCACTGGGGCTTTTCTATGGTATCTACTCATATATGCATGCTGGATGGATCAATCCTCCCGGAAATGTCATCGGAGCAACCCCTGAGTCCACATCGAAGCAGGACCAGTGGTTCTCATGGTAGCCTTTGCATCTGGCAGGGCTGATGATGCCCCATGTAGCGTCTCGCACTGGGGCCGTTGGATTGACTCACTTTAACCCTGAGGGCCGGCCTTTGCATCTGGCAGGGCAAGGAACCTTTAGCTTGATCGGTGTTCCAATGAGCACAATATTTCTTGTCACAGCACCAGTGGGGGGTGTGCTTGAATCACACTACATGCATCCCCCTCAGTGTCTGTAATCCTTTCCATCATCATTTCCCTTTATGCCTCTTGGCATGTAGGGCAGCAACAAAAGTCTTCCACTCCTGTCTGTCCTGGGCGAGTCGCTGGATGGTGCCCCATGAGTGGTTTAGGCTCTGCATCTCCTTCTCCACAGTTCTTCTCCATGTGTTTCTTGGTCGGCCTCTTTTTCTTTTCCCTTCTGGTGTCCAATGTAAGGCTGTTCTTGTAATATCAGCAGGGTCTTTTCTCAACACATGTCCTATCCATCCCCATCTTCTTCTCATTAGTATGGTCTTCATGCAGTCTTGTTGGCATTTGTCATACATAATCCTCTCCAGGTCAACACTAAAGATATCGCTGAAAGCTGATGTGAGAAGAGGAACTTACCACCTTCGCTTGAAAATTTACTGGCACTGCACTGGGCACCTAAATACAGAACATCCAATACAAGCAAACCTCATGAAAACGGGACCAGGGAAACTCCCCAAAGACAGTTTGGTTAAAGTCTGCGGGTTAAAATTGCCTTAATAATATTGCCCCAAAAGGTATAGTAACATTTAAAACATATTAAATTCTTAATTCAATAATTCAAAGATCATTTGTGTTACTAACCATGTTTGTGTTCCCTTTGGCCGGAAAAAGTAAGTAGGAGCTTCTGTTTTGTTGAGAAAGTGACCTAGAATAGTCTACAATATAAAAACAAAGTAATATATCTACAAACTGTATGCTACATCTTTTTCAGCTGCTGCTGTTCACCGTGGACAAAAAAGGTTGTATGAGCGTCAAAATATATTGTAAAATATATGAATCATTTAGTCTTTGATTCAATGAATACAATATTATTTGTCTTACCGTTATTTTTCTTTTTCTCTCTCTCACTCCACCTCCTGAGCCGCTACCTTTCACAGTGGACTAAAAGATGAGTATGAGCATATATGTGTCAGGGGCGCGGCTTCCATCATCCGGCACCTGGGCTCATCTCCGCACCTGCTGGCAATCAGACCGTCATCACAGGCAGCTGAAATACCCCGGTTTCCTTCATTCTCATCGCCAGATTGTTCCGTCAGCTCTGAGTTTTGCACTCTTCTTAGAGTTGTTTACCTTTGTTTCGCTAGATTTGCAACTAACTTGTGTTCTCCTTGTGCCTCAAGATTCCTGTGCCACGTCGCCGCCCAGCTGCCGCCACCACACGCACCGCCTCACCTTCCTACCTGCATGTTCCACCGGCTCCACCAACAACTAAATAAAACCTTTTTTCTTCACCTACCATGCCGTCTCGGTGTCTGGTATGGGTCCAGAATAACCGACCGTAACATATAGTGACTTAAAACAGCTTTGCATCTTTCAACAAGCAGCTACACCGAGTCATGAGGATTACTTTGTAGGACACAGGATTTTAAATCCGTCCATATACACATCAGAACACATGTAATCCTTCAGGTTTAGGGACATTTTTACAAACAGCAGCATGATTTAACAGCAAGTAGGCATTAAAGTCCGTAAAAAACAAACTCGGACTATGATAGATTATTAAACTGTTAAAAAGCTAAATATAACCGAACCGAATTGCCACGTTAGACCTACATCAGTGATTGCCGCCGTCGTATCATCCTTATGTAGCTTAGTGAAATATAGTCACATTCTGTAAACTCCACTTTTGTCTTTTCCTAACTCCTCATGAATTCTCCTTCACATCTTTCCTTGACCCCATGACGTTTTCCATAGAGGTCAATGAAAAGTGGTTAGGAACAGACGTTAGGAGGTCATTTTTGGACTTTTCGACCGCAGCAAGTGTGTACACATACAATGAATATGACTTATCTACATGCACATAGATAGACACACAGCGCTCAACAACAATCATTTGACTACTACACAACAACATGAGACATCTTAGAAATGTGAGAGTAGCTGTGCTCTCCATGTTTCAGTCTTGTACAATAACTCATAGTCAACTCCTACAACAGTGTTCACACACAAAGCACAGTGCTAAATCATTCTTTAGACCCAATTGCTTACATTATGATGACATGATTTTGTCAGAGGTGCTGAGACGCTGACAGCAGAGTTACAACAGAACAGGTTAGAGGTTGAATGATGGTGACAGTGATGATATAGTAACGAACAGTGGCGGCTGGTGGAACATGTTCTTGGTAGGGCTGTGCCACATCCAATCAATTTCAGCAAACATCCCAGAATGATTTAATGCAAACAAATTAAGGTATCAAACACGCATTACTACTTTGCAGTTAAATATTTAACATTTATTCCAACACGAAAAAAAGCAGTAAATAACACTTTGACAAACACGTCAGGACATCTTATTTTAGTCACCCTCACAGGGAGTTCAGTATAATATAATATATATAACATATAATAATATTCTGTATAATATAATAATATATATATCATATAATATTCTGTATAATATAATAATATATATGTCATATAATAATATTCACTATAATATAAAACACACACACACACACACACACACACATACATATATATATATATATATATATATATATATATATATATATATATATATAATAATATATATATATATATATAACTATATATCCATTCCTCAGACAGGTGCTTCATGTCCCTCACTCCCTAACTGTCCATGCTGGTTCTGTCCCCGTTGTTTTAAAAAGATAAATAAGTTATTATCATGACATCATCCAGCTAGTCAAACCTGTCTGGTGTACAGCTAGTAGAGAAGCTTCATGTACTGCTTCTCTTTCCTGCTAGTCTGCTGTCTGATTGTGAGGTCAGGCTGATCTGGGATCAGCTCTTTCAGTAGTTTCTCCTCTCAGTTCTCCTCTCAAACGGGTCTTGGAGGAGCAGTGCTCGCGCTGGCGCTCTCCTGTAGAGACTTCTCCTGACGAGAACGCGCAGCTTGGGGCAGAACGAAATCTGCCCCAAGCTGAATCTATTTGAGGACGCTGATTGGCTAAATTGTATGTCACTCATTTATATCTTTAGTCAGCATTAAAGCATCATTGGCTAAACTGCTTCGTAGACCCGCCTCTTTGGGGCAGTTTCTCCAGCGCCCCAGCAGCTGAGACGTGCACACGCTGAGAGGAGCTGCAGACAGGCAGAGAGGACGAGCAGGAAAAGCATATATTTACCGCAGATATCATATTTTACACATATTACTGGGTGATTCCATGTTTCAAAAACACAAATATTGTCAATTTGTATAATTTATTATTATTATTATTTATTTTATTTTTTATTATTTGTAGCTCAAGGGGGGGCGGCGCCCTAGCGCCCTCTATGGACCAGCCGCCACTGGTCGTAAGTCATTCATGTTACAAATGTATTATGAACCAGTAGATGGCAGCAGAAGTAGACCTTTTGTTCTTGGGCTCACTGGGGACCATCGGACTCCAGGTCAGGAAGGACTGCCTCACTGTTATATTCAGGGACATAGATAGATAGATATAAACTTTATTTATCCCCAGGGGGAAATTTGGTCAACATGTCAGCTGGTGAGACACATCCTTTCACATCCTTTCATTAGGGAAATAAATAAATGTATCCCTTTATGGGGGACATTTTTCTCTGCATTTGACCCATCCCTGTATATAGGGAGCAGTGGTCTGCCAATGACAGGCACCCAGGGAACAGTGTCTTGCTCAGGGACACTTCGACACATGACACGTCCAAGTCAAGGATTGAACCTTAGACCTTGCGGTTACCAGACAACCCTCTTAACCCAGGGAGCCACGATCGCCCCTAAAAGTGTGAATACAACTGCTGTGTTTGCAAAATGAGCAAACAGAAAAAAGAGAAATAAAGAAAGTGAAAGAATGAACTAAAGAACAATAATTTATACTTCAGATCAGAAACGTTTGTAAATGTGCATATCAGTTTTAAAAGGCGAGTAATACTGATCATGTAAGTCCTCAAATAATTTAAACTTGAAGAGACTTAGTTTATGTTGAATAGTTTACTCTTCAGATTAGCGACTGCAAGTAATGGTGATAATGTGTCTCTGTAACGGTTTAAAGGCATACTACTTAGTCTTTTTCTACCTTCTCTTCCCATTAAATAGTATCAACTTTTTTGAAAGTGATTTTACTATTATTATTAAAATATGATATATTATATGGCCTATTTGTGGTGTGTATTACAGTACAGAGGGTACAGACAGAGTATGCATTCTCTGATACACATTCAATTCAATTCAATTTATTTTGTATAGCCCAAAATAATAAGAGTGTTATTTATTAGTGGGAGTCAGCAGGGTTAAAGCGGGTGGAAGGACCAGGGTCCAGATGAAACCACGATACATGGGAACCTGTGAGGAGAGAAAGCACAGGGACTCCGGGGAAGAAACAAAGTCAGTAATGTGCATTTAGTGGTAACGGTATTAGGGTTAATAATGTTAATAATAAAAATTGGTAGTAGGTATCTGCAGGGCCATGGCGGGTGGAAGGACCAGGGTCCAGATGAAACCACGATCCATGGGAACCTGTGAGGCGAGAAAGCACAAAGACTCCGGGGAAGAAGTAGAGTTAGTAGTGAGCATTAATGGGACATCAATTCATACAGACAGAGATGAAGAAGAGGAGAGAGGAGCTCAGTGTATCCTAGGAAGTCCCCCTGTAGTCTACGCCTATACCAGTTTGTCTAAGGGCTGGTCCAAGGCAGACCTAAGCCAGCCCTAACTATAAGCACTATCAAAAAGGAAAGTCTTAAGCTTACTCTTAAATGTGGTGAGTGTGTCTGCCCCCCGGACTGAAATGGGAAGCTTGTTCCACAAAAGAGGAGCTTGGTAACTGAAGGCTCTGGCTCCCATCCTACTCTTTAAGACTCTAGGAACTACAAGTAACCCTGAATTAGAGGAGCGCAGCTCTCTAGTAGGATAATATGGTACTATAAGCTCTTTAAGATATGATGGTGCCCGACCAGTTCGGGCTTTGTAGGTGAGTAAAAGAATTTTAAATTCTATTCTAGATTTTACAGGGAGCCAGTGCAGAGAAGCTAATACAGGAGTAATATGATCTCTTTTCTTAGTTCTTGTTTGTACACGAGCTGCAGCATTCTGAATCAGCTGGAGAGATTTAAGAGATTTATTAGAGCAGCCTGAAAATAAGGAATTGCAGTAATCTAGTCTAGAGGTAACAAATGCATGAACTAATTTCTCTGCATCGCTATGAGACAAGATGTGTCTGATTTTTGAAATATTACGTAGGTGAAAAAAGGCAGTCCTAGAAATTTGTTTTATCTGAGAATTAAAAGACAAATCCTGATCAAAAATGACCCCAAGATTCTTTATGGTGCAGCTGGATGCCAGCGCAATGCCATCTAGAGAAACTATGTCATTAGATAACTGATTTCGGAGGTGTTCTGGGCCTAGTAGAATAACTTCAGTTTTGTCTGAGTTTAACATCAGGAAGTTGCAGGTCATCCAGGTTTTTATGTCCTTAAGACATGCTTGTAGTTTAGTGAGCTGGTTGGTTTCATCTGGTTTAATTGATATATATAATTGAGTATCATCTGCATAACAATGAAAGTTTATAGAGTGTTCTCTGATAATATTACCTAAAGGAAGCATATATAAGGTGAACAGAATTGGTCCAAGCACAGAACCTTGTGGAACATCATGACTAACGTTGGTCCTCGTCGAGGCTTCATCGTTTACATATACAAACTGAGATCGATCCGATAAATAGGATCCAAACCAGTTCAGTGCGGTTCCTTTGATGCCGATATAATGTTCTAGTCTCTGTAACAGGATATAATGGTCTATGGTGTCGAACGCAGCACTAAGGTCTAACAAGACAAGAACAGAGACAAGTCCTTTGTCTGATGCAATTAGAAGGTCATTAGTTATTTTTACCAGAGCTGTCTCTGTGCTATGATGCTTTCTAAATCCTGACTGAAAATCCTCAAATAAACTATTGTTATGTAGAAAGTCACACAACTGATTAGCTACTGCTTTCTCAAGGATCTTAGAGAGGAATGGAAGGTTGGAGATCGGTCTATAGTTAGCCAACACCTCTGGGTCGAGAGTGGGCTTCTTAAGAAGAGGTTTAATTACAGCTACTTTGAAGGACTGTGGTACATGGCCTGTTAGTAGAGACAGGTTGATCATATCTAGTAGAGACGTGCTAATTATTGGTAGCACTTCTTTAAGCAGTCTAGTCGGTATAGGATCCAAGAGACAGGTAGAAAGTTTAGACTTAGAGATTGTTGAAGTTAATTTATCAAGATCGATGGGAGTAAAGCCATCTAAACATATATCATGGCCTGCAGCTGTTTCTAAGGGTACCCTATTTGAGGAAAGATCGGTACTAGTCGAGGGCAGTACATTGTTAATGCTCTCTCTAATAGTTATGATCTTATCATTAAAGAAGTTCATGAAGTCATTACTACTGAGGTCTATAGGAATACGCGGCTCAACAGAGCTGTGACTCTGTGTCAGCCTGGCTACAGTGCTGAAGAGAAACCTGGAGTTGTTCTTATTTTTCTCTATTAACGATGAGTAATAGGCTGCTCTAGCATTACGGAGGGCCTTCTTATATATCTTAAGACTGTCTCGCCAGACTAACCGAGATTCTTCCAAGTTAGTGGAACGCCATGTCCTTTCAAGTTTTCGCGATGTCTGCTTTAATTTACGGGTTTGAGGGTTATACCATGGGGCGAACCTCCTTTGTTTTACTAACTTCTTTTTTAGAGGAGCAATAGAGTCTAGTGTCCTTCTCAGTGAGCTTGTAGCACTATCGACAAGATGATCAATCTGGGACGGACTAAAGTTATCACAGGAGTCCTCTGTTATATCAAAGCATGGTATTGAGTTGAATAAAGATGGAATCGCTTCTTTAAACTGAGCTACAGCACCATCAGATAGACATCTAGTGTAATAGCTCTTGCTTAATGGCGCACACTCAGTTAGTAGGAATTCAAAAGTTATTAGATAATGGTCCGATAAGAGAGGGTTCTGTGCAAAGACTATTAAATCTTCTATTGAGATGCCATAAGTCAGAACCAGGTTGAGGGTAAAAACAGTGAGTCTTATTTCATCTTTTACTCTGCCTTACAGACTTTATTTTAAAGAACTCATTTCAGCTGTATTTCTATTGACTTGAATATGTATCATGTCAATGTAAATTTAAAAAAAGATGTGAATTTCAAAAGTGTTGAACTGATAGGACTGTAAATAGAAGCAGCTCATTACTTATTTAGATGTCAGATGGTATCAGTTTGCTTTGTGGCCCATGTAGCTCCTCCTCCACGCCCATCACATGACCTTTCACTGCCCCCTCGGTTATTGCAAGCAGGAAGCAAGTTTCCTGAGTTATCAAGCCACTGTTTCCTGTACTGTCTCCTTAATCTTTCATTGTCGCCTCCATGGCTACACACACACACACGCACACACACACACACACACACACACACACTACAAGATGGAAGGCCGTTATGTTCTACGGTTTTAAATGACTGGAAGTTTGTGTGGAACTTGAACTCACAAGAGACACACAATGTTTTAGTCAAGTCAGTTAACTACAAGTCCGAGGCAAGCCTCAATTCTCCAGCTCCCGAGTCCTCCAAGTCTTAGGACAAGTGCTGTCAAGCTGTTGCAGAGCACAGAGCCGGTGACAGTTTGAGCCACTCTGTCACACCAGGTCAGAACTGCTCACAGCATCCACTGGAAGGAGGTCAAAGGTCACTGAGGGAGATCAAGAGGACATTCTCATCTGACACCAGAGACCATCTTTGAACAGAGACAGTAGTTACTACCCCTCCCCCCATATACAACCACCATATGTTGAATGAAGACTGGGAGATGCACTTGAAAGCTCTGATGAGCTATTAAATGGAGCTTCGAGCTTAAATGATCAAAAAACAAATCATGTGTCATTCATTCCCACCTTGAAACTGACTTTGATATTGTGAGAGTGTGTTTTTGTGTGTGTTTCCTTGACTCCAGTATTATTTGGTATAAACCTGTGAGATCCAGAGTTGCACAGAAGGAAGAATGTGCTTTATTTGTGACTTCCTTGTGTTGAGGAAATGACTACAGCATCCCCAGGGGAGGACCACCCTACTCCGAGCCCATACTGTCCACTTTTATCTTCTCCATGCAGAGGCCTCTCAAGAAGCACGTTCAACTAACTCAGACTCCCTTTGAGCTCTCCGGCTGCATTAAACACAACCTTTTTGTAGCAATGAACGTGTATGTATTAATGATTTATTCTTCTGCAAAATCTTTTTAGAATCTTCTAAATAATCACATAACATGTAACCTGCGATCCTGTTTGTGCTGGTGATGAAGGAGAAGAGAGTAGTGCTGATCAAACAGAGCTCGATGAAAGAGTTAAAAAAGTAATCTACAGTGTGCAGATCTTTTCAAAGTAAAAGGCCTGGCATGAGGACACAGAGTACTTCTAATTAGCAGCATAGGACAATATCATTGAGTCTGTACCCTTTATTTACACAGTCACGTAATGTTCAGCTGTAACATGTATTTATTACTAGGGGTGTAACGGTTACAAAATTCTCGGTTCAATACGATACAGTGGTGCCACGGTTCGGTACGGTTCGGTACGTTTTCAATACCGCAAAAAAGCAGAAATGCCAAATCCTCTGGTGAGACTCTCAAGGGGTCGTGTCTGATTTGATTCTCTGTTTGGACTTTTGTTTACTTTTACAAAGCAGGAATTATGGTCTGGAGAAATGTGCTGGTGAAGGAGTAGTGTCACGGGGCTCAATAGCATGAAGCATGTTGGTACAGCCTGGTTCATCACTACAGAGTAGAGATATACCTTTAGTCCTGTTTGATCAGGAGGGAACAGATACCCAAACGCTGCGGGGAGAGTTTGTAACCAATATTACGTGACTATTCACTACACTGGGCGTGGTGGTGCCGGTGTAAACAGGAAGTACATTGGTTGCTTAGTTAAAACAAATATGACAGAGTAATAAAGTAGTCTTTAATAATGAAAGGTCGTGTTTGATACAGTTCGTGGAAAGTTTTAGAAGTTTTATTTTTCAGACTTAGTTACACTGGGGGTCTTCCTCTATCTCTCTCTCATCATATTTACATTAAAATCAACACTTACACACAAAGGTTTACTAGATTATGATCCATAAATGTGGTCAACACTCGTCTCTCACTCGTTCCCTCGGTGTCGTTGTTGTTCTCTCTCGTAGCTCTGCTGGAGGCTGAAGTCTCTGTCTACTGGAGAACAATCCATGTTTTGTTCTTTTATAGTTTATGTGAGTTAACTTGTTGTACATAGTTGTACAGAACAAAATAAACAATAATAAGAAAAGGAAAGTCCTCCGTTTTGTGTCCGTCCTCCCTAAAGCCTCTAACGGTGACTTCAGACGTCCGCTCCGTAGGTCTGATACCTCCGCTGGACACGCCGCTCACTAATCGCTCCATTAACAGCTGCTTCCTCCACAGAAATGCAGACTTTAACTGAACAACAGCTGCTAGTAAAGACAACACGGTCAACAACGCCTGTAATCAGCTGTTCATGTTGAATTAACCTGGTAGTCGATCGGTAATCAAGACTGTTGTTGTTTGTGAACATCCGGGAACGATCACGTGATAGGAGCGTGGCCAATCAGGGAAGGACAGCACGGTACGTCGGGTGGGTTGCCATGTTTCAGCTATATTTTATTTTTCAAAAGCAATTTAATATTATTCAAACGTATTGTTCGGTTCGTAATGCGTACCGAACCGTGAGCCCCGTACCGAACGGTTCAATATGAATACGTGTATCGTTACACCCCTAGTTATTACTAATGCTTAAACCTACTAATCTACCTGTTACAGATGTTTTTGAACCACAATGGGATACTGGTTGGACTGTAAACATTTACTCCTGTGGATGCAGTATTTTGTCCACACTGGGATCCTGTAGAATAGTGACTGACAGCTGTTTGGTCAGGAGGTGGTTCTTTCATATGCTTTGATCTCTTTGGGTGATATCAGGCCTGAGTAAGATTCCCCCCTCCACATTATAGTTGTTGTTTTTTCAGGTTACTCAGACAAACTTCCTGTACCACAGGAACTACAAAGCCAATGGCCAAACACTGCATTAGCGTAGGTGACCAGTAAGAGTCACCAAAGAACACTGAATAACTAGCGGGGCCAGAACACTCCCCGTCCTGTCTCTGTAAGACACCGCTACTGAATACAACTAAACAGCTTGATCTGATGGTTTGAGGTAAACCAGTTCTGAATGGGCCTTGAGAAGACCTTTGTCGCACAACTTTCACCTGTTTTCCTTATCAGTCCATCTCTGCTGGGAACAGCTTTCACCACAACTCCCAATGGCCAGTCATTCCTTCTGACTTGCTTCTTCTTGAGAAGAACAACATCATCATCTTTCATGTCGGGCCTTCTGTGCTGCCATTTCTGACGAGTTTGCATTATGCTGAGGAATTCTTTTCGCCACCTAGCCTACTCCAGAATTCATCAGCCAAACTTTGAAGGCGATTCCACAGTTACTTGAACATCTCCTTTCTCCTTTGCTGAGCTCACCCTGAGGAGGCAGAAATGTGCCTGTTTTTGGGTTAATGAATGAATGAATTGTGTCAGTATGTGAGGATATTTAGGGTCTGATGAACGTCATTAATTATGATGTGATCTCAGCCATGAAGGTGGTTAAGACTTTGTGATTAAGTTGTGAACACCCAGACTGGAGAAGCATTGAATTGAGTATATGTTGCCAACCCAGTCATGAGCTCCACCCATATGCCAGGAATGTGGTGGATTGAAGATCCATTTTTGTCACATGGATTGATCATGTTGTCACTTTGATGTTCATTCTGTACACATGACATCTAACGTACTCCATCCAGAGAGGGATCCGTCCTTTGTTCCTCTTCCAGAGGTTTCTTCCCTTTATCTCCATTAAAAGTTTTTTTTGGGGCGAGTTTTTCCTCCTCCGATGCGAGTGTCCAAGGACACAAGATGTAGTATGTTGTACAGGTTGTAAAGCCCTCTGAGGCAAATATGTGATTTGCGATATTGTTTTACACAAATCAATTGAATTGAAGTTTAAGCGTCAGTCAGTCGCATCAACACAGGGACTATGTAGGTGGATATCTTACCTCACTCTGTGCCAAGGAACACTCTTTTTGTGTTGGTTGCTTTTTCTTGTGGCGGCCACATTCAAAATACCCGACCAACAACATGACCCAACCCTTCATGTATATGGTTCATTGTTTATACCAGCTTTCTAGAAAGGTTCAAACGCAAAGGCCCCAGGCTTGCTGGCTGCTCCTGTGCAATTTGATCAAGCTCCCTGTAACTTTCAACTTGTATCCCTTTTACTTTGTATGTTCTCTTAGCTTCTTTTATAACCCCCCTCTGCTCCACATGATTCAGGGATTTAGCTTCACTGTTCTCAAATTCTCTCTGTTCCCACAACTCCAACGCTTCTTTCCTTGAATCAGTCACAATAGCAACTACTTTAATGCCTTTCTTTTTGCAAAATGGTAATGCTTCGAGGATTACTTTAGCCGTTTGTGTTTTATCGCTCCTTTTCATCACATTACGCCCCTGAGACATTTCATCATTAACATATTGCTTGCTCCCATCTGAGAACACATGCCACTTTTGTTCTATATCCTGCTGTGGCTTCGGATTTGTGATTTTAGTAATTGGTTGACCATCATGCATGAATCCAAACTGTGCATCAATCAACATTATTTAGTATGTTATCCACGTTATCATGAACGAGGAAGTATGAAGACCCAAACAGTCCACAGGACGGGAGGGAGGGGTTGTGGACGGGTCCAACAAACAGCGATCTGAGATGCACGACAAAGCGCCGCAACCACACTGGTGTGGTCATCGCAGAGATCAAAACACTAAATAAATCAAAGACAATGAAATGACAAATCACATTAGTAATAAAAAGCACATTAGACTTGAAGATACCGCTCACTAACTCGATGGCGAGCAGACGAGCACACAGGCGGAGAGGACGAGCATGAAAAGCATATATGTACCGCAGATATCATATTTTACACATATTACTGGGTACATTCCATAGTTCAAAAACACAAATATTGACAATTTGTATAATTTATTATTATTCTAATTATTTTTCTTTTTTTGTGTGTGGCTCAAGGTGGGGCCAGGCCCCATGGCCCTCTATTGACCAGCCGCCACTGACTGAGACTGTTCCATAACAAGTCCACAGTTCCTCGTACTAACTTTAATTAAAGGATCTGAGTAGCTTTACACCAACGCTATCTATCTATTGGTGAAATCCCCATTTGAAGAAGCACGAGAGGCGGCTCTGGTTGAGGGCTGAGGTCCTGGCGGTGGTGGGCGGAGCTGCAGAACACACAGCTGCTCCGGGTCTCTCCACCGGACTACACGCCTCGGTGCAGCGCAGGATGAAGGAGCCGCAGAGAGAGAGGGACAGAGAAGGTGGATACGTTGGAAGTAGCAAAGAGAATGACCAGGTAGGCTGTGTGGGAACAAGGGGGACACGTCTACATGTTTGGGGCGGATGTGTGAATACAGCTGGATACATTTTGTCAGCTGGGTGCAGACGAAATGAGAGAAGATGAAACTTGTATTTTGTTACAAACAGATAAGACCCGAGATGTGTGAGATGTGTTGGTCAGTGTGAGGGCTCAGACTGACTGAATCAAAGGGAAAACAACAACTGCCATAGATGGATTGAAGTGAAAAGTAGCCTATCAAATATTTAGTCACAATTTATTCCTTTATTTTATTTTCCTTTAGTTAACCAGATGAGTCAATTGAGAATCATTTCTCATCTACAATGACCACCTGGCCAAAAGGGCAGCAACAGGAGGCAAGTCGTTACAAACATAACATATCATGATATGTACAATATATAAAAAACAAATACACAGTGTTCAGGTAGCAGCAGCTGCAGCGGTCAGAGACGGTGTTTGGCGGTGAGTAGTTGGAGGAGCGTGACTGAAGGAGGGTGTGGACCTTCAGCTTATTTTGCAACTCGGTCCAGTCACTCGGCCGCAGACAGTAACGGGAAGCGGCCGAAGGAGGGGCGGACTTTTGGAATGACCATGTTCAGTGATAGTTTCATAGATGAGCTGAGAGTACAGGCTGCAGTGATGAGTGTTGAAAGGAGCACCGGGTTGGTCGATGACACCTAGTTTATTGAGAAGATTGACCATAGATTGAACCTGTAGATTACGTCACCATAGTCTAAGTCTAATGGGAAGGACGTCATCAACCAGTAGATCTTCGACCAAAACTCAAAACGCAATGATTAATCAATTGATTGCCAAGTTAAAAAAGAGATAAATAATGATTAAATCTATTTTCATAATGTTTAATGCTGTTGATAAATGTTTGTTGACTTCTGTTTAATTTGCTGCCATGTTTGCTTGTAATCAAGTAAAAGTAAAGTTTAGGGACAGCCTGTACCCAACATGTTACTGGTTCAAGTCCCATCACGACAGTGCCCTGCAGCATTTCTTATTATTGAAACAGAGACCTGAAGAGCAACCTAAACAGGAATGCACACATCTTTTTTTCAGTTGGAACAGGTCAAATCTGGTTGCTCTTAAAATGACGCAACATGTAAGGCTGCAATCAAACTGCACGAGCTACAGTAGTGGCGAGCATGTAATTGGTTTCCAGAAGTAGCAGCTTTAGCAACATGTAAGACTATATTCCACCACTTTATTAATCTATGGACAATTTAAACATGGCTGGATTAAAACCCAGAAAACACCATAACATTTAAAATGGGAGGCAAGGAATAAAATAGTAGATTGTATTATATTGTTTATTGATGTCTTGTATTGTATGTGTATGGCAAAGTGCTTCAAAGGAATTGCATAGATGAGTATTGAGAACAGCTATGAAGCTACTGTATAAAAACCTGTTATACAGGAATATGAGGTTGGTCTGGATCAGTGTTTTTCAACCTTTTCTGAGCCGCGGCACATTTTTTACATTAAAAAGATCCCGCGGCACACCAACAACCAAAAACGTTACAAAATGACACCTTTTAGCATAATACAGCATATATGCCAGGGGTGTCAAACTCAATCACAGGGAGGGACACAATTAAAAATTGGGACTACGTTGAGGGCCAAATAGAGTCACCATTTAATAAACAGAAGGGATATTGGACAAAGTGCAAAAAGAACACATGTTTATAGGCTACATTATTTGATGCATATGTGCCAGAGCCAGATGTTTGGCATCTTTTCTTGGCTGCCAGTTCATTAATATCTGGGGTTAGGTTCTGTGGAAACCCTCAAGATGGAGTGAAGGTGTGCATCAGTGAGACGACTCCTGTGTGGGTCTGTGTTCATCTTCATCACAGAGAACAGCTGCTCACACAGGTATGTGCTTCCAAACATGCAGAGCATTTGAGCAGCATGTAGGCGGAGTTAAGGCATCGTTTCGGGGCTGAAGCTTGGAAACTGTGCAGCGCCCTCAGAGTCATACTTTGCCTTGAGTGTCATTACACTGGAGGTCTATCAGCTCCACAGGTGCTCTTTCCACGTCAACTGCAAACGGATTGCTGAGCAGTTCAAATTTAAATTTCTGAGCTGCAAAGTCGGCAAATCGCCGAGTGAACTCTGTGCCAAGTGCACCCAGTTTATCAGCAAAATGCTCAGTCGGGAACACAGCAGTGGAGACTTTTACTGCATCACACATGTCTGTGATCACACGTCCCCGTCCCTGAAGCTGGAGGTTTAGCGCAGTGAGATGCTTCGTTATGTTGCACATAAAGCCAGCTCACATCGCCACGTTTCGTCCCGGAGCTCTGTGGTGTGGCGGGACAGTTATGATAAACATCTGATATTTTCTGGAGGGCCGTTGTACCGAGGGCCGATATATGCTGACAATGTAATGACAAGTCTCTAAATGTGTTGATCCTTACTCGGCTTTTCATCTGGGTTATGTTGTCCAGGGCTCAGTTCAGAGTCTGCATTTTTCCTTTTTAAATATTTCTCCATCTGTTCATCTTGTCACCTCAACCTCTCCCATCATTTCATTCTACTGTTTTAAATGAACAAGGTCATTACTGCGCTACCTACTGCCACCCACTGGCATGGAAGAGTATTTATTACTTAGTCAGACACTATATTGCAGCTCAGACGCTCAACAATGGCAAAGTATTTGCAACAACTAAATCATATTTTTTTGGACTCATTAAGTGAAATTGGACATTTTCTCACGGCACACCTGACGATCTCTCGCGGCACACTGGTGTGCCGCCGCACAGCGGTTGAAAATCACTGGTCTGGATGACAAGTTAAAATCATAATTACTATTATTACAGATATTACAATACATGATATTGATATATATCACATTATGTGAGGTGTATGCAAAATATAACAAAAATAATCCGGTTTATGTTTAAAGCATAAACATTAACCAGTTGAAGTTATGGGCAAATGTGCAATATACAGTAAACAGTTCATCCTCGTGTGTATTTAATATTGAATATTTGATTGGAAGTCGGTAAACATAACAAGTCATTCTACATTTATTGTCTTTATGTTTCTTTTATCCAGTTGTCATTGCTATTTAACGATACAACCACGTCGCTTGAGCAACACTCGCTGACTAGCCATGCTAGTCTCAGGCTGATCCTTTGCTTTTGTGGCTCGTAGTGGTAACATAGCCCGGCGCTGGGTTCACGCTGGACGTGGAAGCCCTGCCCGTTTCCTTTCGACGCACATGAAACCAATTGGGCCAACTGTGAACTCGGCATAAAGGCCAATTCACACTTTCCACTTTTCACAGGGTCCACTTTGGTCTGTGTGATGTAAATGTCTTCATCCGTCCATTTCCACAAGGGTCCAGCCCAACATGTGTGACTGCACGGACTGTACGGTATAGCAAGAGTTGCCGACTGCACATGCTCCAGTTTCGTTTCACTCAAGTCCAGTCAGTTGCTTATGCACCTCTAGCTAGTTTGCAAGAAGAAGAAGACAACATAGTTAACCACATTTGACAGCCAAATGGCGCTGACCTGGCAAATAATGGTATCCAGCTCCAGTTTGTAATAAGGTTGTTAAAGGTAATTAATACTGACCGTAATCAACATGATATCTGTTTATTTCAGTGTTGACATATGACAATATGAATTCTCTACAGTATTTTTGAAAGGGTATCAAACAGATAATCTACAGCATAAATATGAGCAGTTTTTCAGCAAGTCACTTGATAAGATCAGTAATTTCTCCTTAAGCCATGTTTACAGGATAGTCTATTCCACACATGTTACTGCCTCAGTCTGATGTAATGTGTAGTCAGAACACATGGGGACGATGTCAGTAATCGTTACATCAGGGGTATTCAATTATACAGTCAGGGCCATTTACACAACTCCAATGGATTTGAAACTAATCAGTCAACATGTGGTTGAAGTGTAGACTTTCAGCTTTAATTCAATGTCTAAAACAAAAAAATCACAATGACCGTTTAGGAATTACAGCCACTTTTACACAGCCACCCACATTTTCAGAGGCTCAAAAGTAATTGGACACTTGTGTGACAAACGGTTTCATGGCCAGATGTGGCCGGTTCTGTCACTACTTCATGAAAAATGATGCCGACAATAGGATTCAAAATGTTAGATTTGCAGTTGGTAGCTGGTCCTTGGAACTCTCAGCATGCGGACCAAAAAGGTGTCAATGCAAGTGAAGGAGGCCATTATTAGGTTAAAAAAATTGGTGTACCTTGGTGAAGAAAAACCCTTCATAACATCTAAGTCAAGAACACTGTGGAGGAGGTAGAGTGTCATTGTTAAAGTCTACAATCAAGAGATGCCTTCATGAATCTAAATACAGAGGGTTTACAAGGTGCGAAGCTCTGGTAACACTGAAGAACAGGAAGGGCTGATTAGACTTTAACAGAAAACATCTGAGAAAGGCTGAAAAAGATTCTTTGGGCAGATGAAACCCAGATGAACTTGGAGAAGGAAAGGAATGGCTCATGATCTGAAACAAACCACATCATCTGTCTAACATGGTGGAGGCGGTGCTATGACATGGGCATGTATGGCTGCCAATGGAACTGGGTCACTGGTGTTCATTGGTGATGTCACAGCTGATAGAAGCAGCAGGATGAGTTCTGAGGTGTTTAGGGCTAAACTATCTGCTCAGATTCAGCCTAATGCTACAAAAGTGAGTGGACGGCGCTTCACAGTGTCTTCAGGGTGATATTTATGGTGCCAGACTTCAGGCAATCATTGACTGCAAAGGATTTTCCTCCAAGTATTACAAATAATGATTATATTCACAATTATGTTAGTTTGTCCAATTACTTTTGAGCCTCTGAAAATGGGGATGACTGTGTAGAAGTGGCTGTAATTCCTAAACGGTTAACGTGATTTTATTGTTTTATCCATTGAATTAAAGCTGAAAGTCTTCACCTTAACCACATATTGACTGATTAGTTTCAAATCCATTGGAGTCGTGTAAAGAGGCAAAATTAGAAAAATTGTGTAATACTTATGGCCCTGACTGTAGTTCAGCGAGGTCCAGTTAGAGAGACTTTCCTCATGCAAAGGTCCGGAACATCACAATAATGTCTAACTTGTGTATGGTTTAGTGCCATAATTATTAAAGTAGCCTAGCAGTTGTATTAAGTAGTCAACAACTGACTGTCAAATCAAATTAAGAAATAATATCTCAACAATATTTCTTGTCAGATTTCAAATTGAACTGGATGAATTATAAATAATACATACTCTAATAAATACATCTTCTCTCATTTCAAGTAAAATAAGGACTGCATTAAAGAATAAATTACGTAACTGAATGCTTTTGAAAAATGTGCATCTTAAAATAAAGTACTTCATTTTAGAAAATTGAAGTGAATTGTCCTGCAGCTTTAGATTCAGTTCATTCAGGGTGAAGTGATGTCAACCAAAAAAACATGATCTACTTTTCTCATCTTCTAAAAAGAGACATTTGAGTGCAGGGTCAAACGTTATATCTGTGGTTATTAAACCACTTGTTTCAGCTCTATTCCTCTCTGTTAACATCATTGTTGGGCAGTGAATTCATGTTAGGATTCTGATCATATTGAGCTCTTAGATTGTTTATTATCTGTGGGTTCATTTCAGATGTGAGTTGGTACGTTTGCTCAAAAGATTTATGCTTTGACTCGTAGGAAGAATTAACATTTAAGAGTCTGTCCATACTTGGTTAAGGTTCTTCTCTCTCTGACCACATTTCTCTTTTTGGAGAACGTCATGTGAAATAACTTCTCTGACTCAAGTATTATTCTCCGACTACTCGGTCTCTCGTCCATCTCACCTGTGTGTGTGTGTAATACTGCATTCACACCAAATGCAGCGCAAATTATTCAAGCGAGTAGATTACATACAAAGTCTATGCACATATGCGATGAGACTGGAGTGACGCGAATTTGCGGCGCGATTGACTAATTGAGCGCGTTTGCTGCTATTGTTTTCCGCTAAGCTAGTTTAGCGTCGCGTGTAGAATGTTTTTCTTCTGGGGTCGGAGTGTCAGACAGCTGTCATGTTATGTCATGTGGGTAGCCAGTTTGAGCAAAGTCCACCGAAAACATTATATTTCCCACAAGGCCCAGGTATAAAATGCACGGCCCGCCACTGCCTCATACAGTACCTGTCCTTTGGCAGACAGGTTGAACCAGTTCTCACGGTTGACGGTTGTCACGGTTGACAGATTATGTTTCAATTAGAATTAGAAGCAACAACTCCTTCTAGATTTGAAGGAGTTGGAAAGCATGTTTACCAACTAAGTTCAGAGAGCGCGACCGGCAGTTTGTGACACTGGAATGCCCAGTCATGCCTCAGCTTGAATCCCTCTTCACTCATTCCTTTTCTTTCATTCTCTGCTTGGCTTTCATCTTCTGTCTGCTCCTCCAACACTTCTGTTCTTTTCTTTCAAACAGCTGAGCCCTCGTCTGCTTCCCTCTGTTTGCTGCTTAATCCTCTCTGTGTGATCACATGATCTTTGAGTACAGTCAATCCTCGACAGTTAAACATGAAACCAGCTCAGTGCCCTGGACTGTTGAAATAACATCCAAATCACATGTTCTGAGTCAGGCTTATGTTCAGCTAATATGAGGCTAATATGAGGCTTCAGCTGTATAAGTTTGACAAATCAAGTTTGGATCTTTGTGCTGGCTTTGCGTGTAGGTTAATTGGCAGTATTTTGTCCATGTGACTACCTTCACTGTTATAATACAGTTATCATTCAAAATGAGTCTTTTTGTACAAAATTCATTTTTTCCCCAACGGTTTGACAGCGTCTTTGTGCTGTGAAGGGATAGTAACACAGAGACAGACTTTTGCACTAAAATATTGAAACTTTGAAAGATCTCCACTTGATATGCTGTCTGAGACTGTTAAAGCCTTACATTGTCTTAACATGAACTTTGGAATATATTTCTACTTTAAATTGGCCAGAATAACTCACTTTTACATATATATACATTTTGGTATTTGTTGGGCCACAAAATGAGAAACATAACAACCTAGACCGGGCTTTTTACGGAAGGGGGGCTTAAAGAGACAGGCGCTAAAAATGAGTATTTCAGGCAGAGGGTGAATATAGGTACAGTATATTCAGACAGACAATGTAAGAAAAATTATGAGATTTTAAACATTAAAGCATGTAAACATGTACTAGAAACCCAAAATACGATTATGAACCTGAAATTGAGCATTATATGTCCCCTTTAAGTTACTCAATAAACTATCGAACCAGACTAGAACGTTTATTACATTGCTTACATGTTTGTAAGAGATCTAGAATCCTTTTAGTCCTCCACCATTGGTCTTTTACTAAACTCTCTGAAGAAGCTAAATATTAGCAGGACACTTTAGTTCTCACTGTTTTTTTAGCTGCAGGAAGCTGTAACTTCCCTCATTTTATCTAACACTGTCCTGAAATGTAATGTAATTGTAGTGTTAATGCCTGCAACACATACAATGTTATCTAAAGCTACTCATCCCTCTAATGTATTAATGTCAAGTGATAATTGAGTTAGACTGTAGATCTGAGTAGTAGACTCACTTTTCATACTAAAATACAGCAAAAATAGTGTATAATAAACACCTTCCCCTGATTTTGGTGTGAAGTGGACATGATGCAGGATGAAGCCTTCCTGCTGCTTCTACTTTTTAGTTATCTTTTCAGATACATTTTGTTTCACAAAACACTAAATGAAGTGCTATGTCAATAAAGTGGAACTTACCCAACCACAATCCAGAACCCAATGCCCGGTGTATTGGTGCATTTACTTGCATTTATGTCTTTGGTATATTGCTGTCTGATTCACATTTTTTAAAACGTCATGGACACAAGACACATGGTTTTAGTGATCGGGGTAGTTTTAGAATTGGGGAACCCTGATTTACCCAACTGATGTATACAAGCAAGAGACTCACACATGCAAACCAGGATGCAACATCCTGGAGAGTTTCCAAGAGCCATGGTTAAGGCATGGTTCCGAAATAACATTGAGCTGACGGAGAAATCAGATTGTATTCTGCATAATGAGTACATTTAGCTGATAATACTTCTGTACATTTACTTGAGCAACATGTATAATTTAGGACTTTTACTTACTTTTACAGGAATATTTTTAGGCTGTAGTATTTCTACTTTTGCTTCAGTAAAGGATCCAAGTACTTCTTCCACCATTGCTGCAGTGCATGTCAATGCATTGCCCAAGTTAATCTGACATACCTAGTAACCCATGTGTGCATGTAAACACGCTGGTCTTATCTCTACAAGACACTGCAACAGAACACAACGCAGAGAGAAGGGCATCTAGGAGCAGTATGTAACCACATCCCAAACCACCATCTCTTCCTAAACCTAACCAAGTAGTTACGTTTCACAACGTTACCCATACGTTTAAAACTGCTACCCTTTCACAAGGTTAAATAGAACGGTCACTTTTAAAATCTGCCACCGTGCGTTTGTTTCACAAAGTTAAATGAAATGGGTCTATACGCAGGGGCGGACTGGGGGAAAAAAGTGGCCCGGGAGTTACTGTCAGACCGGCCCACTCAATACACGGCGCGTTGCCCACTCAATGCATCGCACGTATCGACCAGTCAGTGGCCTACTTGGAAAAATACCCATATACTTAACATTATTTTGGATGATTACAAAGAAATTACATCATATATGTTTTTTTTTTATAACATTTGGATCCACCAATTTGCCTGGATGGACACATGGAATAAAATGATACTGGCTATTGTAACAATACCTACACTACACAGGTAGGTATAGTTTGCTAGATGAATATGCTTAACTCTGGGCTAGTATCAGATGGTTATACGTATAACTACAGAGCCTTAAGGAATGAATGTCAGCAGAGAAAGACCACACAATAAAGAAACTGGAATCAGAGGGTAGAATTAGTATGAACTATATTGTAGAAATGAACAGAACAGAACATACGATGGGGTGTGAACATCAGTGGTATCAGTAGTGTTGCATGCTGGGTGTGTGATTGTGCGTGTGTGTGTGTAGGGGAGTTGAAGGTGCATAACAAAACAATAAGTTAAGTAACAGAACCTAAACTAACTCTGCCGGCCCAGGTGCATTATAGTCACATGGTAATAAAAAACAACATCAGTATACTCATGTGTTATTACTACCTCACTACATCAGTAGTTTTTGCAGCAGCTCACTCTTTTCTGCAACACCGTCTATGATTTTCTCACTGTCCAGCATCTGCAAAACATCTGTCTGAGTAGCCATCAACATAACAGCCTCCAGGTGCTGTTGAGAGAGTGAGCTCCTGAGCCTGTTTTTGATATATTTCAGCGTCGAAAAGCTTCGCTCGCATGCTACCTGTGTGACAGAGAGGGTAAGCAGGAACCTGTATGCAAGGCCTATGATGTGGTATGCAGCTGTCAGGAGGTTGCACTGCTTCAGAACTCGGCCCGACACGTTTTTTTTGGCAGGCCGATGCTGGTCTCGGTTCTTTTCGATTATGGCCCAATGGCGGCAGTGTCGGCACCCGGAATTGGGCCGCTGGGGCGTCATTCATGCCAAGTCTCAGCTGAGTCGCAACCGGACTCGGCCCGACGCGTTTCTTCCGGCGTGCCGAGTTTATGTCGGATCTGGGCCAGGTCATTTTGGCTACCTGGGAAGTGTTGAGTAGGCTAGTGATTGACATTTAATGACACCTAAAACCAGTGGCGGGCCGTGGATTTTATACCTGGGCCTTCAGTGCTGTCCTACTACAGTTGAATTACCTCCTAATAACCTCATTATGACACATCAATCCAGCAAACATGCAGCGGATCCACGCATTCCACCACACAAGAGCACGAGACATTCAAATATTATTCATAAAAGCGACACGATAGACAAACGAACAGTTTGTTCCATCGTCCAACAGGCCGCACGTCAGGCCGCACGTCAAGCCGCACGTCAGGCCGCGGTTGTGGAGCTGTTTCCCTGCGAACGTGTTCGTTGAGTTGTAGATCCACTCGAGTCTCTCCAAAAGTTTTCAAAAGCACCATAGCTTGTGTCCTGCCGTGCTATGGCGTCCTCAGGTTAGCGTAGCGTAGCTCCAAACACCAGGAGCTCAGTTAAAATGAAACACATTCCCAGTCATAAAATGTGCAACGCTTCTCCGACGCTGTCAGCCAGAAATACCGTTCATACAAATCCTTTTCCTGCTGAGTCAGGGCTGCCAGCTGTGGTTGACTGACCATTTCTTACGATGTCCAGCTTTTCCTGAAATGTCCTTCTTTCTGGAGAAAGGCGTTATCAGTAACTCCGCCACTAAATCCGTTTCTCCTCCAGAAAAACAAAGCTAGGTAAAAAATAAATAAACTACACCACGCAAAACCCTACAAATGTTATAATTTCTTCCATATCCTTCCACTTGAACTCTGACTGCTACAAGCTAAGTTCTGCTAGCAAGCATAAGTTTCACTTTAGTCACGTGCTCGCCCACTGACCAATCACAGCACACCCTGCACTTCGCGGCAAAGCTGCACCTGGACATGTAATGATGACGTAGTTGTAGGCCGGCTAGTATGGGGGTAGCGGCTGCTGACACTCAAAGAATACGCCCAACATGTCAAACTAAAGATCTGATTGGTTGAACACTATGGCAATCAACAATATCGTCCCCATTCACTTAAACTGCACATGGATTCACTTGTGAGTCTGCAGGCCTCGGGCCTCTCTTCTACCTAGAGACACAGAGGTGAAATCTGATTGGATAAAAGCTCTACTTAAAACAAGCTGCACTGGAAGCAGAGCAACTGAGGAAGACAGTAGCTGTGCAATGAGAAAATAAGATAATGGGAAAAATATTTTTATAAATTATAATACATAAACATTTTTTAATTTTTTTAATTTTTTGTGATTCTGTTTAGGCCAGCAGAGAAGGCTTTGCAGGCCCTGGCGGCCCGCCACTGCCTAAAACAAAGTTAGACTGACGGAAGAGATTAGATGAGTAAAGAAGATGGAAACCATGAGTGTGAATACAGATCGCGAGGAGTAGTATAAATGTCAGTCAGTGATTATTTACTTTAGGTATTAGAGTAAGTTCTGTGAAGCATAGAATATAGTCAGGGCCGGCGATGTCAGAAGGAGGGCCGGTTGGTGATGGAGGTGGGCCAGTATTGGACCAGCCCAACCCCGTCGGCCTACCGGGGATTTCCCCGGTATCCCCTATGGCCAGCCCACCCCTGCCTATAAGTTGTTTTGGGATTCTATGGCAAACGACCTGTTGTTTCGTTATGAGGACGTGTTGCAATTATATCAGTAAAGTGATTGAAGAGAGAATTTCCTTCTTGTTCAGAGTTATTTGGAGTTTGCAAACTAGAAAAACAAGTTTGCAAATTTAAAGGCAGCATGGCAAAGAACACCCTTTGCTCTCCCAAAACTGGTGACATAACTCAAGTTCACATGATGTTCAAAATGCTGCTGTCAAATATTTTGTACTTAAAAATCTTGAATCCGATTTTTTTTTTGTGCTTGGTCAACAATATTTCTTTGTATTATGTTCCTGCTCACAGAGCTGGATTCCCAAGATCCTCAGGAAGCGAGTGTGCACCACTTTTGTTGAAGACTCTTTCAGGTAATTACTCCTTCCTCTGTTCACGTAGCCTGAATTTGAACCTCTTTGCATTGGCTTCCATTTGATATAAGAATTGATTTAAGGTTTCACTCATTACTTTTAAATCCCCCAAACTGGAACAACCTTCCTTTTGAAATTGAATTTCGAGAGAGATTAGGGTTGTGCCATCTATGAACCAGTAAAAGCATCTTACTGTACAAACAGTATCATTACCACAAATGCCTTTTGAAATGACCCTGGGCATTTCAGGCGCTATTACCCAGATAACAAGTTTGTGTGTGTTTGTGTGTTGTGTGTCAGTAATGGAGCGCTGTGTCAGTGTGGTGGTGTGCGGGAGGTGCATGACTCTGTGGCAACAGCAGACTTCTTTGGAGCAGCTATTGTCACTCAGTGGGACAGCAGGCAGCACTCTTCAGAGTGTCCCACCGACGCCTATGGGGAACTGCAGTTTGCCGGCGCTGGACGAAAACACAGTCATGTGAGTGACACACTCCTACACACACTCATCTACACACACACACACACACACACACACACACACACACACACACACACACACACACACACACACACACACACACACACACACAATTTAAACCAAATCCAAGATGATGAAACCACCCTTTAGAGCAGGGGTGAAAAACATCAGGGGCCAAATAGTAATTCAATGGTTTTCAACCAGATTCTTTGAATGTTTCGAGACCAGAAAACCCCATGGGCCAAAGTACAATATTAAAAACTACAAAGTGTAGCGTGTGCGGCTCCTGCCCCGTTTCTAGGCGGGGAAGTCTTTCGCACCTAACCCGGTGGTCACTCCGTCGGCTGTCCCGCCTGCGAGGTTATGTTTTCCTCTTTGAGGTGTCGGGACAATACCTTCGGCCTTTTATCTCACCCCGTAGCTAAATAGTTAGGATTTCGGAATTAATTGTCTTTTTGAAAGTCTTTTACGGCTAATGCCCTAGGCGCTCTCAATTGGATGTAACCCTAACACCCGGTATGTAATAGTTATGTACACCGTCTATACTTTACTATTGCCTATTTTGAACATTTTCACCATTTATGACCGACACTGCAATGTCTTCACCCAATGAACTTACCTTAAGTACCAAATGGTAGCTTCTGTCGTCACGTCTGGATCGCACGGTTAGTGGACAGGGAAGAGGGTTAAATTGTTTTAAAGGACCCGAATACTTGTTTGGTTTCAGTCACTTACTAAATGTAAGGCTGTGTTTTTATTTCAGGTTTTCACACAAAATTCACATACAACAATTTCAATTCAATGAAACAGTTACAGTGGCTACCAGAACTATTCTATCATTCCTCTTTATCAGTCTTCACTGAGTTTTTAATGAGGCACTCTCCAGTCACTTGCTGGCTTTTCTCCCCCCCTTCTCTCAACTTTCTGCTCTGTTCTGCTGTTTTTATTCTACTCTCAAGCTGGAACCTCCTTCTTCTTGGGCTGGGTCAGAATGTAACTGGTTTGATCCTGTTAAAGTGACTAGGTTACACAAAGGGTCTAACTCTAAACTGTTCATTTGTTAAATCACAGCTATTAAAAAATAAAACAAGTTATAATATGATGGTTATAAAAAGTGTAAACACGCTATAGGTTATGCTGGTTATACTTAGAAATAAAAATGGTTATAGTTTATACTAGCTATACTTTTATGCTTTCATACTTTTCTACGATCTTTCTACATCCTCCTCTTGAAAGTATCAAAGTATCAGAGTTTACATTCACATTTCAATATACATTTTTATTCATCGCACCAGACCGTCTGTGGCCCATCAGGTCCTTGGTTTGAATCAGGAACATGGTCTCCAGATGTTCACCGTCTTCACTTAGCACAAACATTTCACACCATTTTAGCCCACAGCTGTGATCCCACATCCGGAGTCTCAGGGAAAGTTTTCCCCATCTCGGAGGTGGCAAAGGTCGCAGGAACCGTTCGGACAGGTTTTCTCGGCTCAAGGTGGAACACCTTTTCATCTCTTTGTATTTCGCCATACTCCATTCTCTCTGCACACAGGATATGGCGTCCTTCCCAGGTTGCATGTATCTCACTTCAGGCCAGAAGAGAGGTTGCGACAAGTAGGACCAATTCATACGACCTTGGCACAAAGAGAAGAACTGACGCTTCGGCTCTCTGGGTGGCATCCCGTGGTTTGCTGACATGAGGCTGGTCAGCTGTCCTGCGGAAGCTGGTCTCATGTCCCCGACCTGCGGATGCTGTCCTGGTGTGATGGGTGTCGTCTCGGCTGGAGTTGGTCCCTCTGGGGCCTGCTCCATGGATTCAGCTTCTGGTTCAGGTCCTGGCTCAGGTCCTGGGGGCTCAACTGCTTCTGGCACTGGTGCGGGTTCTGGGGGTTTAACTACTTCAGGCACTGGTGCGGGTTCTGGGGGGTTTGCTGCCTCCTCAGAAGAGGAGTTATTTAGGGGACTTAAAGGATTTCGGAATATTTGCCAATTCCTGGCTTATTTATCAAGATTCATGCCTAGAAATTAATAAACAAAATTATGCAAACTCATTTTTTGCCTATTTAAGCAATTACAGCGCTTTTTAATACTCCTGATATGGTCCGTCTGCAATATGCATTTTTCAATCGCGTTATTTTCGCGCCCCGTCTATTTCGCTATGCAAGTCCGGAAGTGACGTCACTTATTCTAAGCACGGGCACCGGCTTATTTGTTTGTATTGTACATTGACCATATTGTTAGTCACTCAGCCGATAAATCGATCAGTTAGGAGGTCTTTGTCACCGAAATAATGGTTCACTGTGTAGCCTGGGGGTGTAATAGTGATTTTAAGAAAGGATCAGGCATACGTTTTTTTGGTTTCCCCTCGGAGAAAGACAAGAAACTGAGGAAAATCTGGGTCGATAGATGCCGGCGTGGTGAGCAGAACTGGCAGCCGAGTAAGACGGCAAAACTCTGCTCTCTTCATTTTGAAAAGACTTGTTATGTGAAAGACCCAGACATGTTGACAAAATACGATTATGGGAAGTTCAAGTTGTCACTGAATCCCGATGCCGTGCCGACCATTTTTGCTAGCATACGACCTGGAGATCCCGAAAAAATAGCAGCCGGGACCGGGAAGGAAAAGTGAGGCAGTCTGACAGACGTACGCTCGTGTTGAAAATCATCGATTATAATCGGACAATAGTATAGCAAACAATCCGATCACATAGTAGCTATTTTGTTTGACAAATATACGCATTGGAATCGTTTTTAAAACAACGAATTACATTTTTATTCACTAAATTACAAATTCGTGTAGCGACATCCGTTTCCTGGTTCGAGAGATCGGCTACACTTCTCTCGTCACCGGACGCTTCTTCCGTGTCACTCTCGCTTTGATCTGAATCAAAATGTGCCGGACAATCCCTTGCCAGAGGTTCGAATTGGTATGGTGCTATATCTAAATCGAAATCAAGAGAAATATCCGCGCCCTCCATCGTGCTGTCTTCACTACGACTATGTGTTGCACTGTACACAGCGTGTGTACTCCCACAGGCAGTTAGAATAAATGACGTCACAGCTTCACAGCTAGTCACGTGACCTTTTAGCTCATTATCTCGAAGTCGGCCGACAGGTACTCGCGTTGGGGGCACATTCATAAGCCGATTTTAGCACTTTACTGGTGTCTGATCGATCTGAGTCAAGGCATGATGTTAATTTATGGATATTATTTCCCAAAAATGTCCCAAATATGTAAATATTCCGAAATCCTTTAAATCAGACTCTCTTGCTTCTAGGTCTAAGTTATTCACTAATTGAACAACTTCTGTTTCATTCTGGAATTCAAAGTCAGATGTACTTAAACTGAGCTCATCTCGTAGTTCATCCCAATCTACAGGGAATTGTATTGGGCTTTTAAAAGGCTCTGGTGTCAATTCATTACCTCTCGTCATGGTTTTATTACGGGCCTTCTTTGGTCTAGTGCTGATAAGGTGCACGCCGCCTGTGATAATAGGTTTAGTATGTTTCGTGCCTTTTTTCTTTTTCCTGGCTTTTTGTCCTCCTCTGGAGACTGTGCCAGGTCCGTCCTTTTGGGAGAGATAATTATTCACACATTATATTTTCTATTTTTCATCCCCTTAAACAAACTCCACTTTTATTTGTCCCTAAAGACGACTGTGGTTCACCAGGTTACTCCTATAATGTGACATGTCATAGTCTGTTCTTTAGTTATCTAACATTTTAGAAACACATATCACTCTGTATATACCATAGCAGTGGGACAAGTAGATATTTTTGGATAATTATTTGGGTTACATTCTATACCAAATTAGCTACTATTAACAGAGTGGATGCTTTTCCTGTTTGGAATGACGGTCTCTCTGTACAGCAAACATATAATCATCACTGCAGTTGAGATACCAAGTCTTCTCAGGCATATTTTAGAGATGCTAAAACAGACATAATACATTTTCTATAAAGTTTAAGTCATGGTTCCTTATTTTTCATATAAGGACATTTTCACTCTAGACATAAAGGATTAGTCCTACCATGGTCATTAGGTCCTGAAGATGAGTCAATTCCTTCTGTAAAAGGTGAAAATTGTTTTCTTTAATTCCTTCCATCTTGGCGTCTTGGCTCAGGGGGTCTGTTTATTTTGTCCTGTTGCTCTCTGAATATATACATTAGAAAGGTCATTCCCCTTCAGTCTAAGTGGGTGGGGTTCCGGTTTACGATCAGAGGCTCTGTTTCATTGGGGGATGTCTTTTTGTATCTCCTATGTTTTGACCTCCCAAACCATTTCTTTATCATGTATATTAATAGTTTTGTGAGCAAGATAATTCCTATAATACTTCCTAAGCAGATGGCTGCGTATTTTGCAATTGATAATACCAAATCGGTTACTACATTCAGCGCTCCGTTTACAGTGTCTTGGGCTGTTTCTACAATGGTGGTGCCTGCAATTTTTAGGCCTTCTCCTGCTGCATAGAATATGCCCATAATCATTTTCCAATTTGTTATGTCATATGTACTTTTACCTAAGTGACTAGGGATACAGTTTCCAAAACCTATTCTAAATTCCCATCTTTTGTTGAGAGTTATGGTATCGTCTCGAAAGATACCTCCTCTCTGCGGGTTATTTGCTTCTGGCTGTATCCATAGCAGATCATTTTCTCCACATACCTCTGTCCATAAATGATATCCCCTTTTCCATTCCAAATCATATGGTACTAAGCTGGGCCAATTAGTGGAGTCTCTCACTATGTTTCTAGCACTGGTTTCCAGTTGTACAGTCCTTCTACTACACTGGGTAGCATAATATCCTGTGGTACATTTTATGTATGAGCTGATACAATTTACACATATTGTCCCGTTACTGTATCGGGGATACGCTAGCTGTGGATTGAAAAGCACTTTATTCTCTAAGATATGGGTTCTATTTAGGGTTCGTTCTAAAATGATATCCCTTACCCAGTTAGAGGAATCTATGTTCTGTTTGTTGGAATTGGTTAGGTAGTCGTGTGAGTACCAGAAATCACCGGGCCGTTTGTGGCTATCAACCTCTTTATAATACCCATATTTTAGTCCTGGTATTTGTCCTGGGTTTTCCCATAATGTGTGGGGCCACCAAGTTGCCTCTGAAACTAGTAGTCGGTAAATTAGTTCTTTGGTATTGTTTCTAACAGTGATGTAAGGGAGGGATATGCTTCCTTCTCTGGTCGCGTTCCATTCTCCAATAAGTCCTAATATTTGATTGCTCCAGTAATTCTCCATATTTTGTTCAAAGGGGGTGCCTAATTTGTTTTGATTCTGTTTTACACAGCTAGTTAGGTTATTTAGCCATGAGATGTCTCCTCCTGGTCCAACAGAAGATAGATAGCCGTTAACGGGGACGTAATTCATTATCATTTCCTGTATGTTTTCCATAATTGAACTACTATTCCATATTCCACATTCTTCATCACTGTCACATTCATGTCTCCCCTTTTGTGTCCCCTTAATTCTCCACTTTGGCCACATGTCTGTTCCCTCCCCTTTGCTATTTTTCAGGCAGTGAGCTAGTTTTTTCTCCCATATTGGAAGCCGTATTTGATGCCACGTGGTTACATTAATATTGTTGTAATTTGGCACCCACATGAAATGTTCAAAGTGGGCATTATCTTGTGTGTTTATGTACAAGGTCTGGCCCTGAGATATCCATAAGGGGGTGTTTGAGTAGGTAACAAACAAAGTCCAGTTAAATCCCTCTGATTGGAGTGATTCTGGTTCTAATGCACAATATTTGCATGTTTGTTTTCGTGTCTCAGTTATTAGGGATCTGCGCTCTCTTTTTGGGGTCCTTATTTGCTGCAAAGGAGTAGAGAGGTTGGGGGTAATGTGTTGAAGCAGATCTAAGGTTTCATGGACATAACTAGGGGGAAATGAGAAAGTTGTAAAAGAATGATTTGTGGTCTTTTGTGGCCATGGCTTAATCTCTTCCTGCCCTGGATACCAATCTAATCTCTGGCACTCCCAGGCTGTTAACTGATTTTTGTTGATACAAGAGCAGTTACTGAAAGTTGTTCTGTGCTGTCTCTGAGTTAAGGCTAATCCTGTCACTGTCTGTCCTTCTACATGGATATCAGAGCAGGTTAGAGTTTTTTCCGTTTGGTCAGAGTTTGTGCACTTTAGCATTAGGTCTAATTTACCTTTTTCATAGTTGAAGATGTGAGTCACGCATGATCTTTTATTTTCTCTAGAGTTACTGCCACCCCATATTTGTAGCAAGGTCACCCATTGCCAATTAGAAGAGGTCAACTGAGGGGGATCCTGCAATACTTTACACTGAGGCTGAAAGCCAATCCAGCTGGAAATAGTGCAATCCGGTTTAATCAGGTTTAAGTCAGAAGTGTCTATTTGATGCAAAAACATTATAAGGAAGTTTCTTACCCATAACGTTCTGTTTGTATGGCAAGCAGCTGACATGTTTGTGGTTTGTAAGCATCCGGTAGTGGGTAGGTCAACATTAACTTTTTCCCATGTTATGATCTGGGTTTGTCTATACGTGGTAGTTTTGGAGGCATATTTCCACATAGTCCTTTGACCCAAAGAGGCCCAAGTGACTGGGGCTATGACCAATATACTTAGTAGCACCATTATTTTCATTGAAGTTATAAGTAAATTGCATTTCCATTTAGATTTTTTCTTATTTACTGTGTATTCCGGTTGGTCCGGTTCATTCTGAGTGGTCTGTGGGTTCTCAGGATGCTTAATAGGTTTTATGACCCCCATCCTCCTCTGATCCTGTAGAACACACAAGAGCACCTTTTGTTAGAATCTTTAATTTTGTCCTGGTTGCAGCTGGAGTATCAGAAGGCTGGCTGCGCAACAAGTGCCAACCTCCGTTATAGTCATGTTAATAATAACTTGTAATATTTTTCTTTCTCCTCGCCATTTTATTTCTAAACTCCTCTCGTATTGTCGAGAAATCATTGGGGGATCCCCTGCGCATGAAAGGTCAGTAGCCCAATCATGTGAAGTAACAGGGCATGCATAGTACTTAAACGGCTTATCTTCACTTCTCCAAGTCTGCCAGGCGTCAGCAATAAAATCACCTAACTGTGTGTCTTTGTAGGGTTTCATCACCCCTTTTTCTTGTTTTACAGACGTCAGAAGTATCCTGCCTTTGTCATCCTTTTTTGTGCACTGATGGCGTATCATTTCAGTTAGTTCTGTCATGGTTAGGATTGAAGTTGTCCTAGTTAGAACATCTGTTTTGAGGCAGGTATACATCTGTCTGTCACATGTGGTCAGTCCCATGTAACCTCCCCTGCAGCATCTGCCTGGAGGGTAGGTATGGTCCTTTCTGACTAAATTAGCCATTATTCCTATTTCTGCAAAGCAGGTATCACACATAGTGACTCTGCAATCCCCAGGGCCCTCTCTGGCTCCGTTAGCGGGAATTTTTTTAGGCAGGCTCTTTCTCTCTGATCTCTCTCCTTGCCATATTAGTGTTGCTTTTGGTGTATCACAGATTATACATTGTCCTGGTACATATTCACTCCATGACAGATATTGAGTGGGATTCTCAGGGTCTGATATCTTCCCTATTTGAATTCCCCCCTGTCCTCCGTGCGACAAGACATATGCAGTGCGTCTGGTGAGTGGGTGGTAAATTGAATAATCTGAACTTTCGGCCATTATTTCTTCCGAAGTTGATACGGATGGGCAGGACCTATTTGTTTTAGATTAACAATATTACCTTTTTGGAGAATCACTTCGTCTGTGCCTTCGCAAGTTGTTTGTATTGGCTGTCCTGGTTGTTTATTCCCTCTGTCTACCCAAACCTGGTCCCCTGTCTGCAACAAAGGGGGAACATGGTTAGAGTGATCGGGGATATGAACGACTAGTTTAGGCAAAGATAAATGTTCATTTAGTTTAAGTAGCTGAACCGGGGCATCCCAATCTTTTTTGGAATTAGCTTTAATCCACTCTTTTGCAGATCTTACCGCTCTTTCAGCTACCCCATTAGTTTCAGGTTTATATGGAATTGAGTAGATTATTTCACATCCTATTTGTTCTAATAGGTTGGTGACTATTTTATTTTTGAAATGTGTGCCGTTATCCATTCTGAGAGACAACGGGTTTTTGCCTGTAAAAAAGTCTGCAATACATCTGCTGATTGTTCTTGCTGTGGCAACACGAGAAGGATACACTCTTGTATCTCCACCCCCATTATCAGTGATAACAATAAAATATTTGTTACCTAGAGTTGATGGGATTAAAGGTCCCGCTACGTCAGCCGAAAAGTGTTCTCCGGTTTTATGAGTTTTAATGTGTCTCATCTCACTTTTTATGCGTGGCATGCCCCCTTTTAGAGCGCAATCTTCACATTGTCTTTTCATAATATTAAAGTTGTCTTTTAATTTATGAAAGGTTATCGTACGGCTTTTGAGGAACAGTCTCATTCTCTCTAAACCTATGTGACCCAGTGATTGGTGAAGGTTCAACAAAACTCTTTGTGCTTCATTTTGAGGTATTTTAATCTGTTCATTTTGTTCCCATTCTTTTGGGAAAATGCAGATTGCTTTATACAACGCGCTTTGCACAGCTGCTGTCATATTTGTATTAACAGAGTGTGGATAATCGTTTCGATTTTGCGCCATATTGTCTACCTCTTCGTTGAAGCGTGCATCATCTGTTTTCGCCTTTGTGTGACTCTTTACATGTCTCATGACGATTCTTTTCTTTTTCCTGAGCTCAGCAATAATTGTCCAATAATCGGAGTGTGTCAGTGGGTTACCTTTGTAGTTTTCAAAGCCCCTGAGTTCCCACATTCCTAAATCTTCATTAAAGCTATTGCTACAATAAAAACTATCTGTTATTATTGTGCTCTCTTTTATTTTTTTTTTGTCCATCCAAGCTAAAGCCTGCATTATGGCCAACACTTCAGCGGTTTGGGCTGTCCCCCTTTCATAACCTGAGTCTTTTGCTAGTGTTATGCCACTGGTCCCTTTTACTAAATATGCCCATTTTGCAAATTCTTCATTTGTTCTTTTTGAGCCATCAGTGTAAATTCTTAAGGCGGGTTCAGGGATTGTCACTATCTCTTTTTGTTTTTCTGGCGGATTAGGTTTCCCTTTGAACTTTATTCTTCCGTCTGTTAACATCATGTCCCATTTTCCCCATCTGCATGCTAGTGCTTTTGAGCCTGTAACAGTATTTTTTGAGGCCTCTGTCAGAATTCCATGCGGAGTAATGAAAGTTACTCTAGGTGGGTGTCCTAAATTCACTAATCGAGGGTAAAAATGGAAAGCCAATGCCAATTGTTTTTCTGCATCTGGATATTTTCTTTCAGTTTTACTCCAGGTCATTGAGCAGTACATTGTTGGTTTTTTAGATCCTTCATTCCTCACTTCAATACCTCCTCCATCATCATTAGTGGTCAAATAGCATGTCAGATTGGTCTCTTTTATTCTCTTCTCTAACTCTGTTATATGATTAAGGACATATTGCCTATATTTTTCCGCTTGTTCTTTGTCTTCTTTAGACAGTGACAGTGTTTTTGGTGCATCTTTAACTCTTAATTTTCCCTTTAAAGCGTGCAAGGGAGCTGCATTCTGGCTGTGCAGGGGAATGTGAGAGGATACATATTCTGTTTTTCCCAGAAATCTTTCCAGGTCATTTATTGTTAATGGAGCTTTCCTTTCCTTGATATCTTTTATGTAACCATCTGTGGCCTTTTTACCGTCCTGTGTTAGAGTGAATCCTAGGTATTTTACCTCATATTGTCCTATTTCACATTTCTTTAGGCCTATTTTGAAACCTCTTTCAGATAATCTTTTTAGAACCTTTTCCAAACAATCCAAATGCTCCGTTTCTTCGTCATGGGTAAAATATACATCGTCGATGTACACCTGAACATCCAATCCCTTCAACGTCTCCTCCACAATATATTGAAATACATTAGGAGAATTACAAAACCCCTGCGGGAGTCTCGTCCATCTGTATGCTTGTTTTTGAAACGTAAAACAGGTTTTTAATGAAGATTCATGATCTATAGGCACAGACCAAAAGCCATTAGCCAAATCTAGACATGTTTTGAACTTTTTGTTTTCTATTTGAGTCATAGTGGCATGAGGATTGATTAAACTACGCCTATCTTTTGTTGAGCGTCTGTTTAATTCTTTTAGATTGTGCACTAAGCGGTTTGTACCGTCAGGCTTTGGTACGGCTTGTATAGGCATATTACAAGGTGGATGTGATTCCATTACCAATACTCCCAAGCTTTCTAATTCATTTATAGTGTGTCCTATTTCTATCTCTGCAGATTGTTTAATAGGATATTGTGGCTCATTAGTGGGCATACCTCCTTTTATGTGATATTCAAAGTCTCGTATTGACCCTACATCATTTTTAAATTTTGAATATACCCCTGTATTCAATATCTCTGTCAGTCTTTCTTTGTTTTTCAAATTAGATTTTTCCACCAGCTGTTGTTGTACCTCTTGGTTATTTATCACTTTCATAAAGCAACATTGTTTTTGGCCAGCATCATCTGCTTTTTTAAAATCTTCTAAACCTAACAGATTATTGGTTCCTTGAATACCAGTAATAGGTCCTAGTTTTCTGTTTTGTATATTTTTTGTTGTCCCATCAGCTAATATTACACAAGTGTGACCTCTTGCAGGGCTTCCTACGTCTTTATTTATTACGGATATATCCGCTCCAGTGTCTATAGTGAACTCATTATTACCTACTTTAGCTTGAAGGCGATTTTGTCCCTTATTTCTGTAAGCTATTCGATTGAGTTCCTTAAGGGGATCCGGGGATATTTCTCGTCGTGCTCTTTCTGTTTTGCTTTCAACTCCTCCCTTTGCTGGGGATTCATTGCGGCCCACTCTGACCCATCGACCCTCGGTCTCGGAGGCCTGTTCGGGTCTCTGGGTGTGTTCCAAGATCTGACAGGACCTTGTTGGGCTCTGCGTTGTCTCTGTTCGGGGTTGGATTGATTTATGGGGTCCCTGCGCAGTTGAGGATCCTGATTTTGTGATCTGGGTGACCATGGTCTCGGTGCTGTTGTGTATTGTCCCTGATTTAATGACCTGGGAGTTGAACTGTCGCTGGGATTCCTTATCTGTTGCATCCCCCTGCGCTGGGGTGCTTCGTTTTTTGGATGTTTGATCTTTTCGCTTCTCACTCTTTCTGTTCTCCTGTCGTAAATGATTATCTCATTTAACTGTTGTTGGTGATTTAGCTGTGGCCATCTATCTGCCAGATTTATCCCTCCTGGTATGTCTTTAAGTAGTTTTTCTTGTTGTATTAGGGTGGCCTGTTCACTCCATATTACATTCATTCCTTGTTGAAGGTTTATCACTCCATTTGTTATTTCATTAGCTATGCTTCCTATTCTTCCGTCTAACCCATTGTTACCTGCAGCTGCTACTTTTGACCTGAACACATCTAGGGCTGTGCTTCCTTTTGGTATTGTTAAGTCTCTTTGTAGCCCTAAGTAGGCTGAGAGATTTGGATTTTCCAACATCCCTTCAGAAATACCTTTGTGCACGCATCTCTGCAGAAATTCAGAATCAGATTCATTAGTCTTACGGCTGGGAATCATATCTTTGAAATTCATTCCTTGTATTCCGCTTGTGTTTGCATATGAACTCATTCCTAGTCCTGAGCTTAGTACAGCTTGCTGCGGGGCGTTTGATGTCCTATTTGGTTGATTCCATGTACTGTTAAACAAGGGGCCTGCTCTAGGGGCTGGTGGACAGACACTGTATGGGTCTTCCGTCCAGATTGAGGACAGTCCTGGGGTTCCTATGGGAACAGGGGTGCATGGTACAATTTGCTGGGTTGATCTGTTTTGGTGTGCCTCCTGTTGGTGTCTTTCTACTGACCTATCTCTCCTTTCGCATCCCTGTCTGTAGAAATCATAACCTCTTGCTACATAAGCATTTTTCCATGGTGATGTCACACCTGGCATTCCATAAATTTCTGTTGCTGTTTTGCTATGGGGTATTATGGCTCTTTCTTGCTGCGATGCTTCATACCAGGAGATGTCCTGTCCGTCATAATAGTTTTCATATTCCTCAAAATCTCTGTCTGTTATGGGAGTGAATGGCTCCCCTTCATTTGTTTGCCACACAGGCGGCCCTGCTGGCCATACATTTGGGTTATATTGTTTCATAGGTTGGGCTTTACTTCTGCGGTTTTTAGGCCTGCCTATCCTATTTTGTGTTGGTAGCTGTCCTTCCCATGTCACTGCTCTGTGGGGCCTGTTTTCTGGGGCCGAAGCTAGGGCGTATGGGAGAGGGGGTTGCAAATACTGTGTTGTATCTGCAATAGCATCCTCTCTGTACCACATCTGATCGGGGGAATTATGAGTTGGCTGTGGGGTTTCTAGCCTCCCTCTTCTTGGAGATTGTGATGTTTTTCTCCTACGGGGGGAAGTATGAGGAGTTTGAGGTCGCCTATTTCTGGGGGTTAGGGGGGGATTATAACCTTCTTCCTCGTCAGTTTCAGAGAGATCAGTTTGATAGCCTATATTTTGTACAGATTGAGTGCAGGTGGGGTTTTCATGTTCTCTTTTTGACTGAGTTAATTGGTCTTTTAATCCATCTTCCTGTTGCATTCTGTCTAACAGGATCCTCACAATTTTGGGTGCTAAAGGACAACTATCCCAGGGCATAACTGTGGCCAATTTCATGCACAATTCATCACTTGTGGTTCTTCCCAATTTATGCTTTTGAGTTCTTATTCTGAAGGTTATTACATTTTGTTCTTCATCTATCATTTGGGACATTGCTTGTTCTACAATTCCTGCCATTTGTTTGGTTTGAGTGGCTTCCTCTTCTCCGAGGGTGCCGGCCAATATGGAGGTGTATCTCTGACTCAATTTACCTACTCCAGAGAGTAGATGAATGTCTCCCCCTTTTGGTTCTTTATGTCCTAAGGTCACTCTTAAATTTCCCAACATCTGGTTGTATTTGCCTGCCCCTACTGTCCTTCTCATTTCTGCCTCGTCTCTGTTTATTCCTGTTAGTGAACCTGTCCGGAAGACCACAAGTGGTCCCGGAATTGGGTCTAATATTTTATCAGGGGAAGCGGCACAAAGGTGAAAATTAATTCCTCCTACTGTAAAATATGTGCCGCCAGGGTCTGCTTCCTCAAGTGGAGGAGGGGGTGGGAAACTGTCTGTGTCAGGGACCGAGTTTGGCTGTGGGACGTGCGGCATTTGCGGAGATCTTATGGGAGGTGGCGGCGGTGGGATTTTTGGCCTGTTTAGGTTTTGCGGGTAAGGGATCGCTGGTTCAAGGCTCGGTATCGTGGGGTATTCTGGTCGTACGGATTGTCCGTGTCCAGGATAGTCATTAACTATGAGCAGATCGTTTAGTGTTTGATTTATGCCGGCGAACGGTTGGTGCGGCGGGGCATATGGATTAAGCGGGGCATTTGGTAGCACTGGAGCTCTAGGGGGGGGTCTTTTCATAGCGTTCACTATAGCTTCATAGTTGCTGTTTCCTTTTGCGACTATTACTATTTTTTGGTCAACGTATTTATTCAATACCCGTCTCAGTGCTTCTATGGCTTCCCCTGAATCATAGCCGTATTCCCCATCCCCAAAAAGTGTAATTCCTATCGTTGCTGTGGGTTCCTGTCGGAGCGCTGCCCTGATGCTCTTTTCCATCATATCTGTGAGGTAATCCACATCAGATAGTGGTCCTTTATAATGAGCTTTTTTTGAGTAACACACACTGAGTATACCGATTATTTCTTTGTCTCTTTTTACTGGATAATAAAAGGTTGCTCCATCTGCGGCTGTTTTTGCCGCTGTGGCTTGTGTATCTGAATGTATTTGAAAGCCTGACCCTACTCTCTCTGATAAGGCTTTTGCTACTCCTGCTCCATGTCTCATGGCTCTGTTAGCTGGATTTAGGAACACTACATTATGTTCTCCTAGTGTCAGATTTTTTACATCCCCTTGTAAAAGTAAATGATTTCCAGTTAATTCGGTCAACCTAAACGGTGGCCTGGGGGTATTTTGGAATGGGTTCGTTACACTGACTAATGCTTGTTTTATTCGAGCGAGATTAAAGGGTGTTGTGTCTGGTCCTTCTGTGTCGCTATCAGTAAACCATTCACTTTGTGATTCCGAATCTCCTCGGGGGGCTGCTTTTATCATTTTTGGGGTGTTTTGTTTTGTCTTCACTTTAAAATCACTGGGTCGTTCTTTTTAGTCCCTGCTAATGTTTAACCCTCGCGGCAATGGTTCCTCAGATAACGGGGGCCCCTCCGTTCCCTTCTCCTTGTTTTATGTTGAATTCTACGGATTCGTATAATGATTGCCTACAGTATAGAACAGTTAGCGCGTTATAGTTCCCCCTACTCTTACCTTAATCCTAAAGTTAGTCAGGTATCACCCCGTGTCTAACACTCTTACTTGATGGATCGGTTAAGTAGGCTTCTACTCCTTACCTTTTTAACGAGACTTTTATAGGTCGTGATTACTTTTTTAAATGGGTCCTTGATGTTTAACTCGAGGTTCGTGATGTTTACTCGAGCCCCACGTTGGGCTCCATGTAGCGTGTGCGGCTCCTGCCCCGTTTCTAGGCGGGGAAGTCTTTCGCACCTAACCCGGTGGTCACTCCGTCGGCTGTCCCGCCTGCGAGGTTATGTTATCCTCTTTTAGGTTTCGGGACAATACCTTAGGCCTTTTATCTCACCCCGTAGCTAAATAGTTAGGATTTCGGAATTAATTGTCTTTTTGAAAGTCTTTTACGGCTAATGCCCTAGGCGCTCTCAATTGGATGTAACCCTAACACCCGGTATGTAATAGTTATGTACACCGTCTATACTTTACTATTGCCTATTTTGAACATTTTCACCATTTATGACCGACACTGCAATGTCTTCACCCAATGAACTTACCTTAAGTACCAAATGGTAGCTTCTGTCGTCACGTCTGGATCGCACGGTTAGTGGACAGGGAAGAGGGTTAAATTGTTTTAAAGGACCCGAATACTTGTTTGGTTTCAGTCACTTACTAAATGTAAGGCTGTGTTTTTATTTCAGGTTTTCACACAAAATTCACATACAACAATTTCAATTCAATGAAACAGTTACAGTGGCTACCAGAACTATTCTATCATTCCTCTTTATCAGTCTTCACTGAGTTTTTAATGAGGCACTCTCCAGTCACTTGCTGGCTTTTCTCCCCCCCTTCTCTCAACTTTCTGCTCTGTTCTGCTGTTTTTATTCTACTCTCAAGCTGGAACCTCCTTCTTCTTGGGCTGGGTCAGAATGTAACTGGTTTGATCCTGTTAAAGTGACTAGGTTACACAAAGGGTCTAACTCTAAACTGTTCATTTGTTAAATCACAGCTATTAAAAAATAAAACAAGTTATAATATGATGGTTATAAAAAGTGTAAACACGCTATAGGTTATGCTGGTTATACTTAGAAATAAAAATGGTTATAGTTTATACTAGCTATACTTTTATGCTTTCATACTTTTCTACGATCTTTCTACAAAAGAAAACTGAACAGTTTAATGTTTTAACATTACAGTCATTAACTGGAGTGCCTATATATTACATAAAGTATTTCTGTATCTGCTGCTCTTAAATTAAATTAATATTAATTCAATACTTTTAAAGGGCCCAGGCAGAAATGGTAAAATATTATTGTTTTTCATAAACTTTAGTCAACATCTAGTGTACTTCGATGGAGTGTGGCCTGTGGTGGCCCTCTGGACATATAGATTTAATTCCCATGTACATTAAAGTATGAAAAACAATATGAATGATGTTAAAATGTCTTGTTGAAATACATCTTTGTCTGAATCATTAGAAACAATTTGATGAATGCATTTCTTTTTCTGTCTAGTTTCTGCGGCTGTCATGTGACACATCACCTCAGATTGTCTACACCCTGATGACGGCTCACTGGGGCCTGCCCTTACCCAACTTAGTTGTGTCGTTGGTGGGGGGTGAAGGCCATGAGAAGATCAAAACATGGGTGCGAGATGTCCTGAGAAACGGGCTGGTTAGGGCTGCACAGAGCACAGGTAAGAACCCATAGTTACTAATAGGGTCAATAGAAACCTATGAGAAGCCAAACTGGAACCATTTTGTACGAAAACTTCAGAAATTTTAGAATATTGTTTGATTGATGTCTTGTTGTTGTAATCAATTGCTTCAGCTGACTCCTGGATAATACGCTTAAACAACATTATTCAGTACACTCAGAAGATTCATACCAAAATAGCATAAGTAGTGATGTCACTCATAACATTACCGATGGCTCAGTTCTATTCTAGTTTACCAGTGTGACACAAAAAACATTATGTAGCTCGGAATATTTAACAAATACAGATGAGCGTCTTGGATTTGCTTGATTATGGCTGAATATATCAATTAGTTAATTATTTAATTATTTTTAATATTGGGATTTTAATTATCAAACGCAAACAATCCGAATAGCCTTTCAGTTAAGAAGTGGGGCCCTCCTGATATTAAGAGCAAGGCTGTTCCAGGAGTGCAGAGCAGAGGGAACTGAGCGTGTTAAAATTGGAGCAAATGGGGAACATTATTCATAAATAGATGAAGTAGAGAAATATTGTCTTTACTTTCACACATCACTTCAATGTGGAATATATACAGTATATGCTGTGTAACTGAAAAGCAAATTGTATGTGTACCACCTCACTACTTTTCTCACTACTCTTGCCCAGGGGCGTGGATCCTGACGGGGGGTTTGAGGGAAGGCGTGGCCCGCTGTGTGGGTGAGGCGGTGAGGGACCACGGGGCCGCGGCTCCAGCTATCTCCAAGAAGAAAGTGATTGCTGTGGGGCTGGCACCCTGGGGCCTGGTGCACAACAGGCAGCAGCTTGTCAATGCCAAGGTACTCATCAGGCAGTATGCATACCATGAGCTTGTCCTGAGATAGTCCACTATACAGCCTGCACCTTTGGCTTGTCACAAGGTTCACTCCAAAATACAAATAGATAATAGAAAAAACTGTCTTTGTGCCTCTCTACCCTATTTTACATGAGAAATGTATTATTTGTTTCCTGTTATTTTGTAACCCACAGTAAAAGAGCAACACACACCATTAAACTGCATGTGATGATTTTAATGTGCTTTAATTTAATACATTTAATGCTAATTTGAAGAATTATGTATCCTTTTCGAAGGTGAATTCTACTAATTCTATACTGGTGTGTTTGACTTCTGCATGTGTTGTGTAAGCAGCAAAAACATATATATATATATATATATATATATCAGTGGCGGGCCGTGTATTTTATACCTGGGCCTTCAGTGCTGTCCTGCAGCTGAAACACCACCTAATAATCTCATGATAACGCCACAGCTCCGGTTATTATTTGTTTCTAGGGGTGTAACAATACACGTATTTGTATTAAACCGTTCGGTACGAGGCTTACGAACGGAACAATACGTTTGAATAATACTAGTGCATTAGTGAACTAGTGCACTAGTGAAGCTTAAATTGTGGGAAATATAATGTTTTTGGTGGACTGCGCTCACGTAGGAGACAACGGGCTTTGTGACCAAAAACAAAAGACAGCTGAGGCCCCGCACTTCTGGGAGGCTACGCTAAACTAGCTTAACAGCATGACGGTATGCTTCGTAATTAACGGACAATGCATACAGTCCAAATCTATATAATTAACACTGACAACAACAAACTCACAAGAACCAGTCGCATATATTCACATGACAACAAAGCAACAAATCAATCCAGCAGACCTGCAGCGGAACACGCATTCTGCTACACACTCGAGGGCCATTCAGATATTAGATGTAAAAAAAAAAAACGCAGTTGACTTACCAAATGCTGTTCACTTAAAGACAAACTCCATCCTCCTTTCTTTGTTGACAAAGAGTTTAATCCCACGGTTAAATCCCAACTCACAAATCCGTTTCTCCTCCTTCAGCCATTGAGTGTTAAAAAAACAAAGCTAGGTAAAAAAAATTTTAATATTCCATATCTTTCAATTTGAACTCTTACTACTCCGACTAAGCCTCTGATGGCTACTTTAAGTTTCGTTTTCCAATAGTCACGCTGCACCTCAGTGCAGAGCTGCACCTGAAAACTGAGCTGCGTGTTAATGCTGACGTACTTGTAGGCCAGCTAGCAGGCTCTGACACGTCAAAGAATACGCCCAACATGTCAAACTAAAGATCTGATTGGTTGAACACTATGACAATCAACAATATCGTCCCCATTCACTTAAACTGCACATGGATTCACTTGTGAGTCTGCAGGCCTGGGGCCTCTCTTCTTACCTAGAGACACAGAGGTGAAATCTGATTGGATAAAAGCTCTACTTAAAACAAGCTGCACTGGAAGCAGAGCAACTGAGGAAGACAGTAGCTGTGCAATGACAAAATAAGATAATGGGAAAAATATTTTTATAAATTATACTACATGTAGTGTATTTAAGAAAAAATATTAAATTATAAAATAGCTATAACTTTGTGATTCTGTTTAGGCCAGCAGAAAAAAGGCCTTGCTGGCCCTGACGGCCCACCACTGATATATATATATATATATATATATATATATATATATATATATATATATTTCATGATTAGATCTTATTTTCACATCTTGTGGGAATCAGGGAATCATAAAGTAAGAGTAAGTACTCAAGACTCCATCCTTGTTTGGGAAGATCAAAACGATTCCTAATGGAGACTCTTGTAGTGATGATGTTTCAGTGAGAGCACATAGAGAACATGAAGTGGAGAGAAGAGTGAATGGATCATCATCTCTGGAAACAAACCCTGTAATATCCCGTCTGCCTTCAACGGAGTAAAGAAAAAAAAAGAATGTAGAAAACATTCCAAAAGTTCTGAGTATCATAAATCCCTTTAACCAGTAGGGTTGAGCGGATGTGTGGGTGATGGACTGTTAGCCGGGAGCTCCAGCTGAGATCAGATCAGCAGAGAAGAGATTCCATCTCTCTCTGGATATGAACTCACTCACATGAACTTTTGTGTTGTCTGTTTAAAGGGCAGTTTCCCTGCTCGATACTACGTCCAGAACACATCCCGCGACTCCTGCTGCTTGGACAACAACTGCCAGGCTTTCCTCCTGGTGGATGATGGTAGTGTTGGCCGCCGAGGGGGAGAGACAGCCTTTTGTGGAAGTCTGGAGGACTACATTTCCCATCAGCGCACTGGCATTTGGGGTGAGACAGAGACAGAGTATGTTAAACGCAGCCCCTTTCAAACATGGACTGTTGTATTGCTGTAGAGTGCTATATACTATATTACTTAGTAACTGCAATGCAATGAAGACATTACAATATGAAAGTCATGTTTTGGCTTTCAGATCATTTATATTCTACTCGCATAGTTTTGAAGCATTTTGCAGGATTTTGCTTGCTGGACTTTCAAACATGATGTCTTGAGTTGCCATGAAATTGAAAGAATGAGGTGCATGTCTGAAAGGGACTCGTGAGAAAATGATGTGGGCTGACTGTGTTAAGTACTTGACTGCCCTCTACTGCTTTCTGGCCCGAGAGCCCCCCCACCGGGGGGCTAGTGGTACCGAGCGGTACCGTAGAAAGCAATTTTCAGAAACAAATATAATAATCCTACAGCCATGTTGCATACCGGCTTAACGAAGAACTTCTGATGAACAGAACCATGTATAACATTTTACACACTGAAAACACAATTAAACACGATCTAACAGAACCGACAACAACAGCTACCAAAATATTGTGTATTTTTCGCCATAACTGGGCGAGATATGCAGTCCAGAAAGTGGTCCGAACACCAAGCTAGCAGCTAACATAGCCGATCTTGCTATTCAACAGTGGAATCGATCGCTAGACTCAGATTTACTCTCCGTCAAACCGTTCAAAAGATACAATCGAACAAGCCCACAAAAATACGCCATACAGCCCGCAGAAATATTCCGAATTTTCACTCACTTTGAGATGAATCTTGACGAAAAAGCGTCCATTATCCATTTTTAGCGCTGAAAGCTAATTCTGCTATCTGTTTCCTGTCTAAATCAACTGTTTCCTGAAGAAAGGGGGGTCAAACAACGCTGGGGGACCACTTTTCACATTTGGAGAATCCGTTTTTTACGCAAGCTCCTCCCCGCGCATAACTGAATTTTACGTAAAACTATTCTGTCAATCAAAACCAGGTTGCCACCACTGCATTGTCTAGATCCTAAGGCGTGTTTGGAGGTCTCATGGTATGAAATTGACCAACCACAGGCTGACTTATCGACACTCAAACACAGGCAATAGCGCATGGAGCCGTGAGTCGGCGGCCCTGAGAGGCTTTGGAGAGGATTCTAGCTCTCAAAAATGATGCCAGACTGCTGTATGTGATAGATTGTGCATGTACAAGGATAAAGGAAGTTAAATATATAGTTATTGAGGTTATAAAAGTACAATGGAACAGCTGGAGAAGCTGTTTCCCAAATGACGACCTTTCGTGACCTCTCGTACGTTTATGTCTCTTGCTCTGGCCTGCTTCACTCTATTCACTCCAATTCTTTTGTGTATGACTACTGCCATTGTTTGCTATGATGCTGGGTGGTTTCTAGGCTTCATTTGTCATATATTCATATAGTATTATCAATAATAGTGCCTTTTTCACCAGGCAAACCTGACATTTTCAAAGTGGAGCTGTGTTCCATCTTCATTTGGTATTAACCAGTAACATATACACAATATTTACACCTCTCACCAAAGCTCACACCCTTGAGTGTTATTAATAAATTGAAATTATTCAAATAGACCTTGTAGTTAGAGAGTAAGGCCCCTTTGAGTATGGGTATAGTATTTTCGAGCAGAAGCCAAAAAAAGGCCTAGGGTTCAAGGTAGTAGTTGTTCACTTTTGGAGACGTTGTTTGATGTTATGGGAGAGCATTTCAGATTTTATTTCTTTGCTTAATGTAATGTTTCTGTAGAGAAGCTGTCTTTGTCTTCTAACTTCTTATCTTGGGCCAATAACAGGTAGTGGCAGTATTGAAATCCCTGTGCTGTGTATGCTCATCTCAGGAGACGCCAATATGCTGGAGGTGAGGAAACTGTCACACACACACACACACACACACACACACACACACACACACACACACACACACACACACACTATGATAGTTTTTTTGATTTTACCAAACATTTTTCCAAGGATAGTTTATTACCACTAAGCCAGACTAACAGGCTACAACATACGCGAGATTTCTTTACAGAAGGATGCAGGCCTTACCTAACCCTGGCGAGTTCGACTATGGTCACTCCACTTAACAGAGTTGTTGGGCCGGTTGGTCCGGTCCTCTTCTCCCAATAGTGCACTGAACTCGATATTTGTTTCAGTTTATTTAGGTTAGCAATCATTGTCCATCACAGTCTCAACACAAAGAGTTATGGCTATCAGCAGCATACCACTCTCCTGTCAATCCAGAGGCATCTGTTGTTGCGGAAGTGTTACACCCACCCCTATACTGTTAGCTCTGTTAGCATTGTTGCTGTTGTTTGCACTGTTTGTGTCTAATATTTCATGGCATATGATCTTTGTAATTTTTGAAAAATAAAGTACCTAAATGACTGTAAAAAACATATATCCATCTCACTGACATACTGATTACATACTGTATATTTGAAAATGTCCTGTCATTTATACTGTGTACTTATTTCCCTGGCTCAGAGATTAGATGTCTCTCTGAGGAAAGCTACGCCCTGGCTGGTTCTTGCTGGTTCTGGTCCTGCTGCAGACTTTATCAGTGATCTGCTGGACAATCTCTCCTCTGTTTCCCTCAGTACCTCCTCTCCTCCAGCAGAGGGGGAGGCTGCTGAGGGTGTCAGCGCAGAGCTCCGTGACAAGGTCCGTGACAAGGTTCAGAGATACTTCCCAGCTGCAGCTGAGCTGAAGAAACTGGTGGATAGTGTGAGTCAGACCGCTCTAATAATTCTAATATTGCTCATGGTAGACTTGAATAAGATGATGCCAACCACTTTTCAGATCATCCAGTACTGTTCTATTTGATCTGCCCAGAGTCTGTGTGGTTCTGTAAGTATTTGAGATGTATGAAATGAAACTTTTTCCAAACATTAATTTGCTCATTTTCTTTCACTACCTCTGTGTTTCTAGGCTCTGAGTATTTATCAGAACAGAGAGTTCATTACTGTTTTCCATGGGGAAAAGGAGGGTTCTGATGATTTTGATATCGTTCTCCTCAAAGCTCTTGTTAGAGGTTAGTAAATATATATGTATATTTATATAGCACTGTAAAAGAGCAGAATGTCATAAAATGCTTCGAGCCCTGTTGATGACATGGGGCTGCAATAGATCTCTCATGCCTCTAATGTACACAGCTGTCTGAGCTTGCAGAGTTTTGTAAGTGATCACAAGTACCTTGAATTAAATTCTGAATTTGATGGGGAGCCAATTTAGAAATATTAGGATTGCTGTCATGCAACCTTTTAGATGACCTGGACAATAACTTTTGCTAAGTCAGTTGAAGAGGGATGTACAACAGTTAAGAAGGGACAAAATAGAAGTGTGAATAATCCTGCTCAGAAAGAAAATTGAGACCTTTCATTAGGCCAATAGGGGCAAGACTGGCTGGGGCTGAAAACTCGAGGAAATGATCTGTCATCTTATTTTTTGGCAGCAATGTAAAACAGACAATTCTGCAACATTTTAAGGCTGTTAGCCTTTTTTTTGTGTAACTTTGTTCAATAAAAGTATTTTTAATACCAGGTTTGTGAGATCTTGAACAGTTGGCCCTGACACACATTTGAGGATCAGTATATATCATACCATGTCTCTACAAAACATTCTCGGTGTGTCTTTTCATATTCTCCAGGTATTTTCCATCAGCCTTATCTAGACCTTTACCTTCCCCAGTATGTGACACCATTTCTACGATAGACCCGCAAAATCACAACGCTGTCCAATTGAATTGATCCAGTCTGCATTGTTGTACAGCACGTGTAAATGTTGCTCTGCGTGTGTTTTTGTGTGTGTTTGTGTTAAGCTAGTAAACGTGTGTCCAGTGAAGCCATGAAGTACACTGAGGAGCTAAAACTAGCCGTGGCCTGGAACCGAGTGGACATCGCCAAAACTGAGCTCTTTAATGGAGACATACAGTGGAAGGTCAGAGTCAAACTTCATGACAAATAAATGATGAATACATTATACACCCGACATGACAAGGTTTGGAATATATATATATATATATATATAAGGTACAAAAATAATGTTAAAAGTCTACAGCCTCACTAGTATTTGGAGCCATTGGATCCTTCCTTCCTGCCGGTAAATCCCTTTTAAACTAATTAAGTACTTCTCCTCAAGTTCAGTGAACTGACTTCGATGTGTAAAATCGGGGCTCCTTTAATAGAAATTCAAAGACGTCCAAATGTTGCACCAACATTTTAAAGTTTCAAAAGCTAAATATAGCTAATTGACCACATGTTGATCAGTGCAACACACAGCGTAGCTTAGTTTGGCAGTGCCTTTATTTCTCTTTCACTCAGGGGCTATGCTACAGAAAGTGGTTAGAAATGTATTTCTGCATGCTTTAATCACATAATGTTGATGTGGTGATTTATATTTTAAGTATGAGGACCTGGAGGACTCCATGACAGACGCACTGATCAACAACAAGCCCCAGTTTGTGCGTCTCTTCTGCGAGAATGGACTGAATATTCTGGACTACCTGACATACCGCCGCTTGGAAAGCTTGTACTGCTCACTGTCAGACAGCTCACTGGCCTACATTCTGCTCCAGAGGCGTCTGAGCGAGAGGCAGGGCCTGGCTGGAACCCTGTCCAACCTGCATGCAGCTGAGACGGTGCCTCTGAAGAGTCTTCAGAGTGCATTGACTGGACCCGCTTCAGCAATGGCGCTCAACCTGTATGAGGTGAGGATGGGGAAAGGAGCTGCAAGAAGGAACCTATAAGACCGATAAATAGCAGGTTTAATTATATAAATTTTCATTTTACAACAGGGTTGCGCCACGTTTTGTAGTCTCATTTTGCTAAATAAGAAAAGCAAAGCTGTATTATATGGTGGAGGATGAATTTCGGAATCTCACATCCTGAGCATAGAAGCTGTTCCTGATGTCTGTTGGTACGTCAGCTGATACTTCTGTATCTTTTGCCAGATGGCAGCAGGGTGAACAGGCTGTGGCTAGGGGGGGGGGGGGTATTGTCTTTTAATATTCTTTGGGTTCCTTTGCAGGCACCTTTTGTCACCAATATCACTGAAGCTCGGGAGATGGGTACCAACGAGGTTCTTGGTTGTTTTAGTTAAACCTCTGTAGAGCCCTCGTGTCCTGGGTCGAGCACGTCCAATGTTTGTAGTGTTTCCAGTCAGGATGCTTTCTATTGCTCCTCTGTAAAAGTTGACATGAACTTGGCACGGACCCCTACCTCAACTTTTATCTAAACCAAAACGAATTGTTATACACAGTATGCCAGACTAAGTCAGCTGACATATTCATAATAGTAATGTGACAGCTGAGCGAAGGCTTGCCACTGCAGTGCCTCTCACCTGCCACTGTCAGTAATCACACTCGCTGTCTCTCCAGCGTTAGCGAATGTTGGCTCACGTTAGCGTAGCTATATGTTGTTTGCCAGATAATGGTCTTTCCTTCAACATCGTGGACCTAAACCTTCAATTTAGTTGCTGTATCACTTTGTTTGGGTTGTTTTGGGGATCCTTTTCTGCCCATGTGTGGTTGTTTCAACACTTGTCTAGGGAGCACAAATCACATGTTTGGACCATTTCACCCAAGATGTCTGAGTCGTTTCCAGGAGATTTCTTTCCACCCATTCCAGGCTTCTGTGAAACAACTCCGTTATGTTAAGGCAGCAAAACTACTTGGTTAGGTTTAGGAATAAATAGTAAGGTTTCGTGTTTGTTTGTCTTGAAATGATTTCATGGGATACCTACAAATGACGGTGCATTACTTTTTGTCTATTGCTACGTATGCTGAAATATAACAGCCAAATATGTGTTTGATGAACATTTCAAATCCTTTTAAATACATTTGTGTAGATCTCTATTTATTACATAAATGTATTACATTTATTTAAATCAAGAATTATTTGTGTGTTCATCAGAAATATATTTGTGAATCTTATGTTTTATATGTGGATTTTGTTTGTATTCATATATAATGATTAGGAAATATATGATATATTTAAATCACAAAATACATTTGTGAATCCTTCTGCGTGCGTTCATTAATATTGAGACTGATCTGACTTATTTCTGGCCGATGATGGTAGTGTCGTCTGCAAACCTCCCAACAGAGTTCTCTTCATGTTTGGGGTAGCAGTCATGGGTGTGCAGCGTGAACAGGAGGGGGCTGAGGACACAACCAGGGGTCCTCAACTAGAGTGGAGGAGGTTTGGCTGCCAATCCAAACTACCTGGGGTCTGTTTGTGAGGAAGTCTGATAGCCAGTTGCAGAGTGAGCTACTCAGTCCAGAGAGTTATCAGGTCCAGCAGCTTGAAACAGCAGAATGTTAGTGTCCTGATAGGTAGGTGGTACCATGCATGGTAGCCCCTGCCATCAGTGTATGAATGGGTGTGACTGAGGGTACATCCCAAGTCTCTTAATTGTCATTTCCTCGCTCCTCGCTTGAACCGGAAGTTGTTCTGCTCCGCCATATTGACGGGCATCCCAAAGCTCTTATTTCTGCTCTGAGGAGCGAGGATTGAGGGTTGAGGAGGGATCTCCGAGGAGCCATGAGCGAGGACGCACGAGAACAGGCTTCCAGGAAGTGTTTTAACGGCCGACACGCCCCCTCATTGTTCATCAGTGATGTGATTGGACGCTGCAGCCGATCAGACTGACTGACTGAGTTTAACACCAGAGTGAAGACAGATCACAGATTAAACTCTAGTTTATATTTGATTAGTTTTCTGATTCACCGTCTGGTTTAAATATATGTTCATTGTAGTCTGAACAACAAAAGGACCACAAACAACTATCTTCATTTATGAGAAAGATTTGTCTTTTCATGATCTGATGTTTCCCCTCAATAACTTTTATTAGTGTCGGGTTTGATGAGTTTTATCATTTAAGTTTAACCTGAAACATTGAGCCAAATTAATTAATTCCAGTGTTCAAGAGAAACCATAATCATATTCTGGGTTAATTAATAATGACGTCACAATCAGAATTTCAAAACGTACAGACGCAAATAATTCATAAATATGACGATCGCATTCCGCCGGTAGAAATCGATCCTGAGCTCATAAACAGAACACAGTTTGTTAACAGACTACAGAGAGACAACACCTCTACAGGGATGATAACTGTGTGTCTTTATTAGTTATTAGTATTATTAGATACTATTATTAAGTACAGTGATCATGTGAACAGACACAAACTTCTCAAAAGTCTCTCCAGCCGACTGACAGCTGATCCAGCTGTGATCAGCTGATCCTCCGTCATCAGAAACAGACGTCGCTTCACGTGACGCAACTGAGGAAAGGACGTCTCGTGTCTCTTAAAACATAATTCCTTGTTTCCTCTCTCCTCGCATGGTTTCCTTGCGTCTCTCCATGCATCCCTGGTGGGAGGGACTAAGACACAAGGAAAGGACGCAAGTGAGGGAAACAGGGATGCAATTAAGAGACTTGGGATGTACCCTGGGTGAATGATGACATGTAATGTGAAGGCGCTTTCAGTGGTCGGAAGACTAGAGAAGAGATGTACAAGTACAGTCCATTTACCGTTTTTACCACATCCCTCAGGGCAGACTTTACAGCTGACTCTTTGTTGAGAAGATAAAAGTGAGCTTAAAAGGTGTTTAGCTCATCTGGTAACGTGTTGTTGGTGTTGAAGTCTCTCGTGACTATGCTTTGCCTCCTTGATGCCAGCTTTCAGTCTTGCTCTGGCGATGCTGTATGCTTCCTTGGCATCTGAGAAGCAGCTTTTTTGGTCTCTGGATATCGCCCTCACCTCTCCATTCATCCAAGATTTCTAGTTGGGGAATGCTTTTTTATTCATTGTGATCACCACATCATCAATGCTGATAAATGATGTCACTGTTGATGAACATTTTTCGAGATTGATGTTGTTCACCTGGGTGGCGGCGTCCCTGAACATGTGCCAGTCTGTACATTCATACTTTAACTGTTTGTTTTTTATGCGTTCTGATTTAATCCGCTGGGAGTAAGTAGGCAGCAGAAGCACAAACATATGATCCGATGATCTGATCTCTTTTAACTAAATCATTTGAAGGAACCTTCCACCTCTCCTCCCATACCACAGAGATGGCCCAAGAGAAATTCAAGGTCAGGAAAATACCAAACTGTCGGAGTGCTGCTTACACAAGCCTCTAGAACAGCTTCATTGCTCCTTGTCATGAATTACTCTTACTCTGTCATAAGGTACGCTTCTTCCAAAACATTTTCCCTAATATGGTGAGAGAGATGGTGGTAATACTACAAAAGCTCCCCTGTGTTTCTCACCAAACCATTCAGTGAGACCTGTGACCTAAGGTAGCATTATGTTTCTACACTAAGTTATTCAGACATTTTATTTAAATATTCAACTTGTCACTTTTGAGAAACAAAGTCACTAGAGTGATTTGAGAAGTCACTGAATGTAGCAACAATGTCAGGCTGATCATTCTGTGTACCTGTTTCCCTTTACTGATCTGATGTAAACAGACTCTCATACATTGGATTTAACTAGTTTTGAAACGCAGTGAACTGTACTTGTTTTAGTTTTTTGCTTTATATCAAATGTAATAACACGAAAGCACCCTTGCTCTGTATACAGTAGTAGTGAATTGTCTGGTGATGCTGCAGGTATCCCGCCTGCTGTGGGACCTGCTGGGTGATGTCTGTCAGCCTTTCTACTATGGACCTTTGGGCCTGCACCCCAGCACCAGCACTAGGAAGGCTTTCAAGGTCAGTGAGTTGGAGACTCTCTCCTTATGTTGCTTGTGCAGTTTGACATAAAGTAGTGAGAATGAAAAGAAGTGAGCTTTTCATCTCTGTGTGAGGCTAGAGGCTCCAGGCTACACAAACTGCTGCTATTACACCTCTACATTCCTGAAACAGCTGGTGGCCGTTCAGAATGATGGTACACCAGGTTCTGACAAGGAAGAACACTGCTCTGGTTTTGTTGGTGGAGTACTCTTTTTAGTTCACCTTTTAAAAGTTCACATCTTCTTGTAGGGGATTCAAATAAAAATGTGTTTTTCACTGCATATGAAATCACTGAGATCAGAAAAAGCTGCTGGCACATTTCAAAATAGATGATGTAATAATGGATGGTTTTCCACAGTAAGAGAGAAAATATTTCTTTGGATCTGACTCCCTCACTGGTGTCTTGTCTTGTCGTGTCTTGTCTAGCAAGTCAACAAGATGCTGCTGGGGGAGTGTATGTATCAGGACCAGCGCTGCCTCTCCCCCTGGTCAGCCCTCTTCATCTGGGCCGTCCTGCAGAACCGCTGTGAAATGGCTGTTTACTTCTGGGAGATGGTGAGACTCGCCTGTGATATTCCACAACCTCACTGAAGACATTTTATTTTGGAGTTGAAGTGTTAAGGAATTGGCTGTGTTCAAATGACACTGTCAACATTAGTACACATGACATTTTATGGTGCTGTGAGAAACAGGCTGACCAGCATGTAAACGTAGCTGAGGTCACAAAGCTGCCATTTTTCTACGGTTGCCATCAAATTTGGTTTAATTTGAACAGGCGTTTATTGGCTCCGTGTTTTTCTGTGTTTCCTTGTCAGGCAGGGGAGTCAGTGCTGAGCGCTCTGGGTGGCTGTAAGATGCTGAGGGAGCTTTCTAAGCTTGAGAGTCAGACTGAGACCAAGCTAGCCATGAAGGAACTGGCACAGACGTTTGAGAACCTGGCACACGGTGAGTCAGACCACAAGCAGCTCTGTTCTCTGCATGTGTGGACTCGAGCCAATGTAGCGTCAATGCCTTAATCTCATAACTCAATGATTGCACACAACTTATCAGAAATAATCAGAGTTTACATTAAATAAAAGAATTTAACTTGCAGTAAATTCACCTCGGAGTATCACCCTGCGAAAAGAGAAAATGATGAGCCTCGATTCTGGAGGCTGCTTCTAAGTTCTAAGTGTTTTTTTCAGGAGCGGTAACTTTTCCTGTTCCTTTTTAAAGTGAGAGTTATGGATGTACTTACAGTTTTGTCTGTGCTTATATGCTTTTAATTGTGCTTATGTGTCTGTGGTTATGTGCTCTTGTTTTTTTTTAATACCATCAACCTGCCAGGGACTGTGGATGAAAAGCTTCCTGCATGGGTCAATCTGGCGCATTTACATGGTGGCTCGTGGCGCATATTAAATGATGTGCTTTGTTCCCTCTTGAATAAAGTAAACATAAGTTCTGGTATCATCCACGAGATCATTCCTGCAAAATGTTTTGAAAGGTTTCTCACAAGATTCCAAGTGACTGGGAATGACCTGAGACCTGCTGCCTGGTCTCATTAGCTTGGACAATCCACTTGAGCACCTGAATAGCTCCCCCGGTTCCACTGGGACAGTACTAAGGTTCCTCATGTCTCTGACAAGAGTGACTGCAAGTCTGAAACAAAGAAAACTACGTGCCAGGCACTGTAGACGCAGAATTTTGACAGAGCCAGGAAGTGGGATTTTCGAACAAGTAACTCAGATCCGTAACAACTAAGCACCGGAGTTCCTCCTCATTATCCAATTCTTCCATAATTTTATTTTCAGTTATGGAGTTGTGTTGGGCCAGACTTATATGGAACCATTGAATCACGCCTGTCAAATAAAACACCACCCGACAAATAATTTGAAAACCGTGGGTCGAAATAAGCAAAAAAAGTACATGCTACACGCAATGCCTGGCGCACGAGAGGTGCCCACAACAACCTGCATGGAACGCATTGGAATCAGACATTAGAAAGCAGGTTGTCTGTCACCTGCTATGGGGTCAAGGGCACCTGGCTTCCAACCTTAGAGCTTAGTCAGGGGACACTATGAAGGAAGCAATGGTAGGGTCCATAGCTGTCATGTAGTGAAATTTTGCATGGCTCCCAGGGTTTGGCCATCAGATGTAAGACGGGATAGAGCTGCAATCGGGGGAATTTAGCCAAGGAAAGCGAGCCAGGCCCAGAGACAGCATACTGATTCAAGTGAGAGTGGCAGAAGCTGCCACAATATCCTCCTCTGGAACCAACTCAGCCTTGGGTGGATTGGGTTCACTAGCATTTCCCATATCAGGAGGAGCGACTTCATCTGGGCCAGCTCAGCCGTTAGCAAATCCACCCTAGAACACAGCTTGTCAGACTAAGATGATAGAGACGTGTCGCTACAGGCACTAATAGATAAAGGATGAAACAGTACATGGAATGAATTTCTAAGATATAGCTATGCAGTGTTCTATGCAGACCGAATGGTATGCAGCAGATGATAGAACGTTCATTACAACCATATGAGACTTGAGTCTTGACTTGAGTTCAAAGACTTAAAACTTGACTTGGACTCTAGGTCAAGGCAAGAAGTTTGACTTGAATTCTAGTTCAAAGACTTGAGACTTGACTTTGATATGCAAAAAGTGTTGGTTAGCATTTCAGCACAAATGGCGTTACATTATAACATGTGAGGTCACGCATACATTTTCACATGCACAGTACATTATTTAGATATTTATATTACAGTTATCCAGTTAAATTAAGCAATGTGATTGGGTAATAGCTGTGTTATAATAACCCCCATACACCACTGTCTAATTCCTTTGCACTTTCAAGGTTGAAGACCAGGGCATCTCTATGGCTTAAGGTTGTGGTTTGAGTCTGGCAGGATCTTCGTTGTATCTCTGTCTTCATCATTTCCTGTCATGCCTCTATTGTCTGTAATAAAACACAAAATGCCCCCCCACCCCCAAAAATAAAGTTACCTAGCAACCTAGAAAAGCAATCTTTATCTCCAACCACTATGAAGAAGAAAAATGAATGGTATCATTCTGTGTATTCTGTTTTGTTTGTGTGTTCAGATGTATTTGGTGAGTGTTACCAGAGCAACGAGAGTCGCTCCTTTACTCTCCTTATAAGGAAGTCTCCAGTGTGGGGCGGAGCTACGTGCCTTCAGATGGCCACTGCGGCTGACGCCCGCCTGTTCTTCAGCCACGATGGTGTTCAGGTAGAGATGCTGTTGTTAAATCCTGCCAACAGTAGGAATGAACAGACTTGTAAAGATGCCAGACTCAATCCAGGCTTTGAATAGTAAAATGACGGTTGAGACCTATGCACATTGTATAAATAGATGTCAGCAGTGAGTGTAATGTTGGTTGGTAGCTGTGGTGACAGGGCTGCTCTTTTCTGTAGTCCCTGCTGTCTCAGATCTGGTGGGGTGAGATGGAGAGGAGTACTGAGGTCTGGAAACTGGTTCTCACCTTCTTCCTGCCCCCTCTCATCTACACAAACCTTATCAGCTTCAGGTCAGTGTTTTGTTAATATTGTGCTATGCTGAGCAATTATTGTGTACATTTATTTGTGAGTTTGTGTTGTAATGGGATTCCATCCAACACATTCTCACTGCCAACTAGTCAAATACAGCAGCTTGATCAATAGTCCTAAGCTTCAAACTATGGCTCTCAAGGTACCCCTTGAACTATGGTAAAATAATTCAATGCTGACGTGGTTTCACACAAGACACGAACAGCAGTCTCCTGTGTTGTTTGACCCATCCAACCTCCCCTCACAGCCACCCTACTTGCACTTTCTCTCTATTTAAACTACGTCAGTTCTGCGGATTACTTTACACAGTTATTATAAAGCGTCTCACACAGACACTAAAGGGTTCCTCGGTGCGCTGGTATCAGACGCTGAGGGGTACTGACCAAGCAACGGTACTTAACATTTTGGGAACAGGAACGGGTTGCTCCATCCTGGTTTCAGGGCTCATATATTTGTTTTGTGTCGTAGGGCCAAAAAGTGACATTTTTTTTTTTAAAGCAAAAATGGGATTTGAAAATTGCACTCTTAATGCAATCTGTATGTTTGTTTTTTTGAATTTCTCCTCACTGTCTATCAATAGAAGTATTTTCTGAACCGTCACAAGATCCCAGGTAATTTTATATAAATAGCCCAAGCACAGACACAAATTCGCCTCGTATGGATTTTACAGTCTATACAATATATGACAGTCTATCCTTTAAGTAAACTGCGGTGATCAGTATCTTCCTGCAGGGAAATAACCCCGTAAGTACACAGTAGGGGCACACAAACTCTAACAGTTATTTCTCCTTTTCTCTAAAATTACCAATTGTTACTCCCTTGTTCTGCTGTACCTACATTTAAGTACCAGTAGGAACCAGTAAGTATTTTATTTCAACTGACTCATACAACGATATGATATCGTATGGGAAACTACACTATAAGTCGCAGGCTGTATATTATGAAGTGTTCCTGGCCTCACATTGAATATTGTGGGAATGATCATCTGCATTTACAGGAACATACAGCAGAGCATCATCAGCGTAGTAGCAGACCATGACCATGACTGTGTATAATTTGGCCAAGAGGTGAAATGTAAAGAGAGAAGAGCATGGGGTCAAGAACAGAGCCCTGTGGTACTACGTATTTCACGTCAGAAAAAAAATGATATAATATTGTAATAGAAAACACACTGTAATCTTATAGCTAAGATTGTTACCACGTGAGAGCCAGTCAGTCTTCGAGTATACAGTGGTCCATATTATCAAAGCAGCACTGATAATCCTTTATCAATGTAAAGGAAAAGATCATTTACGACTTTAGTATGCACAGTTTCGGTAGAGTGGCAGGTCCTGAAAGCAGACTGAAAAGGCTAAAAAAGATGACTATTTAAATGGTCTGAGAGCTGTTCAGACACCATGCTTTCCAGTGCTTTTCTCAGACGAGTCAAAGAACCTGGACCAAGGTGTAATCTCTTAAATAGAGGTTTAACCACCGCAGTCTTAAAGCTACTAAGTTCTTAATTGACAAATTAACAATAATTAGAATGGCAGGTGTCAGAAATGGCCAGAAATTGTTAATATGTTTAGCTGATTGAGGAGGCAGCTAGTTGGTTTAGAAGCTAGCATCAGCTTAGACAATTATTAAGGAAGATAGTCTCAAAATGTGTAAGGACAGAGACTAACTGGGATCCCACATGTGAATATTGCACCGCACATCATACAGAAGTAGCTGGAGAGGAACTCATTTTATATCTAATCTCATTGGTTTTTCTGCAGAAAAATCGAGAAAGCTGCAATTGTAAATTCTAAATTAATTAATAATTTAATAATTTAATTGAATTGGTAAATCGTGGCCTTGATATATATATATATATATATATATATATATATATATATATATATATATATATATATAAATATCCCGAGCTCTGTAAATAAGGCCATGATTTCATACACATTGTTGGACACTGTAGAATCTGTTCCGTGTTGACTCGGATGACTCGAGAGCTGAGAGTAACACATACAGCATTATTACTATTATATATATATATATATTATTATTATTATATAAAAATCAGCAAGTTAAGAAAGTAACAGTTTTTCCTTTTTAACACATTTTTTTCAATGGGTTGCTAAGAAAAGAAAACATTGTGGTGTTGTGGTGTGCGTTCATGTTTCAGACCACAAGAGGAGGACGATAAGTCTGTGGAGGTCCACCATGGCAGAGACGCTGACAGTCTGGATGGAAATGATGCCACCGTCTTCTCCCTTGCTGACATTATACAAAAGTAAATACAAATATATAACATAACATAAATCAGATAGTGTTGTATGACGGTTTTCCTTCTCAGTTGTAACAAAAGTCCCTTATTCTTTGTTTGGGGTCACAGTGAGGAAGAAGCCGAGGAGTTAAGGGCTCTAAAAGAAAAGCTGAAAGGTGGGTTTGGATCACTGTTCTCCTTTTGGTACTTACACTCAGTGGCTACTCTACCCCTCTGTTGCATGTCCACATTTGTATATTTGATAACTGTGTGTACTTATAAAATTATATTAATACAGACAATATTGTTTTAAAATTATTATATACAAAAGCCGGTACAGATACAAAAAAAGTGCTGTGTGCATGGATCAAAAGCTCAGTTTGTGCCACGGGAGGGTCTGGTTTTTATCCAGAGTTCTCCTCCTGAGATCAGAGTTTGTGTTTTATTACCATGTGGCTGTCTCAGTCTGATCTATTACGACACATCTGGTTCCCACAGTTTAAAACATGTAATGCTGACAATGAGTTGGAAAAGTTCTCGTTGTTTCACAGGCATCTTCTCATTGAACAGAGCATACATAACAGATTTATAATTCACATGGAATGAGTAGATATTGTGTTTCGTCCTCATTAGAATAAATCATGGGACATTTTTTTGCTGTTATTTAACAACTCCATGAAACAGTGGCTCTTACAGACAGTTTGTTGACAGATATGAGCCAGTGGACGTCTCTGATGCTCTCTGACGTTTTTGTTTTTTAATATTTTTATTACTTCCTCACTTTCAATATCGATTACATTTTTGTATTTAATAATCCACCATATTTGAAATCGTTGATCTTCTTCAAAACATCTTTACTCAATAGACCATTCCAGTCTATCCGTAGGTGTTGTTGAGTAATACAATCTCCATATATTACCTTATATTCAGGACCTTGTCTAAGTCTCCCTTTCCTCTTCCTCCACATGGAGCGATTTCTGGAGATGGCGGCAGAAATCATTTTAACAAAGGCAACATATAATCTAACAGCTCCAGAGCCCCTAACCCGCCGTCATCTTTACTTTTATACATCTCCCTGGTTGTTCCCCAGATTAACTTTACACACCGTTTGTTCAACTGGTTTATCATTTTGTTGGATGGAGGAAAAATGTTTGATAAAAGAAGTAGTTTAGATAAGATGAAGGTCCTGACTATATGAACTCTTGTTTTTTTTGTTTTCACATTTTTTTGTAACCTGTTCTTTAATTTCACACAACTTGTTCTCCCAGTTTTTTTCACTACTTTCTCTGTTACAAAAATTGAAAGCCAGTATTTAAATTTTCTGATTAACTTTAATGTTAATATTACATTTGTCACGTTCATCTCCGATCCAAACTCCCTCTGTTTTGTTATGATTGAATATAGCTCCAGATGCTAGTTCGTACACAGCTAGATTATTAAAGCTTCCATCTCCAACTGTTTTTTGATGATAACCGTGATGTCATCAGCGCAAGCAATGGCTGTGACCTTACATGTGTACCTGAGATTAGATGATCTGAGTTGATTTTTTTAATTAAGATTGAATGTATAAAGCAGAAGCCCTGCTTCACTCCTCTCTCACTTGAAAGGCTTCAGTTAAAACTCTGTTTACATTGACACAGATACTTGATTTAACATACAGACATTTCACTATGTGAATAAAGGCATCGGGGAAGCCGACGTCATCACAGCCCAGAGGTAATCTCTGGAGATGTAATCAAAGGCCTTCTTCTGATCAAGCCCAACAACATAGAAGCCTTTTTCTGGTTCTCTTAATATGCACAAGTTGTCCCACATCAGTCGACCTTTAATTGCACGTGTTTGTTCTTTATGTATAATTTTGTCTCATGTATCTTTTAATCTATTAAAAGTTCCCCCTCCATCTCATCCTGAAAGCCATTAGTCCCTTAGATACAAAGACATGAGGAAACTCTAACCCTAACCCTTTGAATATTGAAAAACAGATGTTTGCGTCAGCCACTGAGTGTATTTGTTAATATGTTTTCAATGACTTGTTGAATCATTCCTGTTTTCATTATTTGACTTCTCTTTACTTCAGACTCTTTGCCATCCGACTCCAAGAGACCATTTATTGTGTCACGGTGGACACAGTTCTGGTTTAGCCCTGTTACCTCATTCCTTGGCAACGTGCTGATGTACTTCCTGTTCCTCTACCTGTTTGCCTATGTTCTTTTGGTGGACTTCAAGCCCCCGCCCCCTGACGGCCCGTCCACTCTGGAATTTGTGCTTTACTTTTGGGTTTTCACCTTTGTGTGTGAAGAGATTCGGCAGGTTGGTTTCTAAAACAATAGCATGCACACAGATATTGCCACATAGTTCTACTGTTTACAATAGTTCTAATCGGCTCTGCAGTGTTTTGGTGTCTGATAAGCCTTCAAACTTATGCATCTGTTACTCAAACTGGATTGTATTTCATGTTCTCTCCAAAACCTGAGGAAACACACCCCACCAGTTTGAATGCTAACTTGTGACCACTTAACCTAAAACACATATTTCTCTCACTGACACTACTGTACACTGCACAGATCCGCATAATAATGTGACTCCTCTCTATCTGGTTGACAGACCTTCTTTGTGGGCAGCACCTTTGTGCTCCAGAGGATGAGGAATTACATCCAGGATGTGTGGAACAAGTGTGACCTCACAGCCATCGCTCTCTTCACGTTGGCTCTGTGCTGCAGGTGACTCCTCCGACACCCTGACCAATGTCATTTTGGAGCCAGGTGGAGATCTGAGTACAAGGAAACGGAATATTAACTCAGGGACAAAAAACACAGGAAGTCTCACAACATCTACTGTGTCCTAAGAACGTAGCTACCACTGTAGTAGATGGAACAATCTGAAGTAGACTGGGAGGGAAGCCAGGGTTGATGTACTGCAGAAGTTGATGAGATGATGAGATGCAGCTGATCGGACTGATCTGATTGTTCTCAACATCACTGGAGTTTAACACCAGAGTGAAGACAGATCACAGATTAAACTCTAGTTTTATTTGATTAGTTTTCTGATTCACCGTCTGGTTTAAATATATGTTCATTGTAGTCTGAACAACAAAAGGACCACAAACAATTTTCTTCATTTATTAGAAAGATTTTTTTTTTTTCGGTCGGGTTTGATGAGTTATATCATTTAAGTTTAACGTGAAACATGGAGCCTAACAAATGAATTCCAAACCATAATCATATTCTAGGTTAATTAATCATTTAATTAATAATGACATCAGAATTTCAAAACGTACACACGCAAATAATTCGGTAGAAATCGGTCCTGCGCTTATAAACGACACAGAACACAGTATGAATACACAATGCAGTTTATTAGTTACTATTATTAAGTACAGCGATCATGTGAACAGACACAAACTCCATCAAAAGTCTCTCCAGCTGTTAAAACCGTCTGACAGCTGATTCTCCGTTATCAGAAACAGACGTCGCTTCACATGACGCTTCACATGACGATTCAGAGGAAAGGACGTCTCTTTTCTCCTAAAACATATTTCCTTGTTTCCTCTTTCCTCGCTGGGGTTCCAAGAGAGGGAAACTGGGATGCAATTAAGAGACTTGGGATGTACCCAGAGAAACACAATGAAAGGCTGGAGGACAGGCAGAGACCATGTCAATATGTTTATTTCTTCATTATCTGTTGTATTAGTTCATAATAAAGGTGATTATATTGCGTGACATATTACCTAGGAATGCACTATTTTGTTTTCCAGAATGTTTCCCTGGTCATATGATGTTGGCCGAGCTGTCATGGCCATAGATTTTATGGTCTTCACACTACGTCTGATCCATATCTTTGCCATCCACAAACAGCTCGGGCCCAAGATCATCATCCTTGGCAAAATGGTGAGTGCCTATGGGCAACACACAAATGAATGAAAATGCCATGTGAAATAGTAACATCAGACATACAAAGAGTTGTTTAACTAAAAGTTAGGGTTTACTGTATATATACTGTATGTTGCTCACCCTCCGTTTGTTGTTAATGGTAGTGCATATGATGTACTAGAAACAGTCAATATGATTGAAATGAGTCCTATTCATGACCTCACAACATGGCCAATCCTATAACATCATCCATCTCTGGTCTCTCTTTGCTTCCCGCAGATGAAGGATGTTTTCTTCTTCCTTTTCTTTCTGGCTGTGTGGCTCTTGGCTTACGGAGTGGCCAATCAGGCCCTCCTTTACTCGTATGATCCGCGCCCTGATTGGATATTCCGCCGAGTGTTCTACAGACCATACCTGCACATCTTTGGACAAATACCTATACATGAAATGGATGGTGACCGACTCAGTCTCAATATACCCGTCCATATCTCTGTCAAGCACAATGACCTTCGAGTTAGCATGTTCTCCCTGTATCAGCATGTGTTCTCTCCGGGTTATCCGGCCTCCTCCCGCTGTCCAAAGACATGTAGCTTAGGTTAATCGGTGACTCTAAATTGCCCGTAGGTGTGAACGTGAATAGTTGTCTGTCTCTATGTGTCAGCCCTGCCATAGTCTGGCTACCTGTCCGGGGTGTAGCCTGCCCCCCCGCCCAACTCTAGCTGGGATCGGCTCCAGCCCCCCCGCGACCACGAGCAAGATAAGCGGTTAAAGATAATGGATAGATGGATGGATGAAAGTTCAAGCTAATTTAAAGTCAATTTAAATTTAAATCTCTGAAACATTATTTCATTCAAATCATCTCAGTTTTGTAAAATTAATAATTCACGTTTTCTTTAAAGATTAACATGACAAAAAACTGCAGAGCCTTCCTTTACATGTACCTTTCCACTTGGTTTAGCAATTTGCAACATGAACAAATTCTGCGTGAAATAAAATAGTGCATAATATGGTGAATAAAACGGTATGAAAAAGTTTAATAATGATGCCTTCATTCACTTACACAATGTATACTTTTACGAATTTTTAATTGTAATAATTGTACTCATTCACTCACTCAGACGCCAGATTATGCACGATACTTTGTGAAATATAAAGCAATACAAACCGTAAGCTGCTGTAGCTGCCATTAATAGTTCGAATGGATGTTGCACTTTAAGGTGCTTGTAAATGGGTTGCATAGATCCTCATGTTGTTAAGGACCTCTTCATTGTTTTTCCATCTAGCTGGTAGATTGGAGGAAGTAATCTGTACAAACAACGCCACACTCATTGAAGCAGGAAATGAGCCCTGTATGAGCACCTACTCCAACTGGCTGGTTGTCATCCTCCTTGTCATCTACCTGCTGTTTACCAACATAGTACTGGTCAACCTACTCATTGCTATGTTCAGGTACCCTTGCAGTTCTAATGATTGTATTCAGTTCCAGTGCTGTTCTTCTGATTAAACAGATTCCAAACATGATATGTTATATGTCGTACAGCATAGAGTAGGACATCATTTTCGCTCTCTGTATATTGCATAATGAGATTTCAATTTACTGTCGACAGCCACACCTTCTCAAAGGTACAGGAGCACAGTGACACCTATTGGAAGTTTCAGCGTTACAACCTGATTAAGGAGTACCACTCAAGACCCTGCCTGGCACCGCCCTTCATCATCATCTCACACCTCCACCTTCTCATCAAGAGATACTACCGCCAGATCCCCTCAGTCAAAAGCAAACACTTTGGTGAGAAGTAAAGCATGAAGAAAGGGGATATGAGGGAAAGGAGAACAAGCATTTAGCAGGGAGCAGTAAAGAAAAGCTAAGACACAAAGGCAAAAGGCAGGGACACATGTACCGTTTTGCATGAATTAGCTCTTGCGCTACTACTCGGCAGGTCATGGAGTTGGCTCATTCAGTCAAGATGTGTTTGGTTAATTTGAAGAGGACCTACAGCTGTGTCTTGGGGTGCCAGGCCAGTTGGTCAGAGAGCTGTCTCTCGCATTCTTGGTAGCATGTCAGATGATGCGAGGCTCCACCACGTTTCACTTTGTCAGCAATTATGTTTTTAATTCTCTGTTCCAGGAGAGCAACTTATATATAGCAGATGCATTCCAAGCTAGTCTACTAGCTCAGAACAGGAGGGGTGCTAAGCCTGTCTTTGTCTGGGACAATCCAGGAATTAGTCCTGTCATGTATTGGGCTTTATAAGACGCTCAGATAACTAGAACTCATTGAAAGGATCCAGTTGTGGTGGTTTAGGCATCTGTCCAAAATGGCTCACAGGCATAACGCGTGATCCTGTTTTTAGTACCAGTCTCCAATTGGTGGAGGACATGTGCATGCAAGTGCGCTTTTTGCTCTTGCCCTCATTCCAGTTACTTTACTGATCTTCTCTGTCCTCAGTTCTGGAGTTGCGGGGCAAGAAGGCTAGCTGCCTCAACACATGGGAGGCTATCCAGAAAGAAAACCTCCTCTCAGCTCAGAATAAGCGGCAGAGGGAAAGCGACACAGTACGAATTAAAAGTACATCAGTCAAGTAAGTTGCATCTGCTATTGTTGTGAAATAGGGAAATGTTAAAAAATATGAATGTGTAAGAGCTATTTTGATTCTCAAGGTAAGAACTGACCATTCATCATATACAATTATATTTGACTGACAAAAGAAATGTGAAATATAGAACCCAGCCAATACATCAGCATACAATTATTAAATATATTGGTACTGGCTTTTATGTAAACTAATATCTAAAAATATAATCCATCCATCCATCAAATAACTTCCGCTTATCCGGGGCCGGATCCCGGGGGCAGCAGGCTTAAGAGGGTATTCCAGACGTCCCTCTCCCCAGCAACACTTTCAAGCTCCTTCTGGGGAACCCTGAGGCGTTCCCAGGCCAGACGGGATATGTCATCTCTCCAGCGTGCTCTGGGTCTACCTTGGGGCCTTTTACCAGTTGGACATGCCCGCAAAACCTCTAAAGGGAGGCGTCCAGGAGGCATCCTGATTAGATGCCCGAACGACCTCAGATCAGTGGCTCTACTCCCAGCTCCCTCCAGATGTCTGAGCTCCTCACCCTATCTCCAGGGCTGAGCCCAGCCACCATACAACGGAAACTCAGTTCAGCCGCTTGTATCAGCTTTCAAATACTTACAGTCACTACCCAAAGCTCATGACCATAGGTGAGGGTCGGAACGTAGATGTACTGGTAAATTGAGAGCTTTGCCTTCTGGCTCAGCTCCCTCTTCACCACAACGCTGCACTGCTGACGTCGCACTGAACGGCCTGTCCATCTCACGCTCCATTTTACCCTCACTCACAAGATCCCGAGATACTTCAACTCCGGATGACTCGTAGCAACGACTCAGGTAACCTGTATTCTCAGGACTCCCTGAGGGACATAGTCGTAAGCCTTCTCCAAGTTCACAAAACACATATAGACTGGAGAGGCAAACTCCTATGACCCCTCCAACATACCTGCAAGGTTAAGGAGCTGGTCCACTGTTCCACGGCCAGGACGGAATCCGTATTGCTCATCCTGGCTCTGAGGTTCGACAATCGGTCTGAGCCTCCTTTCCAGTACCCTGTATTAAACTTTCCCTGGGAGGCTGAGCAGTGTGATACCCCAATAATTGGAGCACACTCTCTGGTCCCCCTTTTTAACAATGGGAACCACCACTCCAGAGGCACTCGCAGTCGCATAGACTCTTATTCCCCAAGGAAAACTCCTTTCCAGCCGATTCATGAAGGGTCAATGAAAGATAATGTAGGTCAGAAATGTTATATGTTTTAGAAACAGCGTCTTCTTTACTGTGTTAGTCCACTGACAGGTGTATCCTTCCGTTATAAAATGCCCTGCTCACTACATACAATATCTTGGCCACAATATTGTGAATTTCTAATGTTTTTATGATGTGTTCTTATTAAATGTTACTGACACTGACCAAAAATGTAAGAACACTTTCATTAACTTTTACTTTTACACATTTGTCTTTTACTTATAGAAGTTTCTGAAGTCCTTTTGTGATCATTCCATCGTGTTGAACTGATCTGAACTCAGACTGACATTCTAGCTGAGGTTTGCAGTGGGATTATTTGTGTGTATTTGTTTTCGCAGGGTGGACAGTGTGCTGAAGCAAATGGCAGAGATCCGAGACCATGACAGAAGGTTGCGGCTGCTGGAGACAGAGGTCAGCAATATCTTATTGCACATGAAAGATCTAGTGAGCCTAATCTGTACCAGTCATAATCAGTTTTTGCTGTATTTTGCTGTTTTTGCTGTATTTTGACAAAATACAGTATTTTGACAAAATACAGTAGGTGTGCTTTGTTTTATTGTGTACAATCTCTGCATGTATGAGTAAATTGAGAATATATATCTGTGTGTGCATAGTGTGTCTGGTTTCCCTGCAGCTGTCGGCTCTGCCTGCTCAGCACTCATCCAACTCTGTCTGTGTATCTCTCTCCCAGCTGGAGTACTGCTGCAGCGCCCTCTCCTGGATGACAGACGCTCTGTCTCAGAGTAATCTGATAAAGACTGGCCACCTCCCCTCTGCTCCTCAGAGGTAAAACCACAGGACATCTAACCATGACCCTTTTAAAGAGGCAACATGAGCAGTCAGACGATCCCACAGTTTGGACAACTTCTGAAGTGTTTAGTATGATGATGTGTTGAGATGAGTAGGCAATAATAGAACCTCTTCCACCCCCTGGCTACCTACAATAGACTCGGTTTTGTCTTTTTTGGTGGGGACGGGCTCTTTAGTGGGAGACAGCAGGTCAACAGTATATGCCACATAGAAGTAGAGTACCTCATCTGAACCTGAAGATTTTCTTTTCATAAATCTGTAATAAACATTGTTTTCATTAGGCGCTCAATAAAATGTTGACAGTTTAGAGTGTAAGAGGGCTTAGATCATTATGATGGAAGTATTTGATGGCCATTCACATTATGTCAATATCATGTCTCGTAAATTATTGCAGACATTTTTTGGATAGGTGCAAAATGTCCCTATTTACCACTTGAGAATGGATTAAACACTGGTCAAAATACCACCTTAAGTCACTAAGACCTTAAGGAACACCCTAGAAAAATCTATGCTGTGACATTTTAAATTTGGAGATTTCTGAAGGAATTTTTCCCACGAGTTTGTGATTATCCTAGAGGTCACAACAGCTTATATTCTACAGTGACGTCAAATTAAAAACAAAATGTCTGCCTGCAATGAATGGGCTACTTTGCAGACTAACATCATCACATATGGATACGGTTGGGCTCATTGGATCCACAGGAGTCTCAGCTTTCCAGTCATACTCAATGTATGCAACTTCAAGACTGTTTAGGGACCCAGTATGCAGAACTATATAAATACAGTATTTTAGATAACAAAAAAAAGAAAAGAAAAACTGCATGGCTTTTGCCCAAAAGGGCATGGGATTAGCAAAGCAGACTTGTGGGTACCCAAATAACCCATTTTCATTTAGATATCTTGAAGTTAGAGGTCAAAGGACCAATGTGAATATGGTCTTCACAGTTCTTTTCCTTGCCAAAATCAAGCCAAATGTTCTAACATTATTGTTGCCTTCCTGACGAGCTATGACGTGGCACCAATGGATGCCTTATGTTATCTAGGTTAAAGCCCTTACGTTTTGATGAACACCATATTATAACTAATTGTTGTATAATGATGTTGTCAAATAGTCCATAAGATGCAGTAGACACATATTCATTTTGTGAGGTTGCTGTGTCTGTAGCATCTGGATCAGCTTGTATTGTTTTTGTGTTCTTTGCCACCACAGAGAATCAATATTTTGTCTTGTTGGAGAATCCTATTTTGGATTAATAATATTCTTTTCTTTGGTTGTAGATCTGACTCGACTGTCTCCAAGCTGACTTCCTGAACTCCGGGATCTCACACACACGCTGCTAATCATGTCATTTGTTTTACTTTGTTGAATCAGATGTATGTTGTTTGAGAGATGCATTTTAATTTGGACAAATAATATGCTGATATGTTTTTGAACAGTAGCGCCGGCATGCATTGCTGTCTGCTACAGTCCGACTGCAGGTGCTAGACCTGTCATAGGGGCTTTTTTTAATGCCCCAAATGTTACTAGATTACCTTATTAATATTTCTGCTAAGTTGATTAAGTAAGAACAATATCACCATTTATGAGATAAACTGGTATTATAGGATCAAAACCTTTTTTAAACTGCACTAATCAATGTTTTATATTAACAATGTATCAAATTGCTAACATGTGAAAGGGGTCACAAAAGAAGAACTCTGTAGTTTCTCTCAGCTCGTCAGAGGTTTTTAGCCTCTTCTAGCGCATTCTTTTTTTTTATCAACCTCATTTAGAGTTTAATCCATATCAAAATAAAGGTACAGTGAGAAAATAAACCAATAAAATCAACGAGTGCAGTATGAATTCCTGTCTGTGTATTAGCTAGTTTCTAACAGCACCAATCTAAACTAAGCTAAAGGCCATGAATATGGGATATTAGACAAGTAAAATGCCAACAAAAAGTGACAATGAATTGATAGTATGTAATAGACTGTTAGTAACAGATATTTAACTTATTCCATGTCTCTATACCAAATTTCCATATGTTTGAGCTCACAGACTATAGATGAATATATAAAGATATATACTATATATACAGTCAATGGATGTGTTATACTGTATGGTAAGCATCTGGAATTAAAGCCCATGTAGGGATGACATAAAAGGTGATATACTGTAGGTGTGAGGTTCCTCCTGCACCACTTCATCTTACTAGCTCACTTTTGTCCAGGTCACTGGACATGTTGTAGTCCTAAATTAAGTCATACATTCAAGTGGCTTCATCTGTCTAGACCAAACAGACAAAGTCCAGGTGTTTCAAATTAAGGACTCTACTTGTGTCATATAAAACTCAATTATTTGGTTACAATCATCGTATAATAATGGTAAAATGCTGACAGCAGATACGCCATTAATTCGCCATTAAAATGTAGGTCTAGCCACCTGTTCGGGGCCACTTCAGATTTTGGGATTCTTCCATTTTGAAAAATGGGAGATTCTTTAAGTATTGCCAAGTAACTTGAACCCCTGAGGCGACCACCTGAAGGGAGTAGTCCATTTTAATCTTCTATCCTGAAAATTAGCTATACCGATCCAGTAATGTCAAGTCTGTTAAGAGAGACAGCTGGGTCTGTAAGGAACAAATGGTTATCATCTGCAAGTAAACTTACTTTATGTGTTACCTGACCCACTTGAAGGCCCTTAATATTAGGATCTGATCTTATAGCTTCTGCCAGAGGTTCTATGGGTTGAACGAAGAGAAGAATTTAAAGGGCAACCTTGCCAGCTAAAGAGAGGAAACACGGGTGATATGATACCATTGCAAATGATGTTTGCTTGGGGCATACAGTTTTTTTCAATTGCCAGCACAGTAAAATGGTGTATAAAGCACAATTATTGAGACGGACAGTTAGAGTTCTCTGAGACACAACACTCTTGTTTACCATTTCAGAAAACTGCAATTAAAAATGCCACATCCATCAATTGGCCAATACATGTGCCACCTGGCCAAACAGCTAACTGCTTGATTGTCGAAACATCAATCAGGATGTGAGCAATATAAAACACCAAAAGGTGAGTATCTGTTTTCAGCAACAATGGAAGCCAACATAGCAGCGAGAGGCTTGTTTACATATACGTGTAAAAGAAATGAAAAAAAACTGTAATTCATACTTTCTATTTCGTCTCCACAAATGATTTTTCTGTGTTTATGTACTACATTCTATAGAATGTGCTCTGTTCGGATTTTCAGTGAAAAATACAACCTTTGGAAATGCATTGATACTGGTTTTCAAATGTGGAGTGAAATACATTTTTTTTATCAGTGTACAGTAAGCACTGGTCTAGTGTGTTGCTAATGATACCGCAATGCTAGAATAGGAGTTTCCCCACTGGGGATTAATAAAGTGTTCTAATCTAATCTAATCTAGGACAGGTGAACTGGGGACTGCCTGTTTTGCTCATACACTGCAATTGGGGCCAAATGATGGATTTAACCGGGTTATCGCTGCAGCTGGGCGGCCTAATGAGGGTCGGCTATCAGTCCGGGAAAAAAAATGCTTCAGAGGTATATAGCTGAGAATAGTACTGTTGGATGTTGTACTACTCTCATCTGTTTGAAGAGAGTTCTGGGTCTCAAGTTATAATAATAATAATAATAATGCATTTTATTTGTAACGCACTTTTCATTCAGAAAATCTCATAGTGCCACAGAGCCAGTACATAGTACAAATATAGTTAAAACATAGTTAAAACAAACTATAATAAAAAACTAGTAAACATAAGCATAATAGAAAACAGTGAATGAACAGAAACACAAAAGAAGCTGACAGTGATTTAGCACAAGGTCAGCAACGCCTTCCTGAATAACAAGGTTTTTAGGCCAGTCTTAAAAGAGTCCAGTGTCTGTGTTGCCCTCAGGTGGTCAGGGAGACTGCTCCATAGGCGCGGCGCTGCCGAGCCTAAGGCCCGGTCGCCCATGGTGTGGAGCTTGGTGTTGGGGACCCGGAGGAGCGAGCGGTTTGAAGATCTGAGGGTGCGGGTGGAGGTTTGGGGAGTAATGAGTTCTTGTAGGTGCATGTCCATTTATGCATTCATGTGTGAGTAGTAGGACTTTGTAGTCAATCCGGAATGAGACAGGGAGCCAGTGTAGTGAGTGTAGAGTGGGTGTTATGTGCTCATACTTCCGGACTCTCATCAGGATCCTGTCAGCGCTGTTTTGGATGTATTACAGCTTCTGGATGCTCTTGCCAGTGATCCCAGTGAAGAGTGAGTTACAGTAGTCCAGTCTTGAGGAGATAAAGGCGTGGATGCGCTTCTCTGTATCTGACAGGGTTAAAATGGGGCAGAGTTTGGAGATGTTTTTGAGATGATAAAAGGAGGTTTTGCACAGGTGTTTTATATGGTCATTAAAGGTCAGGTAAGGGTCAAACCTAACTCCCAGATTAGTGACTGTGGAGGAGAGGGGGATGACCTGACCGTCGAAGGTGAGATGAGTTATGGAGGATGATTGAACCTGGTGTGGAGTGCCAACAAGAATGGCTTCGGTTTTGCTACTGTTTAACTGGAGAAAGTTGTTGCTCATCCATGCTTTTATCTCCCCAAGACAGGCGGTGAGACATGACATGGCTGCAGAGGGGCTTGGGGCGGCTTTGATGTAGAGCTGTGTGTCATCGGCATAACAGTGGAAAGACATCCTATGTCTGCTGATGACACGACCGAGGGGGAGCATGTAGGTAATGAAGAGGATGGGGCCGACGACCGACCCTTGCGGAACACCACAGGAGACAGGGAGCAGTCTGGACTTGCATCTTCCCAGTGAGACATATTCAGTTCTGCCAGAAAGGTAGGACTGAAACCACTTGAGTGCAGAGTCTGATAGTCCAATGGTGGTGTGGAGGCGCTCTAGGAGGATAGTGTGATCCACTGCAAATGCAGCAGTCAGGTCCAGGAGGAGTTCTCCTCTGCTTTCAGCTGCTAAGCCAAGACCATGTGGTCTCCGAATATTTCTGCTCTAGATGCTCAGAGTGTTATTTTTAGGCTTTTTGTTGACCAATTAACAACATATTTCTCTACAGCTAGTTTTTTTGTCTTCTTGTTCCAATGAGGCTATGTCAGTGGAGTTATTTCCATCACATGAATTCAGGTCTTTCATGAATTCAGTCATCTCCTATTAATAATATTCCTCCTCTCTCTCACTGTAAAGGACCAATGTAGAATTAAGGTAGCTTTATGGGAAGAAATGGAATATAATATTCATTATTATATACTCATTGGTGTATAATCACGGAGTCCACAGCAATGTTTCTATACCAAAGCCCATGGGCAAATCAACTGGGACGTTCATCAGTTACACAGAGGGAAGAGAGTAAAGGTCCAAGTGGGAAAAAAACAAATCAATCTTTCTGTAGAGAAGGAAGTTTAGGCTTAGTGAGCGTATGCAGTATGATTTCTAATATGGTCTGTTAGGATTCCTGTCTGCCTCTATTGTGTGCTCCTCTGTTTTTTCCCCTGTCTGTTTTGTTATTGAGGGCCATGTGCTTATGTTTTGTTTTTGTCTCAGCCTACAGTTTCCACCCCCGTGTTCCGCCCTCTACCACGCCCCCCTCCTTAGGCTCAGCTGTGGCTCATTCTGGCGATCGCCATCGGGAGAGGAACTACAGGCCTTCCAATCCTGCGCGTCAGTTTGCCCCCGGCTCCAGCCTTCAGTTTCCGAGCCCGTTCCGACGGTACAGCTCTGCGCGCTCCCGGTCTCCTACCTTGGCACCTCCCCCTTTGGAGCCGGAGGAGCCGATGCAGCTCGGGCGGACTCATCTCTCTCCGGAGGAGAGAGAGCGACGCATCCGCTCAGGAAGCTGCCTCTACTGTGGTGAGTCGGGACACCACATGGCCGTTTGCTCTGTTCGGCCAAAAGAGAGAGCTCGCCGGTAAGAGTGGGGATACTGGTGAGCGATTCAAGCAGAGTTCCACAGTCCAAGCCTCGATCACTGTTTCCTGCCACCCTGAGTTTATCATCTGGGCCTGTTCACCTGTCGGCACTCATAGATTCAGGGGCTGAACAGAACTTTTTGGACACTGCGTTTATTAGGAGTCAAGGAATCCCAGTGGAGGCGTTGGAGCGCCCTCAGCTGGTGAGCGCACTGGATGGCAGTTCACTGGCAGAGATAACACACCAGACTCAGCCAATTTCCCTGCACGTGTCCGGTAATCACAGTCAGAAGACCCGGTTCTACGTGTTTCCCTCACCTCTAACACCCCTGGTCCTAGGACTCCCCTGGCTCAAGGAGCATAATCCACAAATCGATTGGGCTGGGGGTAGAATCACCGGCTGGAGTTCCGCCTGCCTCTCCCGCTGCCTCAGATCTGCGGTTCCCCGTCAAGCTCTTCCTCCCAGCAGACCTGACACCGGTCCTAGCTTCTCCACTGTGCCCCGGGAGTATATGGATTTATGAGAGGCATTCAGCAAGGAGCGGGCCCTCTCACTTCCTCCTCATCGCCCATACGACTGTGCTATCGACCTGCTCCCGGGTGCCCCACTTCCCACGAGCCGGCTATATAATCTCTCCCGTCCAGAACGCGAATCTATGGAGAAATATATAACGGACTCTGTCGCCACAGGAATCATACGTCCCTCATCTTCACCTGTGGGAGCGGGTTTCTTCAGAGCCTCCGTCCCTGCATCGATTACAGAGGTTTGAATCAAATAATTATCAAAAATAAATATCCTTTACCGCTCATCTCCTCTGTTTTCGAATCCTTAGCTGGAGCCACGATATTCACAAAGCTGGACCTCCGCAACGCGTATCATCTGGTCCGAATTCGCGAGGGGGACGAATGGAAGACGGCTTTTAACACACCCTTGGGACACTTTGAATATCTGGTGATGCCGTTTGGATTAACTAATGCCCCTGCCGTTTTTCAAGCCCTGGTTAATGACGTTCTCCGCGACTTCCTCAACCGTTTCGTGTTTGTGTATATTGACGACATTCTCATCTTCTCCCCGAATCCCCAGGAGCACGCTAACCATGTCCGCCAGGTTCTGCAACGACTGTTGGAGAATCAGCTCTTTATTAAGGCTGAGAAGTGCGAATTCCACGTTACCTCTGTGCAGTTCCTGGGAGTCTTCATGGAGGAGGGTCAGGTGAGAAAGGACCCCGAGAAGGTTAAAGCAGTAACGGAATGGCCAGTACCCGCCTCACGAAAGAAGCTCCAGCAGTTTCTGGGGTTCGCTACTTTCTACCGGCGGTTCATCCGGGACTACAGCCGAACGGCAGAACCGCTGACATGACTCACCTCCTCCAAGGTGTTTTTTTCATGGACCCCAGAGGCCGACAAGGCTTTTCGTGCCCTCAAGGAGCGGTTCGCCTCGGCTCCAATCCTGGTCCACCCAGACGAGACTAATGTTGCACGGTGTATCGATACTAAAAAGGTACAGCGGTACCCGTACGTTGAAAACGATACGATTTTGCATATTTTTAGTATCGATACTTCATTAAAATAGCGCGCGATCAGAGCGCACTGACTGTTCCGCTCCCTGTCATGCTGCCTGCACGCATTGACTGCAAGGGGCAGGGCTACCCAGCGCTCACACACGCAACAGGCAGCGCTCACTCACAGCGAGCGATCGCAGGGGAGACATGGCATCAAGTGCAGGAGCTTTTGCCGACCGTCCTCGGCTTGTTGGAAAAAATGATGCCAGAAGTGAAATCTGGAAGTACTTTGGCTACATTGCAGACAGTGAAGGAAAGCCCACTGACATACAGAGACCCGTCTGCAAAACTTGTTTCAAAGCCACACAGACCAAGGGAGGCAACACGTCAAACATGGCAAAGCACCTTTCAGACAGACACCCCGAACTTTTCAAAGAGTTCAAAGAACGACAGTTAAGCAAATGTGATTATAAACATGAACCAAGCCCACCCATATACAGCCTAACATGAGTAGCCTTATCCTAGTTTGACGACAAGCCTATATGATCATGAGGTCACAATGCACACAAAAGTGTACTAAATGAAACACAATTGATGCAAAATGGCTACATGCTGGTGAAGCCTGAGGGTGGATCTTGAGCTAATTCTTTTTATTTTTAGTTAAGTGTTCAAAAAGCTGGGCAGGAACAAGCTGGTAAAAAAGGGAACCATACAGATGTTTTATTTATTACTATTATAGATAAATATACCAGTATCGTATCGTATTTGTGGTATTGTATCGAATTCTGGTATCGTATCGTAAGTATCGGGTATCATGATATTATGGCAGGTATCGTATCGAAGTCATAATTTTGGTATCGTGACAACCCTAGACGAGACCCGCCAGTTTGTCGTCGAGGTGGACGCCTCGGACACCGGAGTCGGAGCCGTCCTATCCCAGCGGTCAGCTTCCGACTCTAAACTCCATCCCTGTGCTTTCTTCTCCCGTAGACTCTCCCCGGCGGAGAGAAACTACGACATAGGCAATCGTGAACTGTTGGCGGTCAAATTAGCCTTGGAGGAGTGGAGGCACTGGCTGGAGGGATCGGTGCTCCCTTTTATCGTATGGACCGACCACCGGAATCTGGAATATATCCATACGGCTAGACGCCTCAATTCTCGCCAGGCCCACTGGGCGTTGTTCTTCGCCCGATTCAATTTCACCATCACCTATCGGCCGGGCCACAAGAACACCAAGCCGGACGCACTCTCCCGTCAGTTTGCCCCGGAAGAGGGAGACTCTACTCCTGACACCATCCTGCCCGCCTCGTACGTGCTCGGTGCTGTCACCTGGGAGATCGAGAGGGCAGTACGTGAGGCCCAGCACACCCAACCTGACCCCGGAGGGGGCCCCCCGAATCGTCTGTTTGTCCCTCCGTCCGTCCACTCCCGAGTCCTGCGGTGGGCCCACGACTCCCGTCTCTCTGGTCACCCCGGCATCCGCCGGACTATAGACTGGCTCCGCCGCACCTTTTGGTGGCCGTCCCTCGAAGAGGAGACTCGTACATATGCCTGCACTACGTGCGCCCGCAACAAGGCCTCGCACCGAGCCCCCATGGGGTTACTACGACCACTCCCTGTTCCACAACGCCCGTGGTCCCACATTGCAGTGGATTTCGTAACTGGTTTCTCCCCATCAGACGGTAACACCGTCATTCTGACCGTGGTAGACCGGTTCTCGAAGGCGGCTCACTTCATTCCCCTGCCCAAGCTTCCATCGGCCCGTGAGACAGCCGACCTACTGGTCCAACACGTCGTCAGGCTTCATGGCATTCCTGCGGACATAGTCTCGGACCGCGGCCCGCAGTTCTCATCCCAGCTATGGAAAGCATTCTGTCACACCCTCGGCGCCACTGCCAGTCTCTCCTCGGGATTCCACCCGCAAACTAACAGCCAGACAGAGAGGCTGAACCAGGAGCTCGAGGCCATCCTCAGGTGTGTGACCGCTACTAATCCCTCCTCTTGGAGCCATCATCTCCCGTGGGTTGAGTATGCCCACAATTCCCACACGTCTACTGCCACCGGACTGTCTCCTTTTGAGGCCTCCTTGGGCTATCAGCCTCCCCTGTTCCCTAGCCAGGAGGTCGAGGTGGCAGTTCCGTCAGTCCAACGCAATGCCCGTCGTTGTAGACGGGTGTGGAGAGAGACTCAGGTTGCTCTGCTCCGCACAGCAGAGCAGAATAAGAGAGTGGCGGATCGACGTTGTGTTCCAGCTCCGGCCTACCGTATCGGACAATTGGTTTGGCTTTCGACCAGGGACATCCCCCTACGCACCGAGTCTAGGAAGCTCTCCCCCAGATATATCGGCCCCTTCCCCATCATCTCCATCATCAACCCAGTCGCGGTCAAACTACAGTTACCTCGCTCCATGAGGATTCACCCGGTATTCCATGTCTCCCTCCTCAAGCCTGTTGTCTCCAGTCCCCTAAATCCTCCGCCGGAACCCCCTCCACCCCCCGACTCATCGAGGGGGGCCCCGTCTACACGGTCAATCGCCTCCTGGATGTCCGTCTTCGAGGTAGGGGGTTTCAGTACCTGGTGTACTGGGAGGGTTATGGACCTGAGGAGCGGTGCTGGGTGCCGCGATCCCGGATCTTTGATCCGGGTCTCATTACGCGATTACCACCGACAGAACCCCGGTAAACCAGGCGGTTCGCCAAGAGGCTCCCGTTGAGGGGGGGGGTACTGTTAGGATTCCTGTCTGCCTCTAGTGTGTGCTCCTCTGTTTTTTCCCCTGTCTGTTTTGTTATTGAGGGCCATGTGCTTATGTTTTGTTTTTGTCTCAGCCTACAGTTTCCACCCCCGTGTTCCGCCCTCTACCACGCCCCCCTCCTTAGGCTCAGCTGTGGCTCATTCCGGTGATCGCCGCCGGCTGGCTTAAATACCACGGCGTTTCCCCAGCGCGTCGTCAGTCCGTCCGGTTACCAGTCTGGCCTTTTTCCACGTAAGTCTGAACACCGATTCAGTGAAGATCGTTACCTTTCTGTTTTTCTTTTGCTCCCCTGCCGCTCAGCGTCGATCCCTGGGAATCACCTGTGCGAAGAGGCCGCCCCTGCGTAGTGCCACGGAGTACACCGGTCGAAGCCCTTCCTATTGCTTTACTGTGTCGGACCTTGGTCCTCCACACAGTCGCGCCGTCCTGTCCCTCCAGACCGTGTCCAGGTGAGAGTACGGTCGAGTTTCCCTCCCGACTCCGGAGGCTGTCTGTTCCGGCATCGGTTGAGTTTCCCTCCCGACTCCAGTGGAGAAAAGGGAGTGACTTTTATCCGCTGGACAGTTTGCCGTTGTTTTTGTTTGTTCATTATTTTGTTTCCTTGGCTGGATTAAAATCTGCTGTGTGAGCGTGCGTTTGGGTCCACCTACACAACCCCATAACATGGTCATATTGAAATATAATTTCTTATGATTGTAGGTGGCGTTTGATTTTATTTTAAAAACTTAAGTTGCACAGCAATACTTTACACTACGACTTGACTCCAAATTAAAATGGGGAAGGACTCATATTTACTGTCCGTGAAATTTTGCGAATGCACTTTCTTTAAGTCACAGTGGAGAGAGAAAGACAGACGGACAGACAGCAGATGATGGAGGAGTAAACAGTGCACACACTACACAAAAAAAGTATCATCAAAATATACTCAAAGATACAAAAGTAAAAGCTCATTATGCAGAATATTATAATATTGTATTATAATTATTAATCCATATAGGAGTTTAAGGTGGAGCTCATTTTAGTAACTTTATATACTGCTGGGTCGTTTAATCTAATACATTATCCTTTATTACAGTCGTTATATTATATTAATATTTATAATATTTTATCTAAAAATTGAGTGCAGTAAAAAGTACAATATTTCCCTCTGAGATGTAGTAGTAGTGTAGAGTGTAAAATCAAGTGCAAGTAATTTAACATTGTGCTTAAGTACAGTAATTGAGTAAATGTTCTGAGTTACATTCCACCACTGTTGACATTTAAATAACTATTTCCAACTATAGTCAATAAATGTGATAGCAGATGTGAAGTATTGTTTCTACTCAATATAATACTAATGACTATAATACATATTTAACATCACAATTTCTTTATTAATGAATGTAAAAAAGGTGCCAGAGTGCATAAAGAAGCATCAAAATACAGCTTGTTTATCAAAGAAAATTGCGGGGGAGGATCCCCACAGACCTTCCTAGAGAGGTCTGTAGAGGCGAATGTCCTCAAATCCTGGAAACACTCCTGGTTAAGCCCATTAACATTGAAGGATCACTACATTATCCATGTACAGCCTAAGTATGGATGTGGAATTTAAAATTGGTCCATCAGAAAATGAAACAATACAACAATTACTAACAAACAAAATGGAAACCACATAGCAAATCCCTGTGCTGCCTCTCTGTCATCATGACAGAGAGGTGAAGAATATTGAAACGTGATAATGAGGATGATGATAATTATGAGGATGATGATGAACGTATATCATAATTATTAAAACGTCTTCCAGAACCTGTTTGTCTGACCCCAGGGCGCTAATATTGCTGAGAGACAAAGGCTAGGTATTCTACTCAAATCAACACTAATGCAATGTTTTAGTTCATGAGTAGCATATAGTTTTGGTAATATTTTTCAATAATTCTGCAAATATGGAAGATTTGAATGTGCTATGTAAGTTAACAAATATTAATTCTGATAAAGAAGGTAAACAGAAAGTATACCTAAAGTTAAATAAGATGGGAGTGGTTTGCTGTTCCCGCTACGGACACACCACGCCTCTTTCACAGAAGATAATAATCCAGAAGAATTCTCTTCTACTCTGGACTTTGACACTGAACTGCAGTTTCTGCATGCCTACCCCCCACTGCTGGAGTCGGCTGGACCTGCTCTCAGTTGAGAAGATTTTGTGTTCCTGGCCCTTCAACTACTGAGGCCGGTGATATCTGAGGTTTCTGCAGCTCCAACCTGTGATGCACCAACGTGCTGAAGACTTGTTCCAGCAACTATAAAGAGAAAGAAACTTTAAAAGAAAATACTTTAAAATGAAAAGAATATTTTGAGACCGGTAAAGATACTATAGTGACCCCTGCAGCTCCAAAGGGGGGGTAAGATTATTCAGTGTCCCGCTGAGATAGAGAGAGAAATGGAGATGAAGACGAAGAAAACGGATCAAGCTGAACCTCCATGAAGAAGACAACCTAAAATACCAGACAAAGCAGAACAAACTGCCACCAAAGCAAGAGATGGTATGCTATTAGCAAAAACTACGAAGTATCATCCAACCATATCCAAAAGGCCGAGATGCCACTCCATACAGTTTAACTCTCATTTCCGTATCAGAACCATCAGAAAAAACATTCTCAGAAGTGAATGAATTTAATGTTACTACCCCTAAATAAATTTGATATCAGTTAAAAAGTTAGTTTATGAAGTAAGGCTAGTTAATAAATTAACTTCAGATAAGCTACTAGTTGCTAGAGTAATTGAGAAATTAGTTAACGTTAATCCTTAAATTTGAGACCTAAAGTAAGATCTCCCTTAAATTAGAACTAGTGTGAAACTGCTTCTCAATCTTCTTTGGTGCTTCTTAAACTCTTAACTGTGGAAAGGTGCATTAATCTATTAAAACTAAATTAGATTGATAAATGTCAAACAACAAATTGGATTGATAAACTTTAATCAGTGATATCAGTCACTGATTCTACCTTGTCACATGTATTCATCATGTCCTTTGTTTATTCTATTCAGTTTGTAAATTTTTTAAAAAACTATAAAGGATGCAGGTCTGTTACTATGACGCAGCATGACGGGATGCTGCGTCATAGTGATAGACCTGCATCCTTTATAGTTTTGCGCATATTCATGTATCTGCACTCTGCAGTTAGTATATTTGTAGCCCTCATAGGTGTTGAGCTTCATGTAGCATTTTATTTCACTTGTCAAATGTTGCAGTGTTATGTGAATTTGAGTTTTGTACATGAAACAATTAATAACCCGTAGCTGTGGCGTCATAATGAGGTTATTAGGAGGTGGTTCAACTGTAGTAGGACAGCACTGAAGGCCCAGGTATAAAACACACGGACCACCACTGCTGTTACATTAGTTCAGTTTGTCAAGCATTGGTAAATGCCGAGCCTAATGTATCACCTGTCAGTTTTGTATCCAGCCAATATACTGGCAGTGTTCTCGTAAGAGCAGGATTTAGGAAATTTTATTTCAATTTGACTGTAGTGCACATTATTTCCGTTACATTAATGAATAATGACGGATGTTACAATTCCTGTTTGTTATGGAGCTGGATATTGAAGCCATATTTTTCATTGAGTTCTTAGGACCCTTCCAACAATACAATTTTAAGAAATGAATAGCTGGATATTGAAACCATATTTTAACGGGCAATGCATACAGTCAAAATTAATGTAATTAACACAATGACAGGAACAAACTCACAAGAACCAGTCACATATATTTATATGACAACAAAGCAGGTAGAATAACATAAAACCCAAATAACACGATTCAATAGACCTCTGCACACGGGCCATTCAAATATTATTCACATCAGAGGGAACAATATTAACCGTATCATAAAAACGACACCATAGACAAATGAACACAGTAACGCTACTGCAGATGTAAGCAGTTCACTTACCAAAGCTGCTGTTCACTTCAAGACAAAGTCCATCCTCCTTTCTTTGTTAATGAAGAGTTCAATACTGCGGTGGTACAGAGCATCGGTGCAGTTCAGTTCCAGTAAGAAGTCCTTCTCGATTCATGGACGCCAGTGAAGACAGTCGAGCCTCCCCAGTTGTATTTCTTGAATACGTTTTAATGCGTTTGAGGGCTGAAAATGTCCGCTCGACAGAGGCAGCAGATATTGGGATTGTCACCTCCCAACATGTCATGCTAGCCCACTGACCAATCACGTATGGCTAGGCCAGCTAGAAGGCTCTGGCACGTCAAAGAATACGCCCAACATGTCAAACTAAAGATCTGATTGGTTGAAGACTATGACTATCAACAATATCGTCCCCATTCACTTAAACTGCAAAGGGATTCACTTGTGAGTCTGCAGGCCTGGGGCCTCTCTTCTTACCTAGAGACACAGGGGTGAAATCTGATTGGATAAAAGCTCTACTTAAAACAAGCTGCACTGGAAGCAGAGCAACTGAGGAAGACAGTAGCTGTGCAATGAGAAAATAAGATAATGGGAAAAAAAATACATGTAGTGTATTTATGAAAAATTATAAAATAGCTATAACTTTGTGATTCTGTCTAGGCCAGCAGAGAAGGCCTTGCTGGCCCTGACGGCCCACCACTGGTTGAACCACCTCCTAATAACCTCATTATGACGCCACAGCTACGGTTATTATTTGTTTCTAGGGGTGTAACAATACACGTATTCGTATTAAACCGTTCGGTACGAGGCTTACGAACGGAACAATACGTTTGAATAATACTAGTGCATTTGGAAAATGCAGAAGCTTAAATTGTGGGAAATATGTTTTCGGTGGAACCACTGCGCTCAAACTGGCAACCCACATGATGTAACAGACAGCTGTCTGACACTCCGACCCCGGAAGAAAAACATTCTATACGCAACGCTAAACTAGCTTAGCAGGAATACAACAGCAGCACACAAGTTACAAACTCTCCCCGCAGCGTTTAGCTGTTCCCTACTGATTCAAACAGGGCTAAAGCAATCGCCACACAATCCCCATTTCTCCAGACCATCATTCTTGCTTTGTAAAAGAAAACAAAAGCCCAAACAGAGAATCAAATGTCCGACCCTAACCCCGCGATGACGGGATGCTTCGTCATTAACGGACAATGCATATAGTCAAAATCAACGTAATTAACACAATGACAAGAACAAACTCACAAGAACCAGTCACATATATTTATATGACAACAAAGCATGACAAATCAATCCAGCAACATTGCGGCGCTACAACACGTATTCCGCCGCACACTGAAGAGCACGAGCCATTCAAATATTATTCACATCAGAGGGAGCAATATTAACCATATCATAAAAACAACATCATAGACAAATCAACACAGTAGTAACGCTACTGCAGATGTAAAAACAAATCAGTTCACTTACCAAAGCTGCTGTTTACTTAAAGACAAAGTCCATCCTCCTTTCTTTGATTACAAAGAGTTCAATGACGCGGTTGTACAGAACATCGGTGCGGTTCAATTCCAGCCAGAGGTCCTCCTGCGAATGTGTTCGTTGAGTTGTAGATCCACTCGGGTCTCAGCAAAAGTTTTCAAAAGCACCGTAGCTTGTAAGTGTCCTATCATGCTATGGTGTCTTGTTGCTGCCTTGGTTAGCCAACTCAGGTTAGCGTAGCGTAGCTCCAAACACCAACACGCTCATTTGCAAATAAAACGCATTTCCAGCCATAAAATGTGCAACGCTTCTCCGACGCTGTCAGCCAGAAATACCGTTCGTACAAATCCTCTTCCTGGCTGGGTCAGGGCTGCTAGCTGTGGGGTTGGCCGACCCTTTCTTACGATGTCCAGTTTTTCTGGAAATGTCCTTCTTGAGAAATCCGTTTCTCCTCCTTCAGCCATTGAGTGTTAAAAAAACAAAGCTAGGTAAGAAAAAGAAGAATCTACACCAAGCAAAACGCAAAAAATGTCATGTCAATGTCATAACTTCTTACATATCTTTCAACTTGAACTGTTACTACTACTACTAACTTCTGCTAGCTAGCTTCAGCTTCAAAACAGTCACGCTAGCCCACTGACCAATCACGGCGCTCGTTAATGCTGAGCCAGCTGCACGTTATTGCTGACGTAGTTGTAGGCTACCTAGAATACTCTGACATGTCAAAGAATACGCCCAACATGTCAAACTAAAGATCTGATTGGTTGAACACTATGACAATCAACAATATCGTCCCCATATACTTTAATCTGCAAAGGCTATCCAGCGGGCCTCGGGCCTCTCTTGTTACCTAGGTGAAATCTGATTGGATAAAAGCTCTACTTAAAACAAGCTGCACTGGAAGCAGCGCTGCAGGCTGGAAGCAGAGCAACAGAGGAAGACAGGAGCTGTGCAATGAGAAAATAAGATAATGGGGAAAAAATTATCATACATGTAGTGTATTTGTGAAAAATTATTAAATTATAAAATAGCTATAACTTTGTGATTCTGTTTAGGCCAGCAGAGAAGGCTTTTGATACAATCCAACCACACCTTTTAGCTAAAAACGTATGACTTTTAAACTGCACAATACAACTATTGCTTGGATCTTAAGATTACCTTTTGTCTCGACCACAGTTTGTCAGGCTTAATAAAAAACTGTCTCACACTATCTTAACAAAAACCGGAGCACCACACGGAATGGTTTTAACTCCCTTTTTATTCTCACTTCATACCGCTGAATATAGACAGAGCCAGTGTCCTGTAACATCCAAAAGTTTTCAGATGACACTGCCCTAGTTGGTCTACTTACCCAAGGCAATGACTATAAACGAGAGGTTGAATCTTTTGTCAGCTGGTGTGATGAAAAGTTTTTAAAATCAAATGTTGGTAAGACCAAAGAGTTGGTTATTATATCAGAAATAAGAAGGAGGAGGTCCCCCTGTGATAATTAAGGGTCGGCAGAATTGTCCAGTCATATAAATATCTTGGGGTTGACTTGGACAGTAAATTAAACTGGAAGAAGTACACTGACGCTGTATTTAAAAAGGCTCAGTCGAGACTTTTCTTCTTGAGGAAGCTTAGATCCTTTGACATCAGCAGAAAGCTTCTTCATGTTAATTTTATCAGGGGATCTTGGCTCGTGTCTTTTTTTATGCTGTGCTCTGCTGGGAGGGCTACATCATTGCGGATGATAAAAACAGGATCAATAAGATGATCAGAAAGGCTGGCTCAGTGATTGGCCTAACCCCAGACTCAATTGAGGTCACTGTAGAAAAGAGAACAAGGGCCAAGTTTAAAACAATTGTTTATTTTGAAGGCCATCCATCACTGTGTTTTTAAAGGACTCAGAAGCTCATTCAGTGAGCGACTGAGGATTCCTGTGTTGTACTGAACGGCCCAGAAGGTCCTTTGTTCCAGCACCTTTAGATTTAGCATCTTTCTGATGTTATTCATGTCTCATATGGAATTTCATGGTATTATTTATTTGTTGTAATGTGTTTTCTGTCTGTTGTGCACTGTTGAAACTATGTCTACTGTTGTCTGTATGAGTTGTTTTTTGGTGGCAAATGAGTTTCCCCACTCGCGATTAATAAAAGCTTTCTAATTCTAATTGTGTAGTATTGCTTCCTTTTCCTTTGACATGATGGTCGTGGAGTGTTGTGACTTGTCGCTGTCATGGTACTTCAGATATTGAACAATTAGGGGTTGCGGGTTGGAGTTTTCAAGGTAGTCAACCTTGTTCATCAAGCACCTGTTTGAAGTTTATTCACATCAGAGTCCATCAACTCCAGTTTGCCCTCTGCTAAACTTCGCTTATCCGTGATCCCAGTGAAGTGATAGAGGTTTTCAGGTCAGTGTTGGAGTGGTTAAATTCGGATTTTACCTGTGCAATGAAGTACTTGTTGCCTTCTTTAACCATGTTACGAGGGAGCCCTATACTGCAGGCCGTTTTCCATGGTCAAATCTTGTTTTTTCAAGTTTCTTCGTTGTCTAATTGTCTTGCTTGCATGTTGCCACAGTTAGTTCCAGATTATGATAGAATTAGTAAAGAATATAGTTTCTCTTGATAAGTAGTTGCTTTAGCTGTCTGCAGTCTGGCTTCTGCCTAGTTTTGCAGCATCACGTGACTCTGAAAATCTTACTGTTCAAAACACTTCCACCATTACCATTTCATGCATGAGCATGCACACTGCGAGTCCGTGCATGAGATAGTACAGATGGATTTACTGTTGTAATTGTAATATTTTTTACAGTAAATTACCTAAAACTTCACAACTGGTCTTATGCTATTAAAATAAAAATGCAAAACAATTATTTACACTAAGCAACACTAAAAGTTGTCTAACTATTGTCTTCCCAAACTACACATACGGCAGGAATAATATCCACAAGCTAACAGGCAAACAGACTAACAAGAACTGAGTTTACTGTCTTGACTCTGGTATATAGACAAATCTGAGCCCAAAGTTCTCGGTCAGCCTCTTCGGTATCCTTTGGCATACTGTTAGTTTGGCATGCATGGGAGGTATCGAGGGCAGCGAGTCTGTACAGCAGTGGCGATCCGTGCATTTTAGCTTAAATTGTGGGAAATATAATATTTTCGGTGGACTGCGCTCACGTAACAGACAACGGGCTGTGTGACCTTTTGAACCCGGAACAATAACAAAAAACCCCGCACTTCAGGGAGGCTAAGCTAATCTAGTTTAGCGGGGAAACAACTGCGGCACACAATCTACGAACTCTTCCCACAGAGTTTAGCTGTTCCTACTGATTCAGACAGGGCGAAAGCAATCGCCACACAATCCCCATTTTTACAGACCATTATACTTGCTTTGTAAAAAGAAAACAATGCATATAGTCCAAATCTATAAAATGTACACAATGACAAGAACAAACTCACAAGAACCAGTCACATATATTTATATGACAACAAAGCAACAAATCAACCCAGCAACGCTGCAGCGCTAGAGCACGAGCCATTCATATTATTCATAAAAACGACACGATAGACAAATTAACACAGTAGTAACGTTACTGCAGATGTAAAAACCCAAAAGCACTTAATTTACCAAAGCTGCCTTCACTTAAAGACAAAGTCCATCCTCCTTTCTTTGTTAACAAAGTCAGTAACTCCTAAATCCATTTCTCCTCCTTCAGCCATTGAGTGTTAAAAAAAACAAAGCTAGGCAAAAAAATTAAAATAATCTACACCAAGCAAAACTTCTCTTACATATGTTTCAACCTTAACTCTTACTAAATACTAACATCTGCTAGCTAGTTTTCTGTTTGACAAAAGTCCCGCTGGCCCACTGACCAATCACGGCGCACATTAATGCAGACGTACTTAGCAGGCTACCTGGGTAGCAGTACCACGTCAAAGAATACGCCCAACATGTCAAACTAAAGATCTGATTGGTTGAAGACTATGACAATCAACAATATCGTCCCCATTTACTTAAACTGCAAAGGCTCTCTAGCGGGCATTGAGCCTCTCTCCTTACATAGAGACATAGGGGCTGAATCTGATTGGATAAAAGCTCTACTTAAAACAAGCTGTGCTGGAAGCAGCGCTGCAGGCTGGAAGCAGAGCAACAGAGGAAGACAGGAGCTGTGCAATGAGAAAATAAGCTAATGGGAAAAATACTTATAATACATGTAGTGTATTTGTGAAAAATTATTAAATTATAAAATAGCTATTATAACTTTGTGATTCTGTTTAGGCCAGCAGAGAAGGCTTAGCTGGCCCTGATGGCCCACCACTGCTGTACGGTAGTATCAGCAACAGTGGCGTTGAGTCGGGTTGAGACGAGTATACAGGTTTGTAGTACGAGTAGGTTTGTAGTCTCAGCAGCGAGCGCACACAGATATGGTAAGTCTCAAGGGGAAACATGATTCAATCAGTCACCACCCACACTGCTTAAAGCTAGAGTTTGTAACTCACTTAATAGTCAAAGCATATGGCTATTTCCTTGAGGTTACCAGTGCAGACCCTGCAAGTATGATTACACAAAAGTATCAGTCGAAAAAAATTATAATTTTCAGTCAGCACTACATCTGAGCTTCAAATGAATCTTCCAACTCCCTTATGCAAAGACACACACACACACACACACACACACACACACACACACACACACACACACACACACACACACACACACACACCAGTCACTTTAGGTAACTGTATCGTGGAAAGTGATTTCCTACTTTAGACAACCCTTACATGGAAAGAGCTTCGGTTGGATGTGGCACTGTATCAGATCCACAGAGGCAAATGAGTCCTGCTGGGGTATGTCAGATCTGGTTGATGAATGGGCCAATGCAGTGCACTTGCTGTCATCTCTTCACCTCACACCACCCTGTCCGACACCATAAATAACACCTATTACTTTTCTTTTTACCCAGACATGTTAAGAGTTAAATGAGGTCCTGTGTTAGGGTCTTTACTCAGATGTCAACATCTGCCCCAAGCTAAAGCAGACAGGCTATTATACCAAACGGAGTCTCTTTAAGACTGCATGGGGAGGAGGGATAAAACATTAGAGCTCGTTAACTAAATGGGTCAAGTGGGTCATTGCAGGCAGTCAGTGGTCCAAAGTAAGAGAGTAGAAATGTCTTTGGCATGTCTGAGCTCATCTCCACTTTCAGCCACATTGCAGTCTTCATCTCGATCTGATCTCCTCTCTCATTTTGTCCTCTGCTCTTTCCAACTCAGCTGTTTCTCACTGCCACTAGTCTATCACCATTAGAAGCTTCATTATGAACTTGTTCTCAAACCTGCTGTTGTACCAAAGATTATGCTATTTAAATGCTAAAGCTGATAATGGTGATGGTGTGAGTTTTAATAGGTTAATACAAGGCTATATCTCCTCTATGTCAAATGTGCCAGGCTGGGATTTGTTGGCTGGGCAATCCTCAGGTGCCCCTGTTCTATTTGATTGAGGGACTAGATGAGATTCTAGAGCAAATCACTAACAGCTCACAAGTCTTCGTTTTCTCAGAGTCCTTGTATCCTGGCCCACTGGAATTGAGAGTCTGAGCTGTGACATGTTCCAGTACTTATCATGTAATTTATTCATTAAACCAGGACTGCTTTTTACAATTACATTAGGGAGACCTTTACCAAAACTGGACCCGAACTGACCCCAAAAATGTAATGTTAACTTAAACCCATGAATAGGGGAGCCAAAATGATAAGAAATTAATTAAAATTACGGTGGCAGCATATTTGTTTTTGAATTTAAAAAAATCAAATATTTGTGAGTAACATTTGTGTTTTCTTTAGCATCTGTACAAAATGGGGTTACTGGAGTCAGAATACCTTCAATGGCATAAAAGAATAATGCAAAAAAAGTCAAGTTTGGTTTAGGAGGTGATTTCAGAGGTTCCTGTCATTGACCTCTTTCTTCGTGTATGTGTAGGTGAGAATTGACAGGGGGGTGGGGACACTGTGCTGGTCCCACACAGACAGAGCCAGAGAGGCTCACATTACACTGACTCTGACAGTGTGTGGTTTTAAATAGAGTGGTTGTCAACTCCTCCCCGCACAAATCCATTTATTTTGGGGGAAGCGCGTAGGGGGGAGGGACTGGCAAAAAGATGGGCTAGAGATCAGTGTCTAGGTTTGGCCTATACCCTTGGTCGTGCATACACTCTGGCTGCATCAGCATGGTGGCGATACTGGAGTTATTGGAAGAATTTGTAAAATCATGTTTTAATAATGGTCCAGTGGCTCTAAATAATGATTATGAAGCCCAAAGTGTGATACCTCACTGGTGGCACTTACTTGCTGCAAAGTTCATTACAACTCACAATATGATTGTGTTGGAGAGAATGCAGAACAAACTCCTACTTCTGTCACTTTCCATATGTTGAAGTGAGTTGCAACATCATGAATGTCTTAAAGGAGGGACTTTTATTTAGAGAAATGTTATCCCCTTTTGATCAATTCATATTTTTTGCCTCTCTATTAGACAGCAGGCCTTTCACCCTGTCCATTTGGAGCAGCTAAAAATACTTTTGCATTTAGGCATGGTTGGACGACACCTTGTTTAAAGTAGTTTGTTTCAAGCACATCCCAGCATTAAGGTTAGGGTGGTGGATGGGTGTGTAGCATTTACGGCAGTCTACGGCAACTTTCATGCCGAACACTGGAGTTAACATGCCATCACAGATGAACCATAAATTGAATTTTAGCAATGCTTTTTGTAACCTTAACTGTAACGATGATCTTACCCTGGCGTTTTAGCTAAACATATCTTAACCATAGTTTATTGACCATAGTCATGATCTTTATCAAACTTTAAGAGCTATGCATGGATATTTTGAAATTAAGAAAAACTAAATGTTGGCACTGAACCTTTAAAAACGTTGTCAGTGAACATAATCTAGGGCTTTGCAGAATGGTTTAACACCAATGTCCTTTCTGGTGATATAGAGCTGGATGTCTTGCATATTAAGTTATAATTTTCACCTGAGAATGACCGTGGACATGCTTTCCGTTTTGGAAGCAAGAATGCTTCCAAAATGGAAAGGATGGTCCACTGAGAAGCAGCAATGTGATGATGCAAGAATTCAGGGGATCACCAAAAGTATTAGGATTCATCTTCTAACAACCATGAATATCTAAGGAAAAGTCCTAGAAATCCAAAGAGATACATTGTTCTGGAATGGAGGGTTGATCTACAGCAGTCATTCGGGACCCATAGGTGGTTCGCAGGAGATTTTATTAGGTTGGGCAAATATATTTGCAGAAATACTTCCATAGTCTTTTCCCTAATATTTATATATGCAGTACACCTCTGACCAACAGGGTGCCTGAATGTTCATATTGTTTTTATAATTGTACCTAACATTGAATCTAATATGAAAGGCTAACATAACTTCTGTTTGTTTTCCTGATGGGAGGACAAAAACAAGAGCCTGTTAACTCTTCCTAAATGCATTTATTTGGTCTCATTCATAAAATCCTATGATTTATTAAACATCTATATCATGGATAAGGCCTATTGTGAATTGGGTCAAGACGGTTTATCACTTTTAAAAAGTGGGTCACCAAAAGTTTGGGAAACACTGCTATGGGAGTCACTAAAATCATTAATAATCATTCTCAGGGAGAAGAAACATCTACACCAAATGCCACGGAACTCTGGCCAGTACTTATTGAGATACCTCACTCTGGACCATAGCATTGGAAGGATGGACAAACTTACTTTCCCAAATGATGTACTAACATCGCTATACCTCGGCCCTGCTGCTAATGTTCAGCTAACTTCTTCAAAACATATGTCACGATATGGTCATCGTTGCTTGGGCAAAGTTCTGCTGTGCCCCCCTTTAAAGTTTTGCTTGAACATTTGTTCTAAAGTTAAACTTGAACATTTGATGATGATGGCAAAGCTAGTATGTGCCACTCGTTCCTTATACCCCCCTCCAATCACTACCCTCTTCTCTCAGTAACTTAACTTATGGATAGTGCAGGCCTGCCCACCAGCATTTGCCCCTGTCAATCAGCCTGACTGCCCCCCTTTCCTCTCAGCTTACCCCATAGGTTGGTCTCACTCTTTTTCCGTCGCTCTCACATTAGTCCTGTCTGTGTCTCCGGCGTTGACTAGTTACGGACAGCTCTCCTCTGAGTCTCTTATTGCAGTATTAACTGATCACACAAGTGCTGGACTTCACCAAAAGACATCTTGTCTCTTTGTGGTCCCAGATTCAAAGGGAGGACACCTGCTTTTGTAAGGATCATTTTTGCCAGGACTTGGGAACAAGTGTCTGGATCTCAGCTTGGAATATCTTCTTTGCACTGGACCTGGTCTAAAGGATTCCATTATAATTGGTGTCCATTTCCTGTAGCCATCTAAAGTGTGTGTACCACTGAGTGGGTTTGAAATTGTGAGGTTGTGTGTTTTAGGGACAAATAGGCAGAGCTGCAGTGCTGGACTCCTGCAGTGATTCCAGGTTAATTCCTCATTAGCTGGCCCGGTCCTGGCTGTGACCATGGCATCGTTGAGAAGTATGATTCTTGCAGTGTTGCTGGCGCTGCTCTGCAGCTTCCACACCCCTTTGGCTCCAACTGCCAAAGCTCAGGATCTGCCACTCCGCTATGAGCAAGGTCTGGTGGCTAATGATGACGACGACGATGATGACGACGACGACAACGACAATGATGATGATGACAATGATGATGACGACGACGATGATGATGACGATGACGACGACGACAACGACGATGACGATGACGATGATGACGACGATGATGACGACGATGACGACGATGATGACGACGACGACAATGACAATGACAATGATGACGATGACGATGACAATGACAATGATGACGATGATGACGATGACGACGATGACGATGACGACGACGATGATGATGACGATGATGATGACGACGACGATGATGATGACGATGACGACGACGACAACGACGATGACGATGATGACGACAATGATGACGACGATGACGACGATGATGACGACGACGACAATGACAATGATGACGATGACGATGACAATGACAATGATGACGATGATGACGATGACGACGATGACGATGACGATGACGACGACGATGATGATGACGATGATGATGATGATGATGATGATGATGATGATAACGATGATGATGATGATGATGATGATGATGATGATGATGATGATGACGATGATGACGACGACGACGATGATGACGACGATGATGACGACGATGATGACGACGACGATGACGACGATGACGACGATGACGACGACGATGACGATGATGACGACGATGATGATGATGATCATGAAGGTCAGTCACTTTAAATATTAAGTAGTTTACATTTTCTCATATCTCTTCCTATTCACATGTATGCAGATATCTACACCTGAAGCACATTGCAAACTGCGTACTGTTAAAGCATCAGCTGTCACTGAATTTGAATGAACCCACAATATGTTGTTTGTTCTAGGCTGTGATTAGCTATTCAAACACAGTACAGATAGAAATGCTACATTCGACAATGTTTTATTTCAAGTGTTAGTTATGGCTGATGCTTTGACATGCAGTTGGCGATGTGTTTAAGGTACAAATGTGTGCACGTACATTACAGGACAATATACGAAAGGGGAGGAGCTAAAACTATATTAGCCACTCCCCTTTCATTCTTACAACCTTATCATCTCTTTGTCAGTTCTTATTTTAATGTCTCAGAGCTCATAGGTAATCAAAATCCCTCCTCCACCCCTTTCAAGCTGTCCATTTCCCTTGCTGTCTCTGACACTGTGTTCTTTTCCCTGCTTAACTAGAGTTATGAACACTCTGGGGAAATTGAACTGGCCCATCTGAAGTCCAACTGTCTGAAGTCCTTCGTACAGTACACTAGATATGAACTTGGGGACTGCAGAAGCGTTGATTTGAGAGAGAGAAAGAACAAAAAAACAATTTCACACAAACCAAGCCTGACTTGGAAATCAATCATTGGGGTCACTAGTTTGAGATCTTTTGATTTGTGTTTCGTTTGAAAGAATGGTTCCTCCACTAGGATCTTCCTTTCTCATTTGTTTTAGATCAGATTGACCTGCATTTGTGTCTTATGTGAACCTACAGAGAAAGAAAGAGAGACAGTGATTTGGGGGTGGGTTGCTAGAGAAACAGACAGTGGGAGAATAAAGCGCGAGGGGAGGTGCAGGAGGGTCACCACCTAAATTCATTCATTTAAAATTTTGGAATACAAAGATGTGAAGTTTCTCTCTTTCTCCATATCTCTCAATCTCTTTCTTTCTCTGTGGAGCATTTATGCCGCTGTCTGTTAAAGAGCCGTGTGATGCACAGAATTTATTTTTTAAGTCTGGTGTGTGCACTTGTAAAATTGCTAAACACAGATAAGATAATAGAATAACTTTCAATGTATCTATGAGCAGTGTAATAATCATACCTCTTTTTATTTTCTAAAACACTAATGTTCTGAACCATTAGATAAAATAATAACTTTTGATGCAGATGTCAGTAGCTTTATATTAATGATGAATATTTGTTTTGAGTTTTATGGAATTTCCCCCTTACTATTCAATGCTTATTTGGCACTGATGTAATTCAATACAAATATTTGAGTCATTTGTGAAACTAAGCTGAACAGTTGTACAACTCTTCATTTGAATTGAAATGTTACAATAGTGGATTTGCTGAGCATTTTTCAGACCTTTGGGGAGAGAGTGTTTGGGAAAAGAGAGAAATGTCTCTTTCTATAGAGAACGTAAAAGAGCTAAAGCTCCGTCTGATGTCAAATGTCAAGAGATGAAATGGTTGTCTGCTTTTTTCTCTTCTTGTTTGGCAAAAAAAATATTTTGTGATGACTGTGATCATTCATTTGTGGAAAATATGACAATCACCACTATCCATATGTCTTTAACCCTACTTTCATTCATTAAATAAATCAAATGATCATAAAATGCCTAAATTCAAATCTGTTACCAAAGACTTGTATAAATGCATAGAGAGCAATATTACTTTTAATCAGAAGCCTGTAAACATGTCACATTACCTGTTTGAGGACCAGAATGCTGAGCTACAGACATTTGAAACCTGTGAGTATGTTGTGACCACAGCATGTTCTATATGAACTGTGTTATATAAAATGCTTGTCTGGGAGATTACAATTGTTGGGGGATTTAAGAGTTGGGCACTATTGTAATATGACTGCAACAGTCTTAATTAAAATTAAGAGCCTGACATCTGGGTGAAACATTTTCTTTGGTGATTTAAGGACAAACCCATCTCCAACTAACCACTGCAGTAAAGATAATGTCAACCTCTGAAAATGTAATAGACAATAAAAACTGAACTGGTAAAGAATTACTTCCAAAGCGTATTTGAGATTGCTGAAAACAAATGAAATAATTTTCTTATTGTGTCAAAAAGCAATTTGCAACGTATTTGTTTTGTAAATGTGTCACAGTGGTGGAACAAAGTTCATTTGTCCCTCCTTTGCCACTTTGATTAATAGTCCACTAATACTATCTAACAGCTGTATTTACTTTACAAATTAATATCTTACACCAAACCAATCTCATCAGTTAATGTCAAATATGATATATTGTTATAAATGTAACTACCCAACAGTATGTCAAATAGTTAAACGTGCCTCACCACTAAAATGCAGCCTAACCTCAATCCTACAAACTGGAGGCCCTGCAGACCCCAGAGGTATACTTTATCATCATTTCAATTTGTCATGGCTTTGTCAATCATTTTGTTCCTAATGACTTAATATCCTTGTTGTTTCTGTTATAATTAGTGCTTTTATAAATACCAATTGGGGTCCTGGGGTTGCAGTTAAAAACATCCAATTGCAGTCTATGCAGTGTTAATAGATACAATGGTACAGATAGTTTAAAGTACGACACACTATCAGGGGGGTAACTCTGTCCGTTATTTTGAAGGAGACAGACACACATTTCCTCATGTGCCCAGTTTGATTTAGTTTTCCACAATTTTCCAATAACTGTTACTATTCTTAACAGTTAATTGTGAATGTTAGTCCTGATGGGCAGGTGGCACATTACATGGTGAGCTCCTGTCATCAGTGTGTGAGTGGGTGAATGATGACATGTAGTGTTAAAGAGCTTTGAGTGGCCAGAAGACTAGAAAAGAGAGAAACAACAAGTCCATTTACTATTTAAATCACCTTTTTTTTCAGATGACATTAATTCTATAATCTAGAAGAAATAAGTTAACATTTTGTTATGATGGTTGTTTCTTACAGTCAGTAGTCGTGTGTTTGTAGAATGAGAGTTAATGTAATAATATTCCACTATTATAATATACAGTAAAGTTATATGGTCAGGAGTCATTCTGCTGCATAATAAGTACTTTGACTTTAATAAGTTAAGTACATTTGACAGCTGATAATAAATTCATCATTTTAATTAAATGCCATTTTGAATGCACTACTTTTACTTGTAATTAAATATATTTACATTGTGCTATAGCTACTTTTACTAAAGTAAAGGATCTGCATACATCTTCCGCCACTTGTTGGTTTGAGTTGAACATGAACTTAAATTGAAAATGCATTTCAAATTACAGCTTTAAGTCAAAAATGAAATGAATGAGATGAAGCTAAATGGCCACTGAACAGAAAATAGAAGCACCTGTAACACAATGCAATGTGATGCAATTGCCTTACAGTAGTCACACAATTGTTAACTGTGAGCCCATAACTATCCTTCCTCCAACTCTTCACCCATGATGTAAAGTTGACACAGCACACAGCTCCAGATATAAACCTATTCTAGTCTTCAAACTATATCCTGACACAAGAGCCCAAGGTGTCCTCTTTGCTCGATCGGTAATTCTGTTTTGCACTGAAAGGTGCTTTTTACATTATGTCCACTCTAATGTAATCCAGACCACAAACCTCTGTGTTTACACCTCCGCCAGGATTAACAACCATGAACAATGTTGTGAGGACTGTTTGCTGGCAGTGTTCAGTACTCTGTATTCAAAACACTTTCAGTTTGTAATTCACACTCAATTTGGCCTGTACTTTAAGAGAACTGGGAGAACTATTCTTGATATTTGAAATTATTGTCATAATTCCGAGGAAAATTTGTAAAAAAATAAAATAAAACAAAAAAGCTTATTTACCTCAATTTAATCCAGAAATATGACTTCATTCTGACAATTTTTATTCTTTGTTCATCTTTCTCATAGACTTAAAAAGAAACCAGCAGCAAAGAAATATACCACATCATTAAATGTTTACACTATCATAATGGTGTACATTTTGATAAAGCACTGTTGACAGTTTGATCTTTTCATGTATTTTAGTTTAAAATTCATACATTTACTATCAATATTATGTGCAGATGATGATGATGATGATGACGATGACGATGATGATGACGATGATGATGACAATGACGATGATGATGATGATGACAATGACGATGATGATGACGACGATGACGATGACGATGACGATGACGATGACGATGACGATGATGATGACGATGACGATGACGACGACGACGACGATGACGAGGATTCTTCTTATCACAAGGGCTCTGTGTGCTCATATTGTGAATTCTGTGAGGTAGGTCTAAAATTATTTAGAGAAGTTTGATGTTGTTATTAAAGCTAAGTCAGAAAACTAGAGACCTTCACAAAATGATGTGATGTGAAATCCTAAATTAAAACGTAACAATGTGTGGTGATGGGAAATAACTGACTAACTGAAGTTAGTTTCATTGCGCATTGAAATGTAAATAGTACATACGTACATCCAATCCTGCCCTCTACACATGTCCACTCTGTCGTTTCTTTTATATACCATCCTTTCTAACTCTGCCGACTCCAGATTTCTTCCTAACTATATGTGTCTTCTTACAGCACTGTGACAACTGTGACAAATGTCCCTGTAAAGAGGGAGACAAATCTGAACACTGCGATGACTGCAAGGTGAGAAAATACACATTATGTGACATTTGACTTCTGGTCAGCCCGTGCTCTCTCTAACACCAGAGAAAAGGAAACTCTTTATCAACTTTGTTAGTGGCGTAAGGTTGTGACGAAAGGCCCCAGTGCTTTATATTATGACCGGCTCCAGTGCATGCTATTATGAGCAGTGCATGCATTATTACCAGTTCCAGTGCATGCACTTATTACCAGTTACATTACATTACATTACAGTCATTTAGCAGACGCTTTTATCCAAAACGACTTACAATAAGTGTATTCAACATAGGTATCAAGAGAACTACTAGTCACCAGAAGTCATAAGTACATCACCTTTTTTAAACAAGCATCTAAGAGCATAAACCAGAGCAAACGTACAGAAACAAACTAATACGAATACAATAAGTGCAACAAACTAATATGAATACAATAAGTACAACAAACTAATATGAATACAATAAGTGCAACAAACTAATATGAATACAATAAGTGCAACAAACTAATATGAATACAATAAGTGCAACAAACTAATATGAATACAATAAGTGCTGAGTGGAAGGCTCAGGGTAGTACTTCTTGAAGAGGTGAGTTTTCAGCCTGATGAAAGATGGGCAGCGGCAGAAAACAGCCGTGACCGGGTCGATCGGGCACAGGGACCTCTGAGCGACGGGGCAACCAATCACCCCGAGGCAGCAGAGCGAAGTGGTCGGGCGGGGGTGTAGGGCTTGACCGTGGCCTGGAGATAGGAAGGAGCTGTTCCTTTCACTGCCCTGTAGGCTAGCACCAGAGTCTTAAACTGGATGCGAGCTCTTACAGGGAGCCAGTGTAGAGAATGGAGAAGGGAAGTTGTGTGGGAGAACTTGGGGCGATTGAACACAGAGACACCATCAGGCTGACATGTATTTTACCAACAAGAGTTACTTCGGCAATTGTATTGCGAATAGCTCTACCTGAAGCAATTCAAATTCAACGAGGTCCAGTTAGAGAGACTTTCCTCATTCAAAGGTTCGGAACGTCACAATAATGTCTTACTTGCGCATGGTTTAGTCCCATATATATTGAAGTAGCCAACAGTTGTATTAACGTCTGTATGTAGTCAACAACTGACTGTCAAATCAAATTAAGAAGGTTCAATTGAATAATATCTCAACAATATTTATTGTCAGATCTCAAATTGAACTGGATGAATTATAAATAATACATACTCTAATAATAAATAAATGATCTTCTCTTGTTTCAAGTAAAATAAGAACTGCATTAAAGAATAAATTAGAGAACAGAATGCTTTTGAAAAATGTGCATCTTAAAATAAAGTACTTAATTTTAGAAAAATGAATTGAAGTGAATTGTCCTGCAGCTTTAGATGCACAGTTCATTCAGGGTGAAGTGATGTCAACCAAAAAAACATGATCTTTTTCTTTGTGTGTAGGGACTGTATCTGTGGTTATTAAACCACTTGTTTCAGCTCTATTCCTCTCTGTTAACATCATTGTTGGGCAGTGAATTCATGTTAGGATTCTGATCATATTGGGCTCTTAGATTGTTTATTATCTGTGGGTTCATTTCAGATGCGAGTTGGTACGTTTGCTCAAAAGATTTATGCTTTGACTCGTAGTGTTACTTCACATTACTGCTTTTATTAATCGCCGCGGTCTCTGAACATATGAGACATCCTGGTTTTAAACTGTCCGTAGGAAGAATTAACATTTAAGAGTCTGTCCATTCTTGGTTAATGGTTCTTGTCTCTCTGACCACATTTCTCTTTTTGGAGAACGTCATGTGAAATAACTTCTCTGACTCAAGTATTATTCTCCGACTACTCGGTCTCTCGCCCGTCTCTCGCCCGTCTCTCGCCCGTCTCTCCTGTGTGTGTTTATCTCACTCAAGCTGCGATGCTTATCACAATACACATATTTGACTGGCTGTGTAGCATCACGTGATGTGATTTAATACGCATGTAATTGGTCGGTGTGTTTCCTGGACCGCTGAACGAGTGCCGTAAAGACTAGAAAAGCTGCGGCAGTTAAAATAGAAGCGCTCCGTCAAAATGTTATAATTGTCAATTATCTATCGGTTGTAGGTCCAGGGTCCGGATACAACGGTGTCTGGGTCCCTGCTCTAAAGGCTTTCTAAATGACCAAAATCATAAAGTACAACACAGCTTTCACTTTTCCATCTGACTAAACAGCAGTGCAAGCACTCTGTCCAGAGTCAGACACAGAAGCATTCACTAACATTACATCTTCAGCCATCATACAAATGCATACTATTTTAATTTCTGTTTTCTGTATTTATTACTTTCTTTCTTGTTCACAGATGTGCAGTTACTGCCATGTGTGTCCTGCTTGCCAAACTCTTTGCCAGCCCGGTGAGTAAATGCAGAGCTGCCACAGTATCACATCAGTAAAGGAAAGTCTTGTTGCTGATCACTCCTAATGTCCTGCACTTAAGCAAAAAAGTGGAGAGTTTTCTTTCCCATACAGTATCGGAAGACATTACATTTATTTTGCTGTTGGTTTTATCCAAAGTAAAGCCCCAGTTCCACCGAAAGCCGGATGTCCCCGGATACACTACGGATCAGATCCGGGGTCACCCGGGAGTGGAATCGTAGTGAAACCGTAGTCAGTCCGGGACGTTCCGTGATGAACCGTAGTAAAACCGTGGCCATCCGTGCTGAACCGTGGCCATCCGCGGCCGTCCGTGGCGTATCCGGGAAGACGAGCGGCTCGTCGGACGTACAACTAACATCCGGGGTGATCCGGGGACATCCGGGAATGGAGAGGGGGGCGGCGTTGATCGTAGCGCATCCGGGAAGGAACGTAGTAGGACCGGGATGAACCGTAGTAAGACCGGGATTAACCGTAGCATAACCGTGTTAATCCGGGATGAAACGGGAGCTAGTTGACACCCCGGAGCACCCCGGATGGGTTTCATTTTCGGCGTGTTGTTGTCTTCTGAGGAAGATTCTTCTTCTCTTCTTTTCTTTTCTTCTTCTGCTGCTGCAGCAGCAGCTTTCTTCTTTGTAGCAGTCATCGCCTTCTTCTTGAGTTTAATTTTCGGCATGTTGTTGTCCTTTCAAATACTTTCAGAAGAGTGATTTTGTCTCTGAAAATCAGAACTATTTATACCCTGACGCATCCGTGACGCATCCGGGCCGTGTTCGTGGTGTATCCGTAGTTGAACCGTGGTCAATCCGTGCTCATCCGTGGTCAAACCGTGGCCATCCGGGATGAACCAGGCTTGAACAGGGGTGATCCGTGGTGGAATATAGTAGAACCGTAGTAGAACCGGGAAACATGTCAAATGTGTTGTCATCCGGGACGATTTCCTTCCCGGATCACCCCGGTTCTCACCTCTTTTTATCCGAGGTGATCCGGGGACTTAACAATAAGTGCGTTCAACCACTGGGATACAACCCCAAAAATTGCAAGAATCACGCAGGTATATAAACTTCATCAAATATGATGTAGGCTACTTCTTCAAGTGCAACATTAAGACATTTAAAGAAAATAAGAGAAAGGGTTTTTATGTTTCGTATTTTATTGTATGGGCCAAGGTGCATTCTGAACAGATGAGTTGTCCGTCTGTGACAGAAGATGTGTCGAGTGTCTGCTTTCCTGATGTCAATGGGGAGCTCGTTCCACCATCGCGGAGGCAGGACAGCAAACAGTTGGAGTAGAAAGCCGGTTAGCAGTAGCAGAGCATAGAGCGTAGCGGTGTATTGAATCCGATTCGAGCAGCTGCTGGGAGTAGTGCAGGGTGTGGAGACTTATCTGGCGATATAGTATATGTAAACTAATCACAGTCTAATTTTGAAGCAACATTTTTAATTCTAAAAGGAAGTTCAACTTAAATCAAATTACAATAGTTCGATTTCTACAGCAGTAGTGTTATATGGCAAAACATTTTGTTATATGACAAAAATGCAGGCCAACTTTTGATGAAAAAGGTTGGATTTTGCTGTTTGTTGACAGTCTCCAGCTCACACTTACTTTGTCTTTTTTCTTCAGGGGGTTTTCTTGATGAAGTGACTGGATCTATCTACAAGTAAGTCATATTTACACTGTTTGAAACCTGTTCAAACATTAATAAACTACAGTCTGTGACCTATTTGTCTCTCTATCCACAGGACTGTAGCTGATGTCTTTGCTGATGGCGATGATGACAACTGAGCCCGTATATGTTGCCACCATGTGGCCAAACTAATATGTTTCACCTTCACTTCTGATTTTCATTGTTATTTTTGTCTTTTTCCTTGAGAACATTTAACATTTGCTCACCAATGACTGAATAGAAGTTGTTAAAGGAATAACTAAATATATTTGTGTACTGTTGTGAACTGACAAGTCGTACTGTACTTTTAGGAAACTGAATTATTTGAAGACATATTTGGAATATGTTATATAAAAAGAGAGGACATTTTCACTAATTGATTTATTGATTTGAGAGTGCTTACTAGACTGAATGAATGAAATGCTGTTTAACAATAAAAGAGAGTGAAAGACAATTTTTCTGGAAAAACAGGCAATTTTGTGCAACATAGTAAAAGACAGACTTGAGACTTGATGACTTGACATAATCAAAATCGACTTAGATTTTTACATCAATGACATGGACATTCTGGTGGAGCTAGATTACAATTTGAGCTCTTACCTTTGGACATAGTTATGCAGCCAGTACTTTCAATACATCGTCCTTGAAGTTGTAACTTCCTTGATTGTGTTTGTATTAAGAATAAGAGAACCAAAATCAGATTTAGATTAACAACATCAAGGAATAGAGGAGTAAATTAATGTACTTTAAATACCTGGCCTGAAATACAAAACATATAACATACAAATGCATTGGTAATAAATTAAACAAAGTCATATATATGATAGTATTTGTACAGAGGCAAGCTGCACAGTATATTACTTATTTACATAAATACAGTTATTATGAGTCACCTACTACCCAAAATGTGGAATATGAATACATTCCTCCTTAAAACCCCTACCTCACTCATAATGTATGTTGTGGGTCTTTAGATTAGATTAGATTGCAGAAATGTTCATTTTGGAATGCTTAAAGTTTGTGCATCATAATCAGTTACAACGATGTCAGTTGCAACTCTTAAGGCTCTTTTACGCTGGGTGTAATGTTGTGTAAGGAAATTAATTTGCATATATTTTTAAAATCATGAATCACAAGAAAGAAAATGCTTTGTGAAATGCAACATCTATTTGAATGAATGCAAGGTAAATTTTCTTCTTTTTCCACCAGACGTGACGTCTCATGGCATAAGCTCGGCCTACATGGCAACATATAGCAGTGGTTGCAGCAAGAAGCATTCATTTAAACAGAAAAAGGCTGCAGAGTCTTCTGACAGTGGGTCTGGGCTGGTCTCTCCCTTATTCCACTTGCACACAATTTATCAACAGCACAAAACGGCTCATATCAGAGTGGCTCTTCCCAGATCCTGGGCAAGAAACTCGTATTCAGATTATTGGGTCCCTGTCTGATCTTGAAAGCATTGGTGGAATTGTTTTAAATTTACATACTTTCAACTTGTGAGGGACCAGGGTACACGTAAAGCTGGGAGAGCAGGTAAAGTGGGAAAAATAGGTATTTTATTCACCCGAAGTATTTACAATAATTAAGAAGGGTAACAAAATCAAGCCAAAGTGACAAATCATGATAACTATATAAACTTAACATAATTACTCTAAAGTCTAAGCACAACTTAACTAAACAGAACTTTTAGTACAGTTTAATACAACATAGTGAGTGCTCTTCTGAACAAGAGACACTGCCTCCCCATCTCCTAACTGCATGATATATACAATGCATACCACTTCATAGTTGATTGCAGGGGAGAGAAGAAATTCCTCCTCTGTGGTGCAGATGTAGGTGCTCCTGAGAACACCCCTCTGGCTGTAGTAGAATGGCACAGTCCAATTGTCCAGGCTAATCTATAGGCAGGTGTGATACAGCATCTCAGTCTTTTGCCAGAAGGATGGTCGGCTACAGGATACTGACATTTATATATATTTATATAGCACCTCTCAAAACACTGTAAAGTGCTTTACATTAAAAACAGAAACACATTTAAGTCACAGAGAATGAAATTAACTAAAAGCTGAACTAAAATGTCATAAAAAAACAAATTCACTCTCAGAAAGAGTTGGTAGCTGTTTTCTCCTCAGGCAGGTCATGACTGCAAAGGCTCTATCACCTTTGTGAGACATAGGGCAATAAGAGATCTGATAGATAACTTGGGGCGAGGCCTGTCAGGGCTTTGACTGTGATCAATAATATCTTAAGATCAATTCTAAAAGAAACAATAGAGCCAGGATCGGTGAAATGTGGTCTGGTTTCCTAATCCGAGTCAAAATCCTAGCAGCAGAGTTTTGGATGAGCTGGAGGCGGGACAGGATTTTTTCGCAGAGAGCAAGGAGTTACAGCAGTCTAATCGACTAATTATGAATGAGTGGATAATGGTTTTTGGGAGACAGAAATGGTCTAATCCTTGAAATGTTTCTGAGATGATGAAAGTAGGATTGAACCATTTATTGTGGACAGAACGCTGGAAAGAACACCAGCCTGCAGCAAATTAAATTTGAACCCTCTTGACATTATTGTGTATGAAACTGCTATTCAGATGTATTTACTTATTAATTGCAGGTGCTGGAACGCTGTTCTGGATTGTTTCTGCCCACTTTAACACCTGCATATGGTAGGTAAAATGTGATGAAGGGACCTAGGGTTCCCCCCTGTCCCTCAGAGTCCACCACTGCGCTCCACAATGGAAATTAACTCTCCTGGAATGCTTTTTAGAGCCTTTTCACTAACTCTTTGACACGTTTGCCATGTCATAGGCATACAGGTAACCCAAGCTGTCTTCTTGCCCCTGCATGCAAATGCAGATACTGTGTCACAGGCAGTGAAGGCACTTTGAATTTGTTAGGACCCGGAGACTTGGCAATCTCATGGGCAGGTATGTATCTGAAGTTCTTGTCAGTCCCTAATGCCACACAGCTCCTCAATGTCCAGCTCTGACACATGGACATTGGCTAAAACCATAACATCTGTGTCCAGTGTGTCAGGTAATCTTTTTAAAGCCTTTTGTTTCAACATCCTCTGCAGGGAGTAGCATCCTTATATCCCTTTTTGTGGGTGACGAGTGAAGAGAAGTATGCTCATGGCCCTCTTTGTGTATAATATGTTCTGTTTAATGGAAGTTATGTTCATATTGAATATTGTTCTACTCTTTAGTCTTAAGTCCCGCCCCCGAACACAGACTGGACAATCGTGGCATAGCTTCAGCCAGCTCTGACCCGAAACATTCTCAATCCGAACTTGTCAAATATCGATGCTTGGTCAGTGCCCATTGGCAACGGGGATTGACATAATAGGTTCTCCTCTAGCGTTCCTCAAATAAACTATTGTTGTAAAGTCGGACAACTGATTTGGGACTGCTTTCTCAAGGATCTTAGAGAGGAAGGGAAGGTTATAAGTTAACCAACACAAACACCACTGGATCAAGAGTGGGGGTTTTACGAAGAGGTTTAATTTCAGCTACTTTGAAGGACTGTGGTACATGGCCTGTTGGTTAAAACAGATTATATTAAGGCTGCTAAATAAGGGTACAACGTTTTTAATTAGCCTAGTCGGAGTGGGGTCTAAGAGATAGATGGCTTAAATGTGGAAAGTCAATTGGTGAAAAATGATCGGAGAAAGGCAATCTTTTATAAGGTTATTGTCTTTGAGGATGAATTTGTACCGATAACAGGGCAGGACGTGATTATGTCTCTAATACTCAGAATTAATAGACGGATGAAAACGATATTGAAAGCGCCGGATTCTTGACTCGGTTAGTAGAAACTAAAAGAATGGGGAGCATTAATGGCAAGGGCGTAGGTTTGCTTGACAGCGGGAACATGTGCCTACTATTATCTTGAGAGGACAGAATTGTCCCTACAAATATTTGAGCAAACTAATTTGAATCCTTGGATTGAACACACACAGAGAGAGAGAGAGAGGGTGAGAGGAGCAGAATAGCTTGTTGATTGGCGCGGAGAAATGCGCAGCATGGTCGTAGCCGGTCCGGACCTCTGTAATTATTTCCTAAAAAGCCCAGTGTCACTGTGCAAGTGAATGATGTGAAACCGCTTGAAGACAGCCATCGTTAAGTTCGCTATCTTTGGTGAGGTGACTGTAGAAAGAGTGTGTGTAGTGCACCGCGGGGTCTCCAGTGACGGCACAGTTGGGTTCACTGCAACCATTTTACACACAAAAACTATATGATGAACTATATATATGCACAGTAACAGAAGATATATCATTGAAAACTATTGGAAGTGAGTCACTGCCCCAAGCGAGGTAGTTCAAGTATCTCGGGGTCTTATTCACGAGTGAGCGTAAAATGCAGTGGCGGGCCGTGGATTTTATACCTGGGCCTTCAGTGCTGTCCTACTACAGTTGAATTACCTCCTAATAACCTCATTATGACACATCAATCCAGCAAACCTGCAGCGGATCCACGCATTCCACCACACAAGAGCACGAGCCATTCAAATATTATTCATGAAAGCGACACAATAGACAAACGAACAGTAGTAACGTTACTATGTAAACAAACACACGCAGTTTGTCACTTACCCAAATTTAAAGAGTCTAATCCCAGTACATCGTTTCAGTTCCAGTAAGAAGTCCTTCTCGATTCATGGACGCCAGTGACAGTCAAGCCTGTCAGTTGTATTTTGCCGGTCTGCTGCGGCAGGTTCACAGCGGGGCCGCGGTTCCCTCCTCCGCCGGGGTACCGGCCGGCGCAGACCGCACGTCAGGCCGCGGTTGTGGAGCTGTTTCCCTGCGAACGTGTTCGTTGAGTTGTAGATCCACTCGAGTCTCTCCAAAAGTTTTCAAAAGCACAGTAGCTTGTGTCCTGCCGTGCTATGGCGTCCTCAGGTTAGCGTAGCGTAGCTCCAACCACCAGGAGCTCAGTTAAAATGAAACACATTCAGCCATAAAATGTGCAACGCTTCTCCGACGCTGTCAGCCAGAAATACCGTTCATACAAATCCTTTTCCTGGCTGAGTCAGGGCTGCCAGCTGTGGGGTTGACTGACCATTTCTTACGATGTCCAGCTTTTCCTGAAATGTCCTTTCTTGAGAAAGGCGTTATCAGTAACTCCGCCACAATCCGTTTCTCCTCCTTCAGAAAACAAAGCTAGGTAAAAAATAAATAAACTACACCAAGCAAAACCCTACAAATGTTATAATTTCTTCCATATCTTTCAATTTGAACTCTTACTACTCCAACTAAGCTCTGCTGGCAAGTTAAATTTCGTTTCACTTTAGTCACGTGCTCGCCCACTGACCAATCACAGCACACCCTGCACCTCTCGGCAGAGCTGCACCTGGACTCTGAGCTGCACTAATGTTGACGTAGTTGTGGGCCGGCTAGGGGCTAGCAGGCTCTGACACTCAAAGAATACGCCCAACATGTCAAACTAAAGATCTGATTGGTTGAAGACTATGACAATCAACAATATCGTCCCCATTCACTTAAACTGCACATGGATTCACTTGTGAGTCTGCAGGCCTCGGGCCTCTCTTCTTACCTAGAGACACAGAGGTGAAATCTGATTGGATAAAAGCTCTACTTAAAACAAGCTGCACTGGAAGCAGAGCAACTGAGGAAGACAGTAGCTGTGCAATGAGAAAATAAGATAATGGGAAAAATATTTTTATAAATTATAATACATGTAGTGTATTTAAGAAAAATTATAAAATTATAAAATAGCTATAACTTTGTGATTCTGTTTAGGCCAGCAGAGAAGGCTTTGCAGGCCCTGACGGCCCGCCACTGGTAAAATGAAGCGTGAGATGGACAGGCGGTTGGGTGTCAGCAGTGCTGTGGCCGTTGAGCTGGAAGGCAAAGCTCTCAATTTACCAGTCCATCCATGGTCCGACTATCAACTATGGTCATGAGCTTTGGGTAGAGACTGAAAGTATGAGATCGCGGATACAAGCGACCAAAATGAGCTTCCTTTGTAGAGTGGCTGGGCTCAGTCTTGGTGCTAGGGTGAGGAGCTCAGACATCCGGAGGGAGCTTGGAGTAGAGCCACTGCACCTTCGCGTCAAAATGGTCAGCGGAGGTGGTTTGGGCATCTGATCAGGATGCTGCCGGGACACCTCCCTTTAAGTTTTCCGGGCATGTCCAACTGGTAGGAGGCCCCAGGACATGCTGGAGAACATGCTGGAGAGATTATATATCTCTCTTCCTGCCTGGGAACGCCTCTTAGTTTCCCAGGAAGAGCTGGAAAGCTTTGTTGGGGAGTGGGACGTCTGGAATGCCCTCCTAAGTCTGCTGCCCCCGCAGCCCAGACACGGATAGATAGAAAATAGGTGGATTGATGACACAATGCAATTCTTTAATGCTATTTGATTTGAACTTCTCAACATGGGGGGAATAAAGAGAAGCCTACATGTAAAAGTAGAAGCCTAAACTGGTTTAAACCACGCCAAGCCCATAAGGCGTTAAAATCTCACCTGATTGTTAGATTTGTTTAAACCACAACACTGGTGCTTCATTGGACGAGCCCCACCGGATCCCCAGGGAGTCCCTGTGATACGACCATGACGTCACGTTGCTAAAAAGAAATAAAAACAATTTTAGTACCCCAAAAAATCTAAGTCCGTCCTAGTCTCGCTGAACGAGCAACAGACTATTTTTGTGTTCACAAACACACTTGGATCCTGAAGGAGAAACGGATAACTTGCCCAGTGTTCCCCCACTTTAACCTGCAGAAGGAAGATTACGGAATTTCCACAGCCTTTACAGAAATGGAAGGATAACTTCTACACCCCACTTTGTTCCTACTCAAGTCGACACTCGCCATTTCCCCGCTGCCATACGGAGGATCAGCGCGCCACTTAACCTGCCGACAGAGGGTTTTATGGTCCCCGGTCGTAGGCTGGAGAAACTCTGCCGAACAATTCCGAAGAACCACACGCCAATCGAAACGAAGCAATCTCAAATAAGCGGCTATTGTCTGGGCAGAGATAGGCCATAGTGTGTTTTTTCTTTAACCTTGTTTGTTTAAGTTTAACTGTACTGTTACCGTGTTATTACGTGTTTGATGGACCGCAGAGTACCGTTCAGTGCTGTGTAATATCACTGCTGTGTAATATCACTGCTGTGGTTGTTGCTGCTGTGATAGTGCTGTTCCTAAGCGTTGCTGTGTTTAGATCAGCCACCGCTAGTAAAGTTGGTCAACTATATTTTATTAGTTAAAGGACCAGTGCTGTGGCTGCCGAAGCTGAGTTCTCCAGTCGGGCTTCTGCGCAATAAAGTTAAAGTTACTGTTCTTTACTGCTGCGGTGAGGATCTGCCTTGCTTTGAGTGCTTTCTTCTTCTTTTTTTAACAAACCCACACACGCATATCCATACACACACATACACCCACACACATACGCCATTATGGTCATTCATACCAACGCGGTGTGTTAAGCGCGGCCTCCATTGTGTGTTGCATTCTCCCCTCTTAATAATTGCGGCTACGCCACCATGTGGAGTCTCGCATGACGAGACCACTTTACGTGACTACGTCCGCCATCTTGCTCTCTTTTCTCTCTCCTCTCCCTCCTACGCACACACACTCCTCCCACCATGTTGTTTGTTGCTTTTAGGTAGTATGCTTGTAATTATATGATAGTTGTTTGTTGATTTGTATTATGGATTTTTGATCAGTATTATGTAAATAAAATCTGTTATATTTTAAGAAACGGTTTTCTGTGATTATTTTGTGCATATGTGTTGTAGTAATTGCTGGTTGTTATAGCCAGTGCTCGCATTCAAACCTTCACTGTTTACTCAATAAATATGGAATAGTTCCTTAACTATTGAAATTTTGATTTAACACCCCTTTTGAGACTTAATCAACAGTTTAGTTATTGGTCCCTGATTCCAGAGTGGTTACCCCTTTATTATTAATATATGTTAGTAATCCTATCAAATGAATTAATGTAGCATCGAGGTGAATTAGTGCCACGTGCCCATTTAATAAAGAGGTTAAAGACACATGAGAGGAAGAAGAGCAAATGGTGCCTACATGTGTGTTGACTCAGCAGAGATGTGGTTTCTTAGATTGCCTCTAAAATAATGATATGCTATTAACACAAGAGAGAGGATACAAAATGTACGATTGTAAATCTTGGTGAAATATCATTTAGACCATATTTCATCGGGATTTAGACTAAATGTGAACGTTCAATCAACGTCTCCAAGTTGATCCAAAATGCTCACTGGGAGCCACGGCGGTACACGCGGCGGTACACACTGCACAGCAGGTGGCAGTATACACCTTTCACGTGGATTTATAAACTACCAAAGAAGAAGACGAGGAAGCAACCTTCCGCTTTAACCTCAGGTTACAAAACGAAAGCTTTGCGTCCAAAACACTCCAAACAGCCGGGGCTTAAACTTGTATTGCGTCGCTGCGAATGGGGCTTGACAAGTTCTGCAGTCTGGACAGTTCCGATCCATTTTGGGTAAGTTTATTTTCACGACCTGTATTTCTTTTCCTTTATATTACAACTCTGTCCAGTTGTTATTAGCTACCCGGCACATGCTAATAGACCCCACTCAGCCCCGTAAGTTATTCACCTGCCGATGCCAAATAACACTACAACGCAGCTATTCTATGTCACAGTAACGGTAACCTGGTTGAATAACCGGCTTAAGCACGAGCCGCCGGTGTCTCCGTGTTTAACGTTAATACCGAGCACGCTGGTGTGCACCAGGAGACCCAGCGTGGTAAGGTTCTCAAACTACCCGCTGTTACGTCCCGACAGCTTCTCAAACTACCCGGTGTCCTCCGTACCGGTGTGTTCACCGAACAGCAGCAGTCGCGTGCCTCTGTCGTGACACATTCAACATTATCGACGATTTTCAAGCCGCATCTTAAATGTGCTGCGGCGAATATCATTGTAAGTGAGCACTACCTCACAGACACTTACGAAAAAGAGAAATATAGATATATATATATCCCGGTGTTAGTAACTCTAGGCACCGGAGCGCGCTCTGGCACGAACGTGAGTTACGAATGTAACTGTGGTTCTGTGATTTCCTGGAGGACTGCCAGTGGCAGTACACAAATGGGATACGTCTCCTTGTACTCTGTGCTGTCCAGATGTTATGTTAAAGTATTGTGCGTGACGTGGCTACCCGCGTCACCCAGCTATAGATACCAAGTGGTAGCCTACACCCAGCCTCTCAGAATCCTCTCGCCCCAAAAAAGGTTCAGAGTGACCAGCATGACTGGCAGTCATCCCGGAAATCACAGACCTGAATTGGCAGCAAACAAAGTGGATGACGCATGTGGAGAGCCTCTGTTTAGACAGCGCACATCCCCTGTTTTTCCCACTGTTGGAGACAAATGACAGCTCTGGATCTGAGGACCTTCAGATACCAGTCACACCCTTGCCACCGCTGGAGTTGGCGTAGTGGAGGTTGGTCATCCCTGGGCTGAAGCCAAATGCCTGCAGCAACCTGGCTGTGTTGCCAGGACTGTGGTGCAGGATTGAGGTGCTCCCATGCACCACGATTCCTGGAGCGCTGAACTGGGGCTCCCATGCCTATACCCGATGACCCCAGGCTTCTGAAGCCTGGCTATATAGCTTCCTGCACTCTAATGCCCTCTCAGCCTCTGGCCCGGCACACCAGGGAGCTTTCGTAGGGTTTGCCTGTGAATGTCAGACAGTCACCAATGCGAGCCACACCTGACGTCGAGTCACGACGAGGGTGGTCATCAATCGGCATAGTTCTCTGGTCATCAACCCGAAGGCATGAAGTGCCACATTGTTTGTGTCAGCCAATCTGCCACTTCACGCTTTGGCTACTCCATTGCTGATTGGGCAAGGAGGAGAACAGAGAGGGTGTTTCCAATATGAGCCTTACAAGTCGTAGTATCATAAGCCAAACAACACATAATGTGCTTACCTCCCTTAGACCTGCAAAATATAGAACCGAAACACAGATCTAATGCAGAGATGAAGCTGCAGTAAACGCCAGACTAACGGCAAGAAGATCAAAGAGGCCGGTGTAGGCTACCGCCTGGTATTTATAACAGGAGCAGGCAGTAGCCTACACGTCATGCACGGGACTTTGCTTGCATACGATCTTGACCTTGATCACTTTGACTGGCAGTCGTGAAGGAATGAAACAGTTTGTTTTTTCAGCCTAACTTTATGGAAACGGATCAGCTAACAGCCTACTGGCAATCGTTTGAATGCCATTTGAACTCTAGCACACAAGCTCTATGGGCCCAGTGATGTGAAAGATTGCTGGAATTTAATTTTATACTTTGAAGTCAAACTTGTCTTGCTTCATGTGCCACGAAGCAACATTTATATGAATGAACGGGGCCCCGACCTCCAACGCTGTATCCAGTTCTCTTCATACATCCATGGTCTGTGGACCCCAGGAAGACTAACGGTGCTTTAGAGCACAGCTGTTGCGGATCCATTACTAAACTAAACTAAAATGCGACCCTCTTGGCTCTCGTCTTTGAACATTTTCAAAGCTCATTGTTTTGGTTTTACAACAGCATGGCCCTACACTTCCTGTGTCACCAGCTTTTATAAGCGGGTAAAATGATGTTGTGTATCTGTCGGTGTTTGGCTCCTAGTGGTCAAAATAGAACATTGCAGTTTTGAAAGGGAACTTCAGATCAAACAGAAAAGCCTTGTTTCTGTACCCTATTCATGTGTAGTAATCAGTAAACTTTTTGTACCTGAAACTACATGTGGAAATGATGTCAGCACGCAATGACATTTTTCAGCTGGTGTTCAGTTAATCAGGCAGTTTAAGTAAGAAGTTTTTCTTTCTTCTTTCCTCTACCAGGATTGGAACCGTACCTGGTACACTGCCAGCCCAGACTTCACCCAGTGCTTCCAGAACACTGTCCTGGTGTGGCTGCCATGCCTTTACCTCTGGATATGTGCCCCCATCTACCTCATCTACCTCCGTAGCCACGATCATGGCTACATATGTATGAGTCACCTTAACAAAGCTAAAACTGTGAGTGATGTGATTATTGTGGGAGGTATTTTTTCCAATTGTGAGAATGTCATTTGTTTTATTATTCCTGCTCTCCATGCCAATCTGCCCTCTCTGTGTTATCTTATTTGTAATTGGAGCAGAGTAAAAGCTCAAGCACTAATAAATATGCCATACATGAGATGTGTGTATAAAGCTCAGCTTATAATAGAAAAGTGGTTTGTCTGACGTGTTGTCTGACCATGTCGGCAATGGAAAGTGTTTGTAGTTGTACTGAACGGCCACGCTGGAAGAGTGAAAAGTGTGACGAATGCATGATTGAGGACGCACAAAACAAAAAGCTCTTTGAAATCTGAAATCATAGAGTTGAACTTGTCAAAGTAAATGTTCCTTATTGCATTTCATATTTCGCATTGTAAGAGGAAGTGCATTTCTGTCCTAGCTTCGCCATTCGAACGGTGACCACACATTCAGTTTCATTTTGGTTGTCATGATTTTTTTGCATCCTCCTGTTTCGATTGCCAGTTTGTGGTCACTCTCTCTCATGAGACGGCTCTAGTTCTGTCTCATGTCTGTGTATAGAAACCGTGCTGAATAAGGGCTCCAGTATACTCCAAATAATTACGTCATTTATCACATAATTGCATACTATAATCACTAACGTAATGCAAACATGACTTTTTCTTCGTGTCTAACCTTGCTAAGTGGAAAAAGAGCGCTCACTCTAACAATAATGCATCATTAGTATAATGTTAGTAAAAGCCACAGGTTTTCCATCAAACAGAAAGCTGTAAGTTGTTCTTCTTTCCACAGGCTGTTGGCCTTCTACTGTGGATCATCTGCTGGTCAGATGTTTTCTTTTCTTTCTGGCAAAGAAGTTATGGCAGCGCTGTCCCTGCACCCGTCCACCTAGTCAGTCCTACCTTACTGGGCTTTACCATGGTGAGAGTTTTTCTTTGTCATTTATATAGAAAGGGTTCACCCAATAACCTCTATTTGAAGTAGAGCAAATAGTTGTTTGGATTTATCATAATATTGATGTTTTGGATCTTAGATGTTCTTAGTGTAGTTTTTGTTTTTTAAGTAAACCTTTTTTTACGTGGTTATATATTCTGGAATATTTCAGTTCAGATGTTATTAGATTTTTTTTTGTATTGTCGTGAAGATTAAATGTGTTAAAGAGAAATTCAAACTGCATGTTTTCTATATAAGTCTAGTTTATTTGCACATAGTAAAGAGCAGTACATGGTTCTGGTGTGTAGCTCAAAACAAATGCATTATACACTCAAACGGGGAATTCTAGGCTACAGTTATCTTTGTCTGCACCGTAACCGTGCAAAAGGCTTTGAAGCTAAGTTTTGACCAACCATAGAAATTCTGTTGATTGCAGTGGGACGGTAGGACTGTTTAAAAGGTTACAGTCCACTTATCCAGTCCAGGTCTATAGCGGCAGATCAAACCAAATACTCCAGACATCCTTTTCTATGAGTTGCTCTGATACCAGTATCAGAAATGCCTAGCAGTGTTAGCAGGGAGGCTAACGTTAGCCAGTCATGACTGTCCAGATAATAGAATAAAGTTCTATGGCATTCATTCTCTGTATGCATGCAGGCCATGAAACAAGTACTACTAAGTTAATAGTGTACAGCTTTTGGAAAAAAAGAATATATTTATAGATTTTAACTCACTGGTTTGGGATCAGTACTCTGTATCGACAGATACCGAAGTTCATGTATTGTAATCAGTATTCAGTGTCGTGAAGGAAAAAATGTTATCAGAAAATTTCTACTCCTTTGTAGCTCAGTAATCCATTTCCTCCAATTCCAGAGCGTTCCAAGGCCTGATGGGATATGTAGTCCATCCATTGTGTTTAAGACAAGCCTTTTAACAAAAAGAAAGGGAACCATTAAACACGTTTTGTGCTTGAGAACAATGTGGTAGAGCTGCAAAAGTAAAAGATGTTTTGTTTATTTCAAGTAAGATTTGTATGTTTTGTCAAGTACGGTGTTTAAGTGCGTTTGTGCTCCAGTTGCTGGCCACCCTGTTGATCCAGTACGAACGGATGAAAGGGGTTCAGTCGTCCGGAGTGATGCTGATCTACTGGCTGCTGGCACTGCTGTGTGCCACAGTCACCTTCAGGTCCAAGATCTTCCAGGCCCTGGACCAGGTCAGTCTTGAACGAGCAGGGCTGAACTACATTTGGATTAATAGAGTTAATAATAAACCTATAGATATGTAACTGCTTTGGTGTGGCACATGTAATTAGTAAGTCGTAAAAACGGTTACCTTCAGGGGAGACATTGATTAAAGCAAACGTACCACAAAAAATATCTCGCAGGGGTTAAACACGTTTTTGTTTTTTATTTTAGCCGTTGACGGTGTGTGTGTGGAGGTACACCACCTTCTATATCTACTATGCTCTGCTGCTGGTTTCTCTGTTCCTGTCCTGCCTGACGGACCAGCCGCCTCTCTTCTCCGAAGCCATCAAAGACTTGGTGAGACTACATCAAGCTGTAAATCTGTCTCCTGTCTGTCACTCGTATATATCGAACAGTAGAGGCTTCCCAAGTCCGACACAATTGGCCCCCCTCAGACAAAATCAAAAGTCCTCCCAAACCTTTTGTTTCTATGATCTCTAAGCAGATTTATGGACTTTTTGTTTGGAGTTAATGATAAGTGAATGTAAGTCAAACTGAATCTAAAAATATGTGTTTTGTGTCTGAGTTATCAGATTTGATGACTCTGAGAAAAAGTGTTATTTACAATCGGGGTCCATATTGGTGAGCGGGATTCCTAGATGTTAATAAAAACCTCATTCTGTGATCAATAAATCGGCTTTTAAAAAATCTTTTTGGTAATATTTGTGTCTACAGAATCCCTGCCCTGAGCCTGGAGCTAATTTTCTCTCCAGAATATCCTTCTGGTGGATCACCAGGTAAGCAGACCATGAATATCCCAGTGGAGTGGATTGTTGTGTGTATTTACAGACAGTGCCGTCTAATGACACTTGATTTAAATGCTTCTCTGCTCCTCCTCTTGCCCCTCTCGTCTCCACCAGGATGATGGTGACGGGCTACAGGCGCCCACTGGAGGAAAAGGACCTGTGGTCTTTGAACTCTGAGGACCGCTCCAATAGAGTGGTCCCACAGCTGGTGTGCCGCTGGAACACAGAGTGCCAAAAGGTCAAAAGGTCAGGAGCTCAGTACAGCAGAGCACGACCACTTCAAAGAAATCTACCGAAAGTGTTCAACATTGTTACCCTGGTAAAACTACACCTGCTAGATTTGATGTACATAGGAAGAGGAATATTTTGCTTTCCTTTGGTACACAAAGGTGTTGATAAGATGTTTTGGCAAGCAGCTTCGGTCTGAAGTCTCTTACTGCACCGAAAATTCCTCACTTTCACTTTTTTTTTAATAACACGATCTTGTGTGGCGATCTCATCTTGGACTACAGGTCTTACAGGTCCACTGAATGGAGAAAAAGAACACACAAATCATAGATGACTCTCCTATCGACAAACTATTTTATTTAGTATATATTATTAAAGCAGTCTGCCATTCCTTCAATTGTCTCCTTTCAGGACGGAGCAGAAAACGTTGTACTCCCCCAAGAAAGCCACGCACAGCGAGGGCAAAGAGGGCCGAGCTGTGGAGGAGTCTGAAATCTTGATTGTAAAAGCCCAGAAAACAAAGGAGCCCTCCCTGTTCTGGGCCCTGTGCCTGACCTTCGGGCCCTACTTCCTCATCTCCTGCCTCTATAAGATCATCCAGGACGTCCTCATGTTTGTTGGGCCTGAGATCCTCCGGTGAGAACGTTTTTCTCAAACATACAGACACTTTCAAAAGGAATGGCATTATCTGTTTCATATGAAATGAAAATGAATCATTGATGCAGCTGGGGTTCATACATGTACCTTTCATACACAAGAACTTCCATTATATGGGTCAAATAGAAAAGTTTGGGGCAGGCAAAGGCTGGGCCCCGAGTCAGGGCCACCTTTCCATGCAGACTATATCATTCCGGACCAAGAAAACCGCCTCACGGCTCCACTGGTCAAAGGCTAACCTGTCCCGGTTTAAGCCTGACCTGGACTTTACCTGCAACCGGTGCTAGAAGGAACCTGCCACCCACCCACACACACGCATGTCCTGGAGATGTCCCAAGCTTAACACATACCGGTGCTCTATATTCTTTCAGGACAGCACAGAGCAGATGTGCTTCCTTTATATTAAATAGGTAAATCCACACTGTGTGTGTGTGCGCGTGACGATGAACCCATATGCATAATATGCATAGACAGCTGTTTAGATCATACAAATATCGTGTAGCTGTATTTGTGTTTTGTATCTATATTGATTGCTTTAGGTGCACAGTCTGTCTGTGAGCCCGTCTGTCTCAATACTGGCACTCCCCTCACTCGCTACGGTGGCTGGGGAAATTGTATTGTATTGTAGTTACTAAATACACCGACCTCTTAGCCCAGAATGGACCGTCTCATAATCAACGTTTTCCTTTACCTGAGACAAAGCTCACTAATCTCTGAAAGGGTTGTGGAGATCAAATGGACAACATTTTGTTGGTGATTTCATTATGACTTAAGTGTTAATATGCTCATTTTCTTCACTCGATATGTCCAGGCTGCTGATTCGCTTCGTCAACAACTCCAGTGCCCCCTACTGGCAGGGCTACTTCTACGCAGCGCTCCTCTTCATATGTACCTGTGTGCAGTCGCTCATCCTCCAGAAGTACTTTCATGTCTGCTTTGTGTCAGGCATGCGTCTGCGCACTGCCATCATAGGAGCTGTCTACAGGAAGGTACAGGATAGAATGTCTTTGGTATCGACTATAGAAATACAATAAAGACTAACGGAAACGATATGAAAGCACCGACTACATAACAAGCAAGGAAGTATTTAAGTCCAGGTGGTACTCACTTCCTCCTCTGTTTAAATAAGCCATCATGATATTTTTAGAACAAACAAAAACTCAAAGTTAATTCAAACTTTCAGTAACCTCAAATATTCTCTATTGAATGGCTTAATTATTCTCCCGGTCAGTTGCATGCTTTGGCTTTGAATCTACAGTTGGACTCTGCTCTTTCAGGCCTTGGTTATAAGCAGCGCAGCACGCCGCACCTCCACGGTGGGAGAGATCGTCAACCTGATGTCGGTGGACGCTCAGCGCTTCATGGACCTCGTCACTTACATCAACATGATATGGTCCGCCCCTCTGCAGGTGGTGCTCGCCCTCTACTTTCTCTGGCAGGTAGGGTTACAGAGCAACTGTAGACACTGTAGCACACTGGTCCAAGTTCGCTAACATCACCAACAGTTCCACGTAGAAGTAGTCTCACGTAAACACTTGAACGGCAGCCTGCAGTGACTTCTGGTGGACGAGCAATAAACCTCTGCTGTGGTGGGACATTATGCAGGGGTCAAAGAAATAAACAGAACTACATGAAACCAATTAGTACAGCTCAATACTTAAAGACACAATGGTTCAGCAGTGTAGTTGTGAGATGTTTGTGAGTTCCAAACAATACAGAGATTAAAACAAAACTTTTTTTGATACTTTGCTAAGTAAGAGTAATATATTGTAAGCCTGTTTTTATTTTATTTTATGTATAAGCTTTTGTCTTTTTTTAATTTTTCTCTTTTTTCTTTATTGAACAAAACAAGCCAAACATCTCGAACACAGCAGATTAGCACCAGCAGCCATCCAAGAACCTTGATAATATCATCAAATTGGCCATTTTTGTGATTGACTTTATGGACGGCTAGTGGAAAACTTGAAGCTGCAAACATGTAAAACTGTTAAAACGTCAAGTTCTGCCTCTGTCGCAGCTTTTTGGTCTGTATGTAGGTACAGTATGTATGATGTACAATATGTATGACGAGGTAACAGAGCAAAGTATCTGGTACCACATCAATGAAGCAGCAATCTGCTGTAAAGAAACTAAAAGGTTATCAAAACAACTGGAAGTGTGCTGGATGAGGCTTCTGAAATGCTTCCAGTGAACATGAGGGGTTCCTCCAGTGTAAGTCTGTCATAGTGCTGATGTTAGATGTGTTTTTATTGGTTGAACAGCTGTAGATGGAAGCATTATGTTCTGGACAGAGATGGATGTAAACTACATGACTGGTTGACGGAGGCATACAACCATCAGCTGGTAATTCTAGTTTTGATCTGTTGCTGTGCAGAACCTGGGTCCGTCCGTGCTGGCTGGAGTGGCTGTGATGGTTCTCATGGTTCCCATTAATGCTGTCATCGCCATGAAAACCAAAACCTACCAGGTGGGACATTTTCACACAAATCTTTCCTTTAAAGCCATACAAAACTTCATGATTACTTCCACGTAGTGCCTCTGCAGCCTTTCTAGTGTTCAGATGGCTCAAAGACCTGTGGATGGTGTGTTCAGTGACAGTCGGGGCATATCCAACCGAGCACTTCTTATTTTCATTCACACACAGATGGAACACACACGGAGGGTCCTATTCAACCAGGTTGCTCGCACTGAGGATCAAGGGTCACAGTCGGGCTTGTGTCAGTTTGTAGCATTGTCTGACTTGCGTTTGTCTATTGAGCAGGTTGCTCAGATGAAGAGTAAAGACAATCGCATCAAGCTGATGAATGAGATGCTGAATGGCATCAAGGTTCTGAAGCTGTACGCCTGGGAGCTGGCCTTCAAAGACAAGGTGTCAGAGATCCGTGAGAGTGAGCTGCAGGTCCTGAAGAAGACCGCCTACCTGGGTGCCATGTCCACTTTCACCTGGATCTGTGCACCTTTCCTGGTGAGTCCAACACAGAAGGACATGCACCACAATAGATCGTTTCATCTCATCATGTGCACATGGCGTCATGTAGTTCAGCTGGTACAGACACCCAAGCAGGCAGCAGCATCTATACAGACTGGAAAAGATGACGGAGTGACGAGATCACGAATATCAAGTGTCTAAACCTTTGTAGGGAAAAGGACTTTGCTTATCTCATTTTCTGCAAATGGAAACATCACAATCAATTGAAAAGGACTATAATATCATTTTGATGTCTTTCTCTCTCCCTCCTGCTGTGTCACTGTACAGGTTGCCCTGTCGACCTTCACCGTGTATGTGCTGATTGACGAGCATAACGTGCTCGATGCCCAGAAGGCCTTTGTGTCACTGGCGCTCTTCAACATCCTGCGTTTTCCTCTTAACATGCTGCCAATGGTCATCAGTAGTATGGTGCAGGTTAGTGAGCCTCCACGGTTATCTCCACATGGCCTTTCATGTTTGATTTTCAATGAGTACGAAAATGGGGAATGGGACAGGTCCAGTGTTTGACTTTGGTCATAGAACTCAGCTGTCGAGATAAAAAGCCTTCACCTCACGTTCCCTCTGAGCAACATCTGGATCTGCACAAATCACAGTCTTATAAAACCATTTCCTGGTTAACCATCACTGGAAGGGAAGGCTTTGCAGGTGAAATAACACACAGAGGACTCCTGAATCCAGGGCCGAACTCACAATGTTTTAAAGGGCTCATTCACCTGAATGACGAAACAAAAAACAACTTCATTCCCTCTACTGGTATCTCCTCATGCAGATAGATATATCAACGCCTGGACAAATACAACCAAAACTGTCTCTGAGATTGTTATTAGTATTATTATTAACTTGAGCAAATGAAGCAGCTAGCTAGCTATCGACTGAGAATAAATAAATCAATTCACTGTGCAGCTCAAAGGCTTCCGGCAGCTTCCGGCACATTTTAGGTGGAATGTTTTCTTGCATGTTACTCAAAGCATGAGTTGACATTGTGAATCAATCAACACACCTTAAATGTCATTATGACAACTTGACATTTCCATTTGTTTTTATTGGTTCTCTTGACCTATGACCTCTGCTTCAACCAGATTATGCGAACTGCAAATATTCAATTTTCAAGGTTTCAGGTGATTATTCACTAATGAAAACCTAATTGTGACCATTACATTCCATTTCTGCCAATAGATCCCCCTAATCCTACACACTGGTCCTTTTGAGGTGTTGAATGACATCCACTGAGACAGACAGTGGAAACATTGGGTCTTGGTTTTATATTACTAGACAGACTTGAAAACTGTGCTGGACTTTCTGGCACAGTTCTAAACCGGTTTGAATCCCATTGTGTCGAAAGTAATTACACACCTGAGCATACAAACGAGTTTCCTCAGGTTCCATTCTTTGGTCTCTTCTGTTCAACGTCTACACGCCACCACTAAAGCAGATTACACAAATCAACACAGTCATAATGCAGACGACACACAGATCTACGTAGCAATAAAACCAGCTGCAGTCGCTAACGATTGAGGCAAACGAAGCCATAAATCTTGACGTAGTCACAGACTCAGACGGACACACTGAGAGGTGTCAGCAGTGAGGACAAGCAGACTTTACAGAGACCGAACATCTTCTGTTCTAATTTCACAAGATATTTACTAAAGCCAACACTTTTGGTGTTTTGGAAGAATTCCATGGATTGTTTTTTTTAACACTTTGTTCTTGGACATTGTACATTAATAATAATGATTAATAATACTAAAGTACTACCTCTAGCTTGGAGCCCGAGCTATTCACAGCTCAATTGTTCAGAGGAACTAAGGGAACATTTTGTGGAAAGATGCATTGCTCTTGAATTGTGTTTCATTGAATGTAACTTGTCTGCTGTGAGCACTACCAACTCCATCAGTCAAAACGACACTCCATGAAACCAAAACTATGTGCATGGACAGATATCACAAGAGGGTAGAGAGAAAATATGTTTTACTCATTTGTGAGGGCCGATCCTTTAATGTGCTACAACATATGTTATATGAATTATTGAAACTATATCAAATATTGTGTTGTGGTAGCGCTTAGCTGCACCGCTGCCTGTCTGCTGTAAGCTAAGGGCATCAAAAGACTTGATTTCAGGTCGATGACTTGATAGGAGGAGAGTTAACTATCCGTCTACAGTATTGTTGTTGTGTTTCTGTGTGCATGGGGAACTAGTGGGACACAATCTGAAAATGCAAGTGTGGCCAGAACGTCCCTCTTTGGACATTAGTGACTAAATCAATTGGAACTGCAATCGGTCCTTGTCAATCTCCCCCGACTGAGGCAAGATGTATAAATGATGTGTGCGCACAATAAACATCTGTACGTCTTTACACACACATGAACTGGTAGCCCCTCACGCTGACTTCAGACCAGATGGACACTCAGTTTTCTAGAGCAGTTGGTGAAATGATGAGGTGGACATGACATATAAGGGAGAGATGTGGTCTTATGGTGAAACAGTTTGATTGGGTTCTTAGCTTTGCTGTTTCAGTGATTGTTATTTCTGCCCAGCGTTCTGTAGGATATTCTTTGGAGGCGCATTTTTAAACCTAATTTAAAATAAATTGAAATGATGGTGTAATAAAATATACAAATAATATAATTTGTATCTTTTTATTTACATTTGAGATGTTATTTCCAAATGATTGATCTTTTCATTTTATTCTCAATTGTAAAGCATTTAAGTCTGTTGCAACATGAGCTCTATGAGATGAATCGTCCTGACGTTTAATTAGGTTGATTGAGAGCCATATCTTCATTGTGAATCCTCCGACTGTGGAAATCTGCAGGTTCCTCACTTCACGTACCTTGTGTAGCTCGTTGTTTACCTTACTGCAGTGAAACGAGGCATCGTTTGTGTTTTCGCAACGTTTTGCTCACAAGTTAATGATCCTGGAATTCTGAATCTGTGAATATCATTCCACCTTTACCGAACTAGGCTACCTTAACAATTCTCAGAATTATAAGGTCTTTTCTGAATGCTCTTCCGTACTAACCGGCGCATTGTTGATTCACATTTACTAATGTCAATTGCTCAATTTAGTAAAAAATGTTCTTCTTTCTAAAATTAAACAATTTTGTCAAGCATCACATGGGGTAAGACAGAAAAAGAATATATCTCTATTTTTGTACTGACCTGCCAAAAACACTAATTTGATGTTATTGGTTTAGTGCCCGGTTCCACAATGATTCAGATCTATTACACTTATAAATCTGATGAAAATAATGCGCATGTACATTTCTGCCTTTGTGCCTACACAGTTTTATGTGTGAATCTACTCAGATTTTTGGTCTTAGTGGGTTTCCCTCCCTCTGTGTCGATCTTCAGGCCAGTGTGTCCTTGAAGCGGCTGAGAGTGTTTCTTTCACACGAGGAGCTTCAGGAGGACAGCGTCGAGCACAAGGCAGTAGCAGGCTGTGAGTTCTTATCTACTGCTTTTCTGTCTATTGCTTTGTCTGTTGTGTCCTCCCTCTCCCCTCAGAAATTTACCTTTCCACATGTTGTGTAGATCCTTTTTCTTGGGCGACTGTGGCTTAGTGGAGAGGAGGGTCGTCCTTCATTTAAAGGATCGGCGGTTCAATACCCGGCTCTGCAGGTCGCATGTCGATGTGTCTTTGGGCAAGACACTTAACCCCAAAATTGCTCCCGTAGCTGTGCCTACGGTGTGTGAATGTTAGTTAGTCCTGATGGTGGGCATGGTAGCCCCTACCATCATTGTATGAATGGGTGAATAATGACAAGTAGTGTGAACGCGCTTTGAGTGGTCGGAAAGACTAGAAAAGCGCTGTACAAGTCCATTTACCATTTGTGTGTGTGTATATATGGAGGTATCGCATACAGTATACTAATATACCTCCCCTCTCTTCACCCCAGCCTCACACAGTATCTCCATAGTGGATGGAGTTTTCAGCTGGTCCAGAGCTGAATCACCGACACTCGAGAGGTTGGTGTCATCTTTCCTCAGGATGCTTCAGCGCATTCACGTAAATGAAAAAACTAAAATGTAATATTCAAAATACCAACTTGTGCACACTACTTCATTCAATTAGTTCGTGTCCATTTTACAACATTACTCTCATGCCCAAAGGTACAATGAAAGAGTTGCTGTTCCTCTTGTCCATACTGACATCCCTCATTTCAATACAAGAAACGTGGGGGGGGGGGGGGGTTGAAAGTTATTTTATAATTGTATTTTATCAGCCTATTGTCATGATTTATAGTAACCAAGCACTTCAATGTAAAGTCAGACGACACCCCCATGTAGCCCGACTGGAATGACCCTTTGTTTCATTACTGCATTTTTCCTCCACTGTGACGATTGAACTCTAAGATTGTCAGTCTAACCAGGTAGATAGTCGACTATTAGGGGTCACACCTGCAATACGTGTTACTTTATACGGATGTCATTGTTTCTTGATTAAGAAATGAACCTGATTATTTCTTAAATGGAAGTGAATTGGGTTGAATCTCCCTGTGTTTCTGCAGGCTGAATGTGTGTATCCCAGAAGGCTCTTTGGTGGCTGTGGTGGGACTCGTGGGTTCGGGAAAGTCCTCGCTGCTGTCGGCCCTGCTCGGAGAGATGGACAAGCTAGAAGGAACTGTGTCTGTCAAGGTGGCTGCTCTAGCTCTCTCACACAAACACACTGTCTGCTGCTTTTCCAATGCTGAGTAAAATCGATTAAAGGAGCGCAGGCCCTTGATGACTGTTGTTCCATTACAGTTCCTCTTCATAAAGTGCTCTGCATCTCAGAGGCAAATTCAATAAGACAAGACAATTTACACACACACACCAACCTGCAGACAGAACACTAACCAGTGTTAATTTAATTACATTTACTTGGAAATGGAAATTAGGAATTGCGAATGACGTCACGTGCCAGGAAGTCTAAAAACGTAATGGGCCATGCTCTAGCCAGGTCCGCTATTATGAGCAATACCAGTTCATAACCACACATTACGGCGGTATTTTGCATATACACACACCGTAGCAACACGTTCACAGATAGGAGTTGGGCACAACTGTAGGTATGACAGACACTGATTCTGCACATATGCACGATATTTTTAGTTTATTTTTTGTCTCGTTCTACAATATTTTTTTGTTGAAACTAACTCTGCTCCTAACTGGACAGCAGCCAAGAAGTTCACTTTAAGTCTGGCCAGCTCACAGGATTTAAGTGGTGTCAGAGTTAGGGGGTGTTCAGAGAAACAATCTATTTAATGACATCATTCTGCTTTTCCATTAATGTGAGTGGCGAGGATCAGTTCAGTCTAAAAGCTATTCACAACATTGCACACCGATGGGGTGTGGCGACATTAAAACAGAGTGGTTCATCCTCTGGAAGCAGGAATGTGCTCTGTCTGACTGCTCATCATCAACCACAGAATGCCATGACATTTTCCAATGCGTTTGTCTCCCTGCAGGGTTCAGTGGCCTACGTTCCCCAGCAGGCCTGGATCCAGAATGCCACGCTGAAAGACAACATAATGTTTGGTCAGGAGAGGAGAGAGGCCTGGTACCAGCGTGTGGTGGAGGCGTGTGCGCTTCAGCCTGACCTTGAGATCCTTCCAGCTGGAGACGAGACAGAGATTGGAGAGAAGGTATCAACTCATGCAGAGTGGTACAAAATGTAGGGCATCTGTCGAAGTTGTCTGCAATCCTCACTTGAATCCCGCGTGGGCTCCTCTGCCTGTGTGAGCAGTGCGTGATGGCTACCTCACTGAACTGCTGTAGCTCGCTTGCATCTGATGTCCACACAGACAGAAATTAATTTTAGCTTTCTTTTATGTCTATGACATGTTCTACAGATGTCTCTGACATATATATCTGCAGATAAAGACATCAAAACTGTAATACCAGTGTTTCTGTTATGATATCGATATACTGCCAAAAGATCATTTTCACTGTGTACATTTGTAAATCTCAGATCTCTCGCCACACCTGAGCTGTGCATCTGTTAATATGGAAGCCGAATACAAAGCGAGAGGTTTCGCGGCGAACAGACTTCAGAGACAATTTTATGAAATGCTGTCTCAATACAGTTTTAAAACGCACATACATTAAAGAAGGCAGAAAGAACAGAACAGTCATTAAATGATGAAGTACCCTTACTTTTGTCTCTGGCTTTATCTCCGTCTCTCTTCTGTGTAGGGAGTGAATCTGTCAGGAGGTCAGAAGCAGAGGGTGAGCCTGGCCAGGGCTGTCTACTGTGACCGTGCTGTCTACCTGTTGGATGACCCGCTGTCTGCTGTCGACGCTCACGTAGGAAAACACATCTTTGATCAAGTTGTCGGCCCACAGGGACTGCTGAAGGACAAGGTGTGTATGATCTCAAGCTTAACCAACCTAAAGCACCATATAAGGGTTCATTGTATGAACAGCTCATGTTTTCAATTTGCTTGTTGACAATTGTTCATACTGATTTATGTTGTTGTTATAGGCCAAATGAAAATGCACACTACAAGACGTAAAAAGAACTAAGTGAGCCTAAAGATTAAATATAGAAACGCGCAAAATGAGAGATATGGAATGAAACAACCTGTAGAAAACTCATCGTCATCCAACGTCACAGAAAATCATTGATGTATTATGACTGCTGAAACTTTGTTTGTAAGGTTTCAGGTTTGAGGAAAAGGTAAAGTATCTACCTGTCAGATGCTTAACAGTAACCTGTACTAGTCATTCATTCATACACCATCCTTCATACAGTAACCTGTACTAGTCATTCATTCATACACCATGCTTCATACAGTAACCTGTACTAGTACTACTCATTCATTCATCATTCAGTAACCTGTACTAGTACTACTCATTCATTCATACATCGTCCTTCATACAGTAACATGTACTAGTACTAGTCATTCATTCATACATCGTCCTTCATACAGTAACCTGTACTAGTACTACTCATTCATTCATACACCATCCATCATTCAGTAACCTGTACTAGTCATTCATTCATACACCATCCATCATTCAGTAACCTGTACTAGTCATTCATTCATACACCATCCATCATTGAGTAACCTGTACTACTCATTCATTCATACACCATCCACCATTCAGTAACCTGTACTAGTACTAGTCATTCATTACATAAATCGTCCTTCATTCAGTAACCTGTACTACTCATTCATTCATACACCATCCATCATTCAGTAACCTGTACTAGTCATTCATTCATACACCATCCATCATTCAGTAACCTGTACTAGTACTAGTCATTCATTCATACACCATCCATCATTCAGTAACTAGTACTAGTCATTCATTACATACATCGTCCTTCATTCAGTAACCTGTACTAGTCATTCATTCATACATTATCCTTCATTCAGTAACCTGTACTAGTCATTCATTCATACATCGTCCTTCATTCAGTAACCTGTACTAGTCATTCATTCATACATCATCCTTCATACAGTAACCTGTACTAGTACTACTCATTCATTCATACACCATCCATCATTCAGTAACCTGTACTAGTCATTCATTCATACACCATCCATCATTCAGTAACCTGTACTAGTCATTCATTCATACACCATCCATCATTCAGTAACTAGTACTAGTCATTCATTCATACACCATCCATCATTCAGTAACTAGTACTAGTCATTCATTCATACACCATCCATCATTCAGTAACCTGTACTAGTACTAGTCATTCATTCATACATTATCCTTCATTCAGTAACCTGTACTAGTACTACTCATTCATTCATACACCATCCATCATTCAGTAACCTGTACTAGTCATTCATTCATACACCATCCATCATTCAGTAACCTGTACTACTCATTCATTCATACACCATCCACCATTCAGTAACCTGTACTAGTACTAGTCATTCATTACATACATCGTCCTTCATTCAGTAACCTGTACTAGTCATTCATTCATACATTATCCTTCATTCAGTTACCTGTACTAGTACTACTCATTCATTCATACACCATCCATCATTCAGTAACCTGTACTAGTCATTCATTCATACACCATCCATCATTCAGTAACCTGTACTAGTACTAGTCATTCATTCATACACCATCCATCATTCAGTAACCTGTACTAGTACTAGTCATTCATTCATACACCATCCATCATTCAGTAACCTGTACTAGTACTAGTCATTCATTCATACACCATCCATCATTCAGTAACCTGTACTAGTACTAGTCATTCATTCATACACCATCCATCATTCAGTAACTAGTACTAGTCATTCATTCATACACCATCCATCATTCAGTAACCTGTACTAGTACTAGTCATTCATTCATACATTATCCTTCATTCAGTAACCTGTACTAGTACTAGTCATTCATTCATACACCATCCATCATTCAGTAACCTGTACTAGTGCTAGTCATTCATTACATACATCATCCTTCATACAGTAACCTGTACTAGTACTAGTCATTCATTCATACATTATCCTTCATTCAGTAACCTGTACTAGTACTACTCATTCATTCATACACCATCCATCATTCAGTAACCTGTACTACTCATTCATTCATACATTATCCATCATTCAGTAACCTGTACTAGTACTAGTCATTCATTCATACACCATCCATCATTCAGTAACCTGTACTAGTACTAGTCATTCATTCATACACCATCCATCATTCAGTAACCTGTACTAGTCATTCATTCATACATTATCCATCATTCAGTAACCTGTGCTAGTACTAGTCATTCATTCATACACCATCCATCATTCAGTAACCTGTACTAGTCATTCATTCATACACCATCCATCATTCAGTAACCTGTACTAGTACTAGTCATTCATTCATACATTATCCTTCATTCAGTAACCTGTACTAGTACTACTCATTCATTCATACACCATCCATCATTCAGTAACCTGTACTACTCATTCATTCATACACCATCCTTCATTCAGTAACCTGTACTACTCATTCATTCATACACCATCCTTCATTCAGTAACCTGTACTAGTACTAGTCATTCATTCATACACCATCCATCATTCAGTAACCTGTACTAGTACTAGTCATTCATTCATACACCATCCATCATTCAGTAACCTGTACTAGTTATTCATTCATACACCATCCATCATTCAGTAACCTGTACTAGTACTAGTCATTCATTCATACACCATCCATCATTCAGTAACCTGTACTAGTCATTCATTCATACATCGTCCTTCATTCAGTAACCTGTACTAGTCATTCATTCATACATCATCCTTCATACAGTAACCTGTACTAGTGATTCATTCATACATCGTCCTTCATTCAGTAACCTGTACTAGTACTAGTCATTCATTCATACATCGTCCTTCATTCAGTAACCTGTATTAGTCATTCATTCATAAATCGTCCTTCATTCAGTAACCTGTACTAGTACTAGTCATTCATTCATACATCGTCCTTCATACAGTAACCTGTACTAGTGATTCATTCATACATCATCCTTCATTCAGTAACCTGTACTAGTCATTCATTCATACATCATCCTTCATTCAGTAACCTGTACTAGTACTAGTCATTCATTCATACATCGTCCTTCATTCAGTAACCTGTACTAGTCATTTATTCATACATCGTCCTTCATTCAGTAACCTGTACTAGTCATTCATTCATACATCGTCCTTCATTCAGTAACCTGTACTAGTCATTCATTCATACACCATCCATCATTCAGTAACCTGTACTAGTCATTCATTCATACACCATCCATCATTCAGTAACCTGTACTAGTACTAGTCATTCATTCATACATTATCCTTCATTCAGTAACCTGTACTAGTACTACTCATTCATTCATACACCATCCATCATTCAGTAACCTGTACTACTCATTCATTCATACACCATCCTTCATTCAGTAACCTGTACTAGTACTAGTCATTCATTCATACACCATCCATCATTCAGTAACCTGTACTAGTACTAGTCATTCATTCATACACCATCCATCATTCAGTAACCTGTACTAGTACTAGTTATTCATTCATACACCATCCATCATTCAGTAACCTGTACTAGTACTAGTCATTCATTCATACACCATCCATCATTCAGTAACCTGTACTAGTCATTCATTCATACATCGTCCTTCATACAGTAACCTGTACTAGTGATTCATTCATACATCGTCCTTCATTCAGTAACCTGTACTAGTACTAGTCATTCATTCATACATCGTCCTTCATTCAGTAACCTGTATTAGTCATTCATTCATACATCGTCCTTCATTCAGTAACCTGTACTAGTACTAGTCATTCATTCATACATCGTCCTTCATACAGTAACCTGTACTAGTGATTCATTCATACATCGTCCTTCATTCAGTAACCTGTACTAGTACTAGTCATTCATTCATACATCGTCCTTCATTCAGTAACCTGTACTAGTACTAGTCATACATCATCCTTCATTCAGTAACCTGTACTAGTCATTCATTCATACATCGTCCTTCATACAGTAACCTGTACTAGTGATTCATTCATACATCGTCCTTCATTCAGTAACCTGTACTAGTACTAGTCATTCATTCATACATCGTCCTTCATTCAGTAACCTGTACTAGTACTAGTCATACATCATCCTTCATTCAGTAACCTGTACTAGTCATTCATTCATACATCGTCCTTCATTCAGTAACCTGTACTAGTCATTCATTCATACACCATCCATCATTCAGTAACCTGTACTAGTACTAGTCATTCATTCATACACCATCCATCATTCAGTAACCTGTACTAGTACTAGTCATTCATTCATACATTATCCTTCATTCAGTAACCTGTACTAGTACTACTCATTCATTCATACACCATCCATCATTCAGTAACCTGTACTACTCATTCATTCATACACCATCCTTCATTCAGTAACCTGTACTAGTACTAGTCATTCATTCATACACCATCCATCATTCAGTAACCTGTACTAGTACTAGTCATTCATTCATACACCATCCATCATTCAGTAACCTGTACTAGTACTAGTTATTCATTCATACACCATCCATCATTCAGTAACCTGTACTAGTACTAGTCATTCATTCATACACCATCCATCATTCAGTAACCTGTACTAGTGATTCATTCATACATCGTCCTTCATTCAGTAACCTGTATTAGTCATTCATTCATACATCGTCCTTCATTCAGTAACCTGTACTAGTACTAGTCATTCATTCATACATCGTCCTTCATACAGTAACCTGTACTAGTGATTCATTCATACATCGTCCTTCATTCAGTAACCTGTACTAGTACTAGTCATTCATTCATACATCGTCCTTCATTCAGTAACCTGTACTAGTACTAGTCATACATCATCCTTCATTCAGTAACCTGTACTAGTCATTCATTCATACATCATCCTTCATTCAGTAACCTGTACTAGTCATTCATTCATACATCGTCCTTCATTCAGTAACCTGTACTAGTCATTCATTCATACATCGTCCTTCATTCAGTAACCTGTACTAGTCATTCATTCATACATCGTCCTTCATTCAGTAACCTGTACTAGTCATTCATTCATACACCATCCATCATTCAGTAACCTGTACTAGTACTAGTCATTCATTCATACACCATCCATCATTCAGTAACCTGTACTAGTACTAGTCATTCATTCATACATTATCCTTCATTCAGTAACCTGTACTAGTACTACTCATTCATTCATACACCATCCATCATTCAGTAACCTGTACTACTCATTCATTCATACATTATCCATCATTCAGTAACCTGTACTAGTACTAGTCATTCATTCATACACCATCCATCATTCAGTAACCTGTACTAGTACTAGTCATTCATTCATACACCATCCATCATTCAGTAACCTGTACTAGTCATTCATTCATACATTATCCATCATTCAGTAACCTGTGCTAGTACTAGTCATTCATTCATACACCATCCATCATTCAGTAACCTGTACTAGTCATTCATTCATACACCATCCATCATTCAGTAACCTGTACTAGTACTAGTCATTCATTCATACATCGTCCTTCATTCAGTAACCTGTATTAGTCATTCATTCATACATCGTCCTTCATTCAGTAACCTGTACTAGTACTAGTCATTCATTCATACATAGTCCTTCATTCAGTAACCTGTACTAGTACTAGTCATTCATTCATACATCGTCCTTCATTCAGTAACCTGTACTAGTGCTAGTCATACATCATCCTTCATTCAGTAACCTGTACTAGTCATTCATTCATACATCATCCTTCATACAGTAACTAGTACTAGTCATTCATTCATACATCGTCCTTCATACAGTAACCTGTACTAGTACTAGTCATTCATTCATACTTCATCCTTCATACAGTAACCTGTACTAGTACTAGTCATACATCATCCTTCATTCAGTAACCTGTACTAGTACTAGTCATACATCATCCTTCATTCAGTAACCTGTACTAGTCATTCATTCATACATCATCCTTCATACAGTAACCTGTACTAGTACTAGTCATACATCATCCTTCATTCAGTAACCTGTACTAGTCATTCATTCATACATCATCCTTCATACAGTAACCTGTACTAGTACTAGTCATTCATTCATACATCATCCTTCATACAGTAACCTGTACTAGTACTAGTCATTCATTCATACATCATCCTTCATACAGTAACCTGTACTAGTACTAGTCATTCATTCATACATCATCCTTCATACAGTAACCTGTACTAGTGCTAGTCATTCATTCATACATCATCCTTCATACAGTAACCTGTACTAGTGCTAGTCATTCATTCATACATCATCCTTCATACAGTAACCTGTACTAGTGCTAGTCATTCATTTCATACATCATCCCGATCATGATTGTGATCCTGTTGCCGTTATATAGTAGGGCTGCAATGCACTACCATTCTGATTATCTTAATTAACTATGAGCTTTTAAATTCAACTTGTTTTAGGCATGTGCTAACTAACAATAAAGATGAATACTTCAATCAAAAATATGTTATTTATTGAACTTTCCTGCTGATACAACAGAATGTTCAACTGAAATCAAGTCCTGTCGTAGACCAAACAGGTTACTATAGCAAACGAACATGTAAAACTATAATGGATAATTCAATTAGTTGCCATAAATTTGGTCATCGTTTTGTTTGTTTTTTGCCGCAATTCTCTGAGTACTACCGTCCTGTTTGCTTTCTTTGGCTCTAGCGAGCTACAATATCGGCGAAGCTCTTCAGAGACTGCATTGCAGCAGTGAGCTCACGCAGAAGGCTTAACTATTGGAGAGATGGAGAGTAAATGTTGTCAGTAAGTGTTGTTAGTTACTTTCTGATAATCATAGCTGTGAGCCAGCCGCAGCCAACTACAGTTAGCCGAAGGCTAAAATATTAGCAACATTTCTCTCCATCTCTTAAACGCTCCACCAAATTTTTCAGTCATCTTTGTTGTTACCAATGCTGGTTTAGTAACTTTTCCTGCAGGATATTCCGCCGTTGAATCAGACTTTCACGACGTTGAATTGGATGACAGTACAATATGCTGAAAGGTTTTTATGTTGTTGTTTTGATGGCAAGAATGAATGGCCTACCCCGGCTTTAAAAGGACTCTGACAAGGATCAAGGGCAAAACAAATTGATTGAGACAGATTGTGTCAGACTGGTTGAGAATTTAGTTTTTTTGACATCTGTGTATGGTAATACTGTACAGTAGTTTTGAAGGTTCGTCAATGATTATGATAGTGAGCAGTAAAGATTTAATAAAAAATGGAACCTTTACACACAGGTATGTAATATTTGTGTGGATGTGTGCAGACTCGTGTGCTGGTGACCCATGGACTGAGCTATCTGCCTCAGGCCGACCTGATCCTGGTCATGGTGGAGGGAGAGATCACAGAGATGGGGTCCTACCAGCACCTCATGGCCACAGAGGGAGCCTTCGCTGAGTTTCAGCGAACATACGCTGCCGTCGACCACACTGCCGACGATGGTGAGACATTCTGCACACTGCACTTTACTAAAGTTATTCATTGCAATGCTGATAATGAAGAAATCTGCTCCATGAACATAAACAGTGTTTTGGAGTTTTTGGGATCGTAGTAGTTGTTTGGTGCAGTGGATGCAGGTAATGTTTATGGATCAATCCTTTTGTCACAAAAACGTTTTTCCAAAAACTACATTTAGAAACTGTGCCAAAGAATGGAACCACAGCAACAGAGAACGGCAGCACAACTGCTCTTGCTGGGTGAGTAAAAGTGGACAACAATGGAGCACTATGGCACAAAGAAAAGAAGTATCACAGACTTTGGATACACACACAATACCTGTTAGTGTGAGAAAAAGTAATTGTTCATTTGGCTCTGCACATGGGTTTTGGGAACAAGAATATTACATAATTGTATTTTCATCCTGATCTTCTCTTGACTATTCCAAATGTTAACGTCACAAACTTGTGGTAAATTACTCGTTTCAGCCTGTTCAAAGGAGGTGAACATTCTTGAGATTTGATTAATTAGCATAATAATGTCCCTAAAATTGCTATGAGGCTGCCCATTGTGGTTGTGCGAAATTTTCATTTACGAAAATGTTACCAAAAAGTAAAAAAAGAATACTTTAACACATAATGTGAGACGAGATAATTTAAATTGCTACAGTACACACCGGTGACGTTACACTGTCAGGTGTTATAACCGTGGATGATATTGGATAAAGACCCTGAGGCAGCCACCTCCGGTATCCACAAATATCAGCATGATATATACTAGCTGTTCATCTTGTTGAAGCTCCTGTATATAATATACCACATTTAATTTTATTGCTACATGTGTAAGCAGCAGTCCGGGAGTCAGCAGTGTGACCAAACTGTGCCAGACGGGTGAGCAGGACAAGGTGCTGGGCAAGAAAGCCAAGCAACCCGAGGTGGGCAAGCTGACGGAGGCTGACAAGGCCAGCACTGGACGGGTAGGTAGAAGCTTGACATGCTCAACAGCATCAGAGCTAATAATTCATCATCATCATGTATCAGTGCAGTATGTGATGGTCCCAACCACAGCCTGACCCCAGCTGGTCTCCTCTCCTTCCCCAGGTCAAGCTGTCTGTGTTCGGGTCTTATCTGAAAGCCATCGGAGTGCTTCTGTCCTGCATCAGTCTGCTGCTGTTTTTCGCCCACCACCTGGTCTCTCTGTTCTCCAACTACTGGCTGAGCCTGTGGACCGACGACCCCGTGGTTAATGGCACTCAGCCCAACAGACAGATGAGGCTCGCGGTGTACGGTGCTCTCGGTTTGTCCCAGGGTGAGGAGGGGTGATGGGAGGGAGATGCAGATACACAATTTAGAAATAACACAAGAACAAAACGATCTAAGAAGGTTATGGGAGAGAGATTCCGATCGTTCTGACACACCAGAAGAATATCAAAGTTGTGTTTGTAGTTTCTTTGTCATTCACATCTGCTCTGGACACATACACAGACATTCTAACGAGATACTGAATCAGGGAGCAACATCTATAGAATGATATTTCACCTGAGTTGTTAAGTTAAGTAAAGACTTAAAGCTTGACTTCAGCACCAATGACATTTGACGACACTTGGACTTTGACCTGACTTCTGACAACAGATACTTTGAATGAGCCAGTTACATTGCACAAGCAAGAGGGAAAGTATTATTGGCAGTGCAGTCCAGAAGACAAGAAAGATAATGACTTGTTTAGGACTTGAAACACAAAACTTGTTACTGACTTGGATCTGAAACCGTTGCTCATTTGGTGTCAGTTCAGGTGACTCTTTTTCAAACACAGCAATTCAAGTGAAACTTGTGTAACTCTTTTCAGGTGCAGTAGGGTATGTTTTTGACCTTAGGGTTTGGATGCGTGTTTGAAATTCATACAGCATGTACAAATCAACTTGATGTGCTTTTTGTAGGTGTGGCTGTCTTTGGTTACTCCCTCTCCACGTCCATCGGGGGCATCCTGGCGTCCCGCTGCCTCCACCAGTCCATGCTGTATGATGTCCTGCGTTCACCTATGTCCTTCTTTGAGCGAACGCCCAGCGGCAACCTGGTCAACCGCTTTGCCAAGGAGATAGACACCATTGACTCAGTGATCCCCAGCATTATTAAAATGTTCATGGGCTCCATGTTTAATGTGATGGGTTCTTGCGTTATCATCCTGATCGCAACACCACTGGTAGCTATCATCATTCCTGTTCTCGGTCTGCTCTACTTTTTTGTGCAGGTTAGTTGGAAATGTTCAGATGGCAAAACAACTTTTTCCTCTTCCTTTCATACATTTTCAATCCATTTTGATGCCCTAAATAAGAGGTACTATTTATGAAAAGGTGTATGTTCCTACACTCTTAATCTGAAAAATAAGTATCACTGTCCAACCACTTCTGGCTGCACTGTATTTCATTCTGACTGGTTACTTGAAGTTGTCAGAGGTCTCTGTCCTTCCTGTGTCCAGAGGTTTTATGTGGCGTCATCTCGCCAGCTGAAGCGTCTGGAGTCAGTCAGCCGTTCACCCATCTACACCCACTTCAATGAAACACTGCTGGGCACCTCCGTTATTCGAGCCTTTGGTGAACAGGAGCGCTTCATCCGGGAGAGTGACCAGCGCGTGGACCACAACCAGAAGGCTTACTACCCCAGCATAGTAGCAAACAGGTTAAGGACACGGTTACAACTCACTAACTAAACATACTACCTGCTGCAGCAGTATGCATCGTCCTTAGTAAGGAAAAAGACAAAATGAACAGATTCTTGAGAATTCTTTTGATCTTTTCAAATAGTATTTCTTCTTTAGTTGGATATGCCACTTTGTTCTTACAATGGTCTTCTGTCCTTATTGTGTCAATGAATCTGTGTTTGTGTAGGTGGCTAGCTGTTCGCCTGGAGTTTGTAGGAAACTGCATCGTGGCATTTGCTGCTTTGTTTGCCGTTATAGCTAGAGAGGGCCTCAGTCCAGGCATCATGGGGCTGGCTATCTCCTATGCCCTCCAGGTAAACACTCATACTCACACCTGACCTGGTCACATCTTTTTCAGGGCCACAGAAACCTCTCTATCTTATAGGATGCTTTGCATGTATTTTTAAATGCAGTTGCAGACCGTGCATTTAATACCTGGGCCTTCAGTGCTGTCCTGCAGTTGAAACACCACCTAATAATCTCATTATGACGCGCGCAAGCTACGTTTATTTGTTTCTAGGGGTGTAACAATACACGGATTCGTATTAAACCGTTCGGTACGTGGCTTACGAACCGAACAATACGTTTGAATAATACTAGTCCATTTGGAAAATGCAGAAGCTTAAATTGTGGGAAATATAATGTTTTCGGTGGACTGCGCTCACGTAGGAGACAACGGACTGTGACCTCTGAACCCGGAACAAAAAAAAACAAAACGCAGCTGAGGCCCCGCACGTGTGTTCTGGGAGTCTACGCTAAACTAGCTTAGCAGGAAAACAACAGCAGCACACAAGCTACGAACTCTCCCCGCAGCGTTTAGGTAGCTGTTCCCTACTGATTCAAACAGGGCTAAAGCAATCGCCACACAATCCCCATTTCTCCAGACCATCATTCTTGCTTTGTAAAAGAAAACAGCCCAAACAGATTCAATTGTCCGGACAATAACTCCGCGCATGACGGTATGCTTCGTAATTAACGGACAATGCATATAGTCAAAATCTATATAATTAACACTGACAACAACAAACTCACAAGCACCAGTCACATATATTCATATGACAACAAAGCATGACAAATCAATCCAGCAGACCTGCAGCAGAACACGCATTCTGCTACACACTCGAGGGCCATTCAGATATTAGATGTAAAAAAACTAACGCAGTTCACTTACCAAATGCTGATCACTTAAAGATAAACTCCATCCTCCTTTCTTTGTTGACAAAGAGTTTAATCTCACAAAAAACAAAGCTAGGTAAAAAAAAAAAAAATCTACACCAAGCAAAATGCTAAAAATTTCAGAATTTCTTCCATATCTTTCAATTTGAACTCTTACTACTCCAACTAAGTTCTGCTGGCTATCTTAAGTTTCACAATAGTCACGTGCTTGCCCACTGACCAATCACCTCACTGCAGAGCTGACCTTAATACTGAGCTACACTTTAATGCTGTTGTACTTGTAGGCCAGCTAGCAGGCTCTGGCACGTCAAAGAATGCGCCCAACATGTCAAACTAAAGATCTGATTGGTTGAAGACTATGACAATCAACAATATCGTCCCCATTCACTTAAACTGCAAAGGGATTCACTTGTGAGTCTGCAGGCCTCGGGCCTCTCTTCTTACCTAGAGACACAGAGGTGAAATCTGATTGGATAAAAGCTCTACTTAAAACAAGCTGCACTGGAAGCAGAGCAACTGAGGAAGACAGTAGCTGTGCAATGAGAAAATAAGATAATGGGAAAAATATTTTTATAAGTTATAATACATGTAGTGTATTTATGAAAAAATATTAAATTATAAAATAGCTATAACTTTGTGATTCTGTTTAGGCCAGCAGAGAAGGCCTTGCTGGCCCTGACGGCCCACCACTGTTATAATTACATCATTCAGCAAACTCTCTGGGACTTTCAGCAAAGTGCAGGACAGGAGGAACCTCTGAAATGTTCGACAACTGATGGAAAGAATTATTTACAAGGAGATTAGACTAACTCTTTCACTAATGCAGTTCATTTTTTAAAACATTCCTTAGTATTTCTATTAGCAATTAAACACTCAAATCCAAAAGCAAGTGGCATTCTACAAAGACTCACAGCTTTTTAGGGAGGCGTAATACATTCACTTGAGAAAAAAGATCTGCCCTGTTTTTCTGAATTAAATGATCATCATCTCAGAATAAAAGGTTTTCAAAAAAAGTTTGTCGACTTTACGCAGGCACCTCAGAACTTTGCCGTTGTTCAGGCGTAAAGCCCATGCTGATCTGCTGGACATTGCGTCATTCATAGTTTCTCCATGCTGGATTCAACTAAATAAGCGGGACATGTTTGCTTCCATGAAATCCAGCTCTCAAGTAAATCAGAACTTCTCTTGAGATTTTTAGGCTTTAGGTTTTCGTTTTTTGTTTTTCAAGAGAATGCATTACACTTCTGTAGCTAAAGTATTTTTTTAATGTTGCAATCTATCTACAATCTAAATGACTTTCACCTCCATGTATTTGGGTTGATGCACAGATCTGAGACAGACCTCTCACAAGCTGTCCTCTGTCCTGTTCCTCTGTCCCATGTGCAGTTGACTGCCTCTCTGACCTGGCTGGTGAGGATGTCTTCTGAAGTGGAGACCAACATAGTGGCTGTGGAGAGAGTGAAAGAGTACAGTGACACAGAGAAAGAGGTACGACAAACAAAGAACAAATTCTGGGATCCATTTTGTTGTGGTTTTAGAGGGAGGCTTACTTGACCTGGTGCTGGATTGCGAACAGCATTTAGAATTAAAAGTACTGCAAACTGAATTTAGGATTTTTTTTTTTCCAAATCTATATGTAGGTCTATACAAGATATTTATTTACAGATTGTTAAATGTGTTCGCACCAGCGTCGGAAATACACGAGGGCAAAGGGCAAAACTGCCCCTAAGAAATATAATGTTGCCCCTGATATCACTAGGAGAGGGCAAAAAATGCCCCCATAATTTCCTCTAATAATAATGATAATTTAATGAACTTGTCAAAAAGATCGTAGCCTATATGACCCGGTCCAGTTGCCATAGAATGTTTTACCGGACGTTCTAAAACAATAAATAAATGGAGCGCTTCCTAATCAGACCTGTGACTGCGAGACTGCGGTCAAGTCAGCAGACACTCAGATCTCCGTGGTCAACTCAGCAGACCCTTACATGTTAGTGCACCTATTAGGGGTGGGGGAAAAAATCGATACAGCATAGTATCGCGATATTTTGCGAGGCGATATTGTATCGATACACGGAAGCCAAGTATCGATCTGGTTTTCTGGTGAGGTCAGCAGAGGTCCCGGGTCAGCGTGATTGGTAGGAAGTTGGACAAAAACCTGGTGGTTGTAACCGACAGCGCTTCTAACGTGGGCGTTGCCGTTCAGTTAGCGGGATTCCTGCATGTGAAGTGTTTCACTCACACACTCAATCTGTCCTCACAACGGGGGTTAAATCTGCCAACAGCAGCCAGGCTCATGGGGAGAGTGCGGCGCATAACTGGCTCTCTGCCCTCGACGTCCGCGCATCGCAAGTTATACTGAGTTATATAAGTCTTATATCGTACTTATACAAGTTATAGACACGTTTGCATTCAGTTAAGTTGGACTATGTAGACTGTAATACAAACAGTTCAGTTTGTCAGGTGCATGTAACATTTATGACAGTGTTGGTCAGTCTGTCTGCTTGACAATCAATAAAAATGATTGAAGTGAGATGAACAGACTGAAAACTTTATCTTATTAGATAAAACATGTTGACAGTTTTCCTTTGGGGACATAATTTGAAGTTGAAAAAAGTAATAAATCGCAATATATGTTATCGCAGTATTGTGATAATATCGCAGTATCGTGATAATATCGTATCGCGGGACCTCTGGTGATTCCCACCCCTAGCACCTGTATGCTGAAATTCACGGTAAATGCATTAAAATGGCACAGATCGGGAGCGAGCGAAGGACTTTGAAAGTTAGCGGAAAGATTAATGTGAGACAACATCCGGTTTCTTCAGGTGAACATCCGGTTTTCAGAATAAGATGCCAACAAAGTATACATATTACATAATGGAAATTAGATGAAATTAATTATATTCACATTAAGTATAAAACATGCTACCTGCATCTCGTGAGTTAAAGGCAAAATACACCTAAATTGTGCGTAAAGTGTCTTTATTCTTTGACTTGAGGGTTGCTGGAAATTTATAATACCTGACTGACAGTCAAGATATTTTACTAAGCAAAAACTCTGAACTGAATTTGTACCTTCAAATGGCACATTTTTGAAATTTTTAAGGTGCTATAAAAATGTTTTTCTCAAAAATTCCACACAATGACTGATGTAATCAAGGCATCGTTGACTTAATAGTTGTTTAAAAAATGTAATAATAACAATAAATAACCACAAAGAAATAAGAATGAAATTGAATACGATTGTCTGATTTATGTTTTCCGTTTGTTTTTTGTTCAGAAAACACTTTGAATCTGTAGACTACTGCCTAATAGTCTTATTATTGCCATTTGATGACAATTGCTCATATACTGTAAGCCTAATTAAGTATATTCATTATTTTGAACAAAGGTTAAATGTTATTTCACAAGTTTCAAAAAGTGCCCCCAATTTGTTTTGAAATGCCCCTGGATTTCAGTCAGTGGGGGCAAAAATTGAATTTCCTACCCTGGTTCGCACTGATCAGGTTACATTTGCATGTGGAGTTTTGAGACTATTTTCAATGTCTCCAGCTCCACTCGGTCTACAAATGCATGCTGCGTTTAAGCGCTAGTGGAAAACTGGGACATCTGGGCTTTCGATGAAATCGTGTTTAATTTCAAAGTGGGAAAGGCGTTTTTTTCTAAATAAACAGAATAGCACACATATTTGCCTACTATAGTCTCTATAGAGTAGAGTGAGTGGAGCTGGAGACCGTGATGAAAATCGATACACCAGAGCACCAATAATTTGAATATCAAAACACCTGATAATCGGGTTACTGATAATCTGGTGTATTGATATTCATGTTGGCTGATTGTTTGTTTGAACCACAGGTTATGTGCCATTGTAGCTGTTCTCTGTAAAGCAGTGGCGGGCTGTGCATTTTATACCCAGGCCTTCACTGCTGTCATGCAGCTGAAATACCACCTTATAACCACATGATGGCGCCACAGCTATTATTCGTTTCTAAGGCTGTAACTATGTACTACTCGTATTAAACCGTTTGGTACGAGGCTTACAATACGTTTGAATAACGCTAGAGCATTTGGAAAATGCAGAAGCTTAAATTCAGGAAAATATAATGTTTTCTGTGCTCATGTAGGACAGTGGTTCTCAGCTGGTCTGGCTGTGGGACCCACCATCATCCCTTAATGACAAGCCGCGGCCCATTCATCTCTTTAGGAGACCGTCTTATGATTTTACTTTCACAACCCAAACATTAAACGTACTGCTCTGCAATCTCTTTCCTCGTCTCAGCCCCCTGTGTCACGGTGTGTGGTACTCGAGTCAGGAAACTTGTCAGAATGCTCATATTTGATTGGCTGAGCTGCATCACGTGATGTGATTCACAACGCCGACTAAGCCTCTGCTGTTAAGTTTCGTTTCACGATAGTCACGTGCTCGCCCACTGACCAATCGCTGCACTAATGCTGACGTAGTTGTGGGCCGGCTAGTATCGGGCTAGAGGGCTCTGACACGTCAAAGAATACGCCCAACATGTCAAACTAAAGATCTGATTGGTTGAACACTATGACAATCAACAATATCGTCCCCATTCACTTAAACTGCACATGGATTCACTTGTGAGTCTGCAGGCCTCGGGCCTCTCTTCTTACCTAGAGACACAGAGGTGAAATCTGATTGGATAAAAGCTCTACTTAAAACAAGCTGCACTGGAAGCAGAGCAACTGAGGAAGACAGTAGCTGTGCAATGAGAAAATAAGATAATGGGAAAAATATTTTTATAAATTATGATACATGTAGTGTATTTAAGAAAAATTATTAAATTATAAAATAGATATAACTTTGTGATTCTGTTTAGGCCAGCAGAGAAGGCTTTGCAGGCCCTGACGGCCCACCACTGCTGTAAAGTTATATGGTACTCCAACAATTTCTATTTTGAAAGTGGTGATGTGTGTAAACTTTAGAAAACGTTATGATGTTTACTTTTGCCCAGTGTTTGAGTAAGTTACCCACTTAAAGATACTAGATTTAACTACCAAACTTTGTAGAAAGCAGCTGAAATTCGCTTCACCTTGATCAGCTGAAACATAAGGTGAACTTATGAATATATAATAATATAACATTAACAGGAAACCATTTTGAGACATAACTATTTATTCATAACTAATATATATGATTATACTTTTGCTTTAGTAAGATTTGGAAGATATACTTATTTAAATGAGTATCCTCTGACCACCAGGCAGAGTGGACACAGGAACCCTCCAGCCTCCCCACAGGGTGGCCCACTGATGGCTGCATAGACATCAGAGGCCTCGGCCTGCGCTACCGCCACGATCTGGATCTCGCCATTCGCAACATCACCATCAACATAAACCGAGGAGAGAAGGTCTGCTTACAGTGGTCTTTTTGATTGTGCTTGAATTGATGAGTGTGTGTGATTGTTTGTGACTGTGTATTGCATTACATCTGTGTTGATGTATGTATGTGTACAGTGTCTGTGGCCCGTAACATTTCCTGCTTCTACCCATAAGGTGGGGATTGTGGGGCGCACTGGAGCGGGAAAATCATCCCTAACGCTGGCGCTGTTCCGGATCATCGAGGCATCTGAGGGCCACATCTTCATTGACGGGGTGGACATTGCTCAGCTGGGCCTCCATGATCTTCGTTCCAGAATCACCATCATACCACAGGTCAGTGCAGAGATGACACAAAAGACCGTGGAGTTAAACAGCATCTGAATGGAAATGAACGCTATGCCCAGTTAAACTGAAAAATGATAAGGCCAAGCTAAGGAAACAACAGCTGTGTCCCAATTGAAAGGTGACACTGAGACAGCATATGGCCTCATTGTATCCATTCTGATTGTGGCCTTATTTGGTTCAATTTGCAAGACACCCACAGATGACGTGCATTAGTCACAAATAGCAGAACTCACAATGGTGCTTTGGTGGGTCTGTAAAGCATGTAATTTGGTGAGGAGGTGCAGCTTCAGTCTCCTGAGGGCTTCGTAGCACCCTTTTTAAAGAAGAGACCTAGAAATGGGGCTCAGCTTGCCCATCGTCTGAGAAATCCAGATGACCGTTGTTTTCCCCTCTCCTCAGGACCCAGTGCTGTTTTCAGGCTCTCTGAGGATGAACCTGGATCCTTTCGACAGCTACTCTGATGAGGAAGTCTGGAGGGCTCTGGAGTATTCCCATCTCAAGAGCTTTGTGTCAGGCCTGCCAAACAAACTCAGCCATGAGTGTAGTGAAGGAGGAGAGAACCTCAGGTAATACTGCTTTATATACAGCCTTGATAACTACCAAAAACCTATTTTACCTCAACCGCAGAGAGAACCAGGCTTTTGTTTAAATCAGGCTTGTATACATACCTGCAAACTTGACGCTTTTCGGCGAAATTCGCCGTTTTGAATCAAAATATATCATCCACGTGAATCGTGTAGATCCGTAGAGGTTTTTTGTGACCATCATCGAGGTCACTTTTATGACCACGATGATGAGGCCCAGATACTGATGAGATGATGAGGTCAAAGAGCTTCAGGGCTGAGATGTGAGTGTAGCTGGGCCTGGATAAAGGTGGAGGTCTAAACAGACGTGAGTACAGCTTCCTGCTGTCACAGTGTTTTAAATACATTGATGAGGCAGGTCTGCTGAATGCAGCCTCTGCTCCAAGGAGATAAAGTACAGCAACAAGGGCTCACATGCCCTCTCATCACACTGTACACACTGTTCACTGTGATGAACACAGCCAGAGTACCAACAGTCCCAACAGTCCCACGTGCAGTTACATCACAGCTATTATTTTACTCTTGATAAGCTACCTTGATAGGCCACAATTTTAACAGCTTTACAGTAACAGTAGAAGTTAATATGAAGATGTACAGTAACAGTAGAAGTTAACATGAAGACGTACAGTAACAGTAGAAGTTAATATGAAGATGTACAGTAACAGTAGAAGTTAATATGAAGATGTACAGTAACAGTAGAAGTTAATATGAAGACGTACAGTAACAGTAGAAGTTAATATGAAGACATACAGTAACAGTGGAAGATAATATGAAGACATACAGTAACAGTAGAAGTTAATATGAAGACATACAGTAACAGTAGAAGTTAATATGAAGACGTACAGTAACAGTAGAAGTTAATATGAAGACGTACAGTAACAGTAGAAGTTAATATGAAGACGTACAGTAACAGTAGAAGTTAATATGAAGACGTACAGTAACAGTAGAAGTTAATATGAAGACGTACAGTAACAGTAGAAGTTAATATGAAGACATACAGTAACAGTAGAAGTTAATATGAAGACGTACAGTAACAGTAGAAGTTAATATGAAGACATACAGTAACAGTAGAAGTTAATATGAAGACATACAGTAACAGTAGAAGTTAATATGAAGACGTACAGTAACAGTAGAAGTTAATATGAAGACGTACTGTAACAGTGGAAGTTAACATGAAGACGTACAGTAACAGTGGAAGTTAATATGAAGATGTACAGTAACAGTAGAAGTTAATATGAAGACATACAGTAACAGTAGAAGTTAATATGAAGATGTACAGTAACAGTAGAAGTTAACATGAAGACGTACAGTAACTGTAGAAGTTAATATGAAGACATACAGTAACAGTAGAAGTTAATATGAAGACATACAGTAACAGTAGAAGTTAATATGATGATGTACAGTAACAGTAGAAGTTAATATGAAGACGTACAGTAACAGTAGAAGTTAATATGAAGACGTACAGTAACAGTAGAAGTTAATATGAAGACATACAGTAACAGTAGAAGTTAATATGAAGACATACAGTAACAGTAGAAGTTAATATGAAGATGTACAGTAACAGTAGAAGTTAACATGAAGACGTACAGTAACAGTAGAAGTTAATATGAAGATGTACAGTAACAGTAGAAGTTAATATGAAGACGTACAGTAACAGTAGAAGTTAATATGAAGACGTACAGTAACAGTAGAAGTTAATATGAAGATGTACAGTAACAGTAGAAGTTAATATGAAGACGTACAGTAACAGTAGAAGTTAATATGAAGACATACAGTAACAGTAGAAGTTAATATGAAGACGTACAGTAACAGTAGAAGTTAATATGAAGACGTACAGTAACTGTAGAAGTTAATATGAAGACGTACAGTAACAGTAGAAGTTAACATGAAGACGTACAGTAACAGTAGAAGTTAATATGAAGACGTACAGTAACAGTAGAAGTTAATATGAAGACGTACAGTAACAGTAGAAGTTAATATGAAGACGTACAGTAACAGTAGAAGTTAACATGAAGACGTACAGTAACAGTAGAAGTTAATATGAAGACGTACAGTAACAGTAGAAGTTAATATGAAGATGTACAGTAACAGTAGAAGTTAATATGAAGATGTACAGTAACTGTAAGTTAATATGAAGACGTACAGTAACTGTAAGTTAATATGAAGACGTACAGTAACAGTAGAAGTTAATATGAAGATGTACAGTAACAGTAGAAGTTAATATGAAGACGTACAGTAACAGTAGCAGTTAATATGAAGACGTACAGTAACAGTAGAAGTTAATATGAAGACGTACAGTAACAGTAGAAGTTAATATGAAGACATACAGTAACAGTAGAAGTTAACATGAAGACGTACAGTAACAGCAGAAGTTAATATGAAGACGTACAGTAACAGTAGAAGTTAATATGAAGACGTACAGTAACAGTAGAAGTTAATATGAAGACGTACAGTAACAGTAGAAGTTAATATGAAGACGTACAGTAACAGTAGAAGTTAATATGAAGACGTACAGTAACAGTAGAAGTTAATATGAAGACGTACAGTAACAGTAGAAGTTAATATGAAGACGTACAGTAACAGTAGAAGTTAATATGAAGACGTACAGTAACAGTAGAAGTTAACATGAAGACGTACAGTAACTGTAAGTTAATATGAAGACGTACAGTAACAGTAGAAGTTAATATGAAGATGTACAGTAACAGTGGAAGTTAATATGAAGACGTACAGTAACAGTGGAAGTTAATATGAAGACGTACAGTAACAGTGGAAGTTAATATGAAGACGTACAGTAACAGTAGAAGTTAATATGAAGACGTACAGTAACAGTAGAAGTTAATATGAAGACGTACAGTAACAGTAGAAGTTAATATGAAGACGTACAGTAACAGTGGAAGTTAATATGAAGACATACAGTAACAGTAGAAGTTAATATGAAGACGTACAGTAACAGTAGAAGTTAATATGAAGACGTACAGTAACAGTAGAAGTTAATATGAAGACGTACAGTAACAGTAGAAGTTAATATGAAGACGTACAGTAACAGTAGAAGTTAATATGAAGACGTACAGTAACAGTAGAAGTTAACATGAAGACGTACAGTAACAGTAGAAGTTAATATGAAGACGTACTGTAACAGTGGAAGTTAATATGAAGACGTACAGTAACAGTAGAAGTTAATATGAAGACGTACAGTAACAGTAGAAGTTAATATGAAGACGTACAGTAACAGTAGAAGTTAATATGAAGACGTACAGTAACAGTAGAAGTTAATATGAAGACGTACAGTAACAGTAGAAGTTAATATGAAGACATACAGTAACAGTAGAAGTTAATATGAAGACATACAGTAACAGTAGAAGTTAATATGAAGACATACAGTAACAGTAGAAGTTAATATGAAGACGTACAGTAACAGTAGAAGTTAATATGAAGACGTACAGTAACAGTGGAAGTTAATATGAAGACGTACAGTAACAGTGGAAGTTAATATGAAGACGTACAGTAACAGTAGAAGTTAATATGAAGCCATACAGTAACAGTAGAAGTTAATATGAAGACGTACAGTAACAGTAGAAGTTAACATGAAGACGTACAGTAACAGTAGAAGTTAATATGAAGACGTACAGTAACAGTAGAAGTTAATATGAAGATGTACAGTAACAGTAGATGTTAATATGAAGACGTACAGTAACAGTAGAAGTTAACATGAAGACGTACAGTAACAGTAGAAGTTAATATGAAGACGTACAGTAACAGTTGAAGTTAATATGAAGATGTACAGTAACAGTAGAAGTTAATATGAAGATGTACAGTAACAGTGGAAGTTAATATGAAGATGTACAGTAACAGTGGAAGTTAATATGAAGATGTACAGTAACAGTAGAAGTTAACATGAAGATGTACAGTAACAGTAGAAGTTAACATGAAGATGTACAGTAACTGTAAGTTAATATGAAGACGTACAGTAACTGTAAGTTAATATGAAGACGTACAGTAACAGTAGAAGTTAATATGAAGACGTACAGTAACAGTAGAAGTTAATATGAAGATCTACAGTAACAGTAGAAGTTAATATGAAGATGTACAGTAACAGTAGAAGTTAATATGAAGACATACAGTAACAGTAGAAGTTAATATGAAGACGTACAGTAACAGTAGAAGTTAATATGAAGACATACAGTAACAGTAGAAGTTAATATGAAGACATACAGTAACAGTAGAAGTTAATATGAAGACGTACAGTAACAGTAGAAGTTAATATGAAGATGTACAGTAACAGTAGAAGTTAATATGAAGACGTACAGTAACAGTAGAAGTTAATATGAAGATGTACAGTAACAGTAGAAGTTAATATGAAGACGTACAGTAACAGTAGAAGTTAATATGAAGACATACAGTAACAGTAGAAGTTAATATGAAGACATACAGTAACAGTAGAAGTTAATATGAAGACGTACAGTAACAGTAGAAGTTAATATGAAGACGTACAGTAACAGTAGAAGTTAATATGAAGACGTACAGTAACAGTAGAAGTTAATATGAAGACGTACAGTAACAGTAGAAGTTAATATGAAGACGTACAGTAACAGTAGAAGTTAATATGAAGACGTACAGTAACAGTAGAAGTTAATATGAAGATGTACAGTAACAGTAGAAGTTAATATGAAGATGTAACAGTAACAGTAGAAGTTAATATGAAGATGTAACAGTAGAAGTTAATATGAAGACGTACAGTAACAGTAGAAGTTAATATGAAGACATACAGTAACAGTAGAAGTTAATATGAAGACATACAGTAACAGTAGAAGTTAATATGAAGACGTACAGTAACAGTAGAAGTTAATATGAAGATGTACAGTAACAGTAGAAGTTAATATGAAGACGTACAGTAACAGTAGAAGTTAATATGAAGACGTACAGTAACAGTAGAAGTTAATATGAAGACATACAGTAACAGTAGAAGTTAATATGAAGACGTACAGTAACAGTAGAAGTTAATATGAAGACGTACAGTAACAGTAGAAGTTAATATGAAGACGTACAGTAACAGTAGAAGTTAATATGAAGACATACAGTAACAGTAGAAGTTAATATGAAGACGTACAGTAACAGTAGAAGTTAATATGAAGACGTACAGTAACAGTAGAAGTTAATATGAAGACGTACAGTAACAGTAGAAGTTAATATGAAGACATACAGTAACAGTAGAAGTTAATATGAAGATGTACAGTAACAGTAGCAGTTAATATGAAGATGTACAGTAACAGTAGAAGTTAATATGAAGACATACAGTAACAGTAGCAGTTAATATGAAGATGTACAGTAACAGTAGATGTTAATATGAAGATGTACAGTAACAGTAGATGTTAATATGAAGACATACAGTAACAGTAGAAGTTAATATTAAGACATACAGTAACAGTAGAAGTTAATATGAAGACGTACAGTAACAGTAGAAGTTAATATGAAGACATACAGTAACAGTAGAAGTTAATATGAAGACATACAGTAACAGTAGAAGTTAATATGAAGACGTACAGTAACAGTAGAAGTTAATATGAAGATGTACAGTAACAGTAGATGTTAATATGAAGACGTACAGTAACAGTAGAAGTTAATATGAAGATGTACAGTAACAGTGGAAGTTAATATGAAGATGTACAGTAACAGTGGAAGTTAACATGAAGACGTACAGTAACTGTAAGTTAATATGAAGACGTACAGTAACAGTAGAAGTTAATATGAAGACGTACAGTAACTGTAAGTTAATATGAAGACGTACAGTAACTGTAAGTTAATATGAAGACGTACAGTAACTGTAAGTTAATATGAAGACGTACAGTAACAGTAGAAGTTAATATGAAGACATACAGTAACAGTAGAAGTTAATATGAAGACATACAGTAACAGTAGCAGTTAATATGAAGATGTACAGTAACAGTAGAAGTTAATATGAAGACATACAGTAACAGTAGCAGTTAATATGAAGACATACAGTAACAGTAGATGTTAATATGAAGATGTACAGTAACAGTAGATGTTAATATGAAGACATACAGTAACAGTAGAAGTTAATATTAAGACATACAGTAACAGTAGAAGTTAATATGAAGACATACAGTAACAGTAGAAGTTAATATGAAGACGTACAGTAACAGTAGAAGTTAATATGAAGACATACAGTAACAGTAGAAGTTAATATGAAGACATACAGTAACAGTAGAAGTTAATATGAAGACATACAGTAACAGTAGATGTTAATATGAAGATGTACAGTAACAGTAGATGTTAATATGAAGACATACAGTAACAGTAGAAGTTAATATTAAGACATACAGTAACAGTAGAAGTTAATATGAAGACATACAGTAACAGTAGAAGTTAATATGAAGACGTACAGTAACAGTAGAAGTTAATATGAAGACATACAGTAACAGTAGAAGTTAATATGAAGACATACAGTAACAGTAGAAGTTAATATGAAGACGTACAGTAACAGTAGAAGTTAATATGAAGATGTACAGTAACAGTAGATGTTAATATGAAGACGTACAGTAACAGTAGAAGTTAACATGAAGACGTACAGTAACAGTAGAAGTTAATATGAAGACGTACAGTAACAGTAGAAGTTAATATGAAGATGTACAGTAACAGTAGAAGTTAATATGAAGATGTACAGTAACAGTAGAAGTTAACATGAAGACATACAGTAACAGTGGAAGTTAATATGAAGATGTACAGTAACAGTAGAAGTTAACATGAAGATGTACAGTAACTGTAAGTTAACATGAAGATGTACAGTAACAGTAGAAGTTAATATGAAGACGTACAGTAACAGTAGAAGTTAATATGAAGATGTACAGTAACAGTAGAAGTTAATATGAAGATGTACAGTAACAGTAGAAGTTAATATGAAGACATACAGTAACAGTAGAAGTTAACATGAAGACGTACAGTAACTAAGTTAATATGAAGACGTACAGTAACAGTAGAAGTTAATATGAAGACGTACAGTAACAGTAGAAGTTAATATGAAGACGTACAGTAACAGTAGAAGTTAATATGAAGACGTACAGTAACAGTGGAAGTTAATATGAAGACGTACAGTAACAGTAGAAGTTAATATGAAGACGTACAGTAACAGTAGAAGTTAATATGAAGATGTACAGTAACAGTAGAAGTTAATATGAAGACGTACAGTAACAGTAGAAGTTAATATGAAGACGTACAGTAACAGTAGAAGTTAATATGAAGACGTACAGTAACAGTAGAAGTTAATATGAAGACGTACAGTAACAGTAGAAGTTAATATGAAGACGTACAGTAACAGTAGAAGTTAATATGAAGACGTACAGTAACAGTAGAAGTTAATATGAAGACGTACAGTAACAGTAGAAGTTAATATGAAGACGTACAGTAACTGTAAGTTAATATGAAGACGTACAGTAACAGTAGCAGTTAATATGAAGACATACAGTAACAGTAGAAGTTAATATGAAGACGTACAGTAACTGTAGAAGTTAATATGAAGACATACAGTAACTGTAAGTTAATATGAAGACGTACAGTAACAGTAGAAGTTAATATGAAGACGTACAGTAACAGTAGAAGTTAATATGAAGACATACAGTAACAGTAGAAGTTAATATGAAGACGTACAGTAACAGTAGAAGTTAATATGAAGACATACAGTAACAGTAGAAGTTAATATGAAGACATACAGTAACAGTAGCAGTTAATATGAAGACATACAGTAACAGTAGAAGTTAATATGAAGACGTACAGTAACAGTAGAAGTTAATATGAAGACGTACAGTAACAGTAGAAGTTAATATGAAGACGTACAGTAACTGTAGAAGTTAATATGAAGACGTACAGTAACAGTAGAAGTTAATATGAAGACGTACAGTAACAGTAGAAGTTAATATGAAGACGTACAGTAACAGTAGAAGTTAATATGAAGACGTACAGTAACAGTAGAAGTTAATATGAAGACATACAGTAACAGTAGAAGTTAATATGAAGACATACAGTAACAGTAGCAGTTAATATGAAGACATACAGTAACAGTAGAAGTTAATATTAAGACGTACAGTAACAGTAGAAGTTAATATGAAGACGTACAGTAACTGTAAGTTAATATGAAGATGTACAGTAACAGTAGAAGTTAATATGAAGACATACAGTAACAGTAGAAGTTAATATGAAGACGTACAGTAACAGTAGAAGTTAATATGAAGACGTACAGTAACAGTAGAAGTTAATATGAAGACGTACAGTAACAGTAGAAGTTAATATGAAGATGTACAGTAACAGTAGAAGTTAATATGAAGATGTACAGTAACTGTAAGTTAATATGAAGACGTACAGTAACAGTAGAAGTTAATATGAAGACATACAGTAACAGTAGAAGTTAATATGAAGATGTACAGTAACAGTAGAAGTTAATATGAAGACGTACAGTAACAGTAGAAGTTAATATGAAGACATACAGTAACAGTAGAAGTTAATATGAAGACGTACAGTAACAGTAGAAGTTAATATGAAGACGTACAGTAACAGTAGAAGTTAATATGAAGACGTACAGTAACAGTAGAAGTTAACATGAAGACGTACAGTAACAGTAGAAGTTAATATGAAGACGTACAGTAACAGTAGAAGTTAATATGAAGACGTACAGTAACAGTAGAAGTTAATATGAAGACATACAGTAACAGTAGAAGTTAATATGAAGATGTACAGTAACAGTAGATGTTAATATGAAGACGTACAGTAACAGTAGATGTTAATATGAAGACGTACAGTAACAGTAGAAGTTAATATGAAGACATACAGTAACAGTAGAAGTTAATATGAAGACGTACAGTAACAGTAGAAGATAATATGAAGACATACAGTAACAGTAGAAGTTAATATGAAGACGTACAGTAACAGTAGAAGTTAATATGAAGACATACAGTAACAGTAGAAGTTAATATGAAGACATACAGTAACAGTAGAAGTTAATATGAAGACATACAGTAACAGTAGAAGTTAATATGAAGACGTACAGTAACAGTAGAAGTTAATATGAAGACATACAGTAACAGTAGAAGTTAATATGAAGACATACAGTAACAGTAGAAGTTAATATGAAGACATACAGTAACAGTAGAAGTTAATATGAAGACATACAGTAACAGTAGAAGTTAATATGAAGACGTACAGTAACAGTAGAAGTTAATATGAAGACGTACAGTAACAGTAGAAGTTAATATGAAGACGTACAGTAACAGTAGAAGTTAATATGAAGACGTACAGTAACAGTAGAAGTTAATATGAAGACGTACAGTAACAGTAGAAGTTAATATGAAGACATACAGTAACAGTAGAAGTTAATATGAAGACATACAGTAACAGTAGAAGTTAATATGAAGACGTACAGTAACAGTAGAAGTTAATATGAAGACATACAGTAACAGTAGAAGTTAATATGAAGACGTACAGTAACAGTAGAAGTTAATATGAAGACATACAGTAACAGTAGAAGTTAATATGAAGACATACAGTAACAGTAGAAGTTAATATGAAGACGTACAGTAACTGTAAGTTAATATGAAGACGTACAGTAACAGTAGAAGTTAATATGAAGACATACAGTAACAGTAGAAGTTAATATGAAGACATACAGTAACAGTAGAAGTTAATATGAAGACGTACAGTAACAGTAGAAGTTAATATTAAGACGTACAGTAACAGTAGAAGTTAATATGAAGACGTACAGTAACAGTAGAAGTTAATATGAAGACATACAGTAACAGTAGAAGTTAATATGAAGACGTACAGTAACAGTAGAAGTTAATATGAAGACATACAGTAACAGTAGAAGTTAATATGAAGACGTACAGTAACAGTAGAAGTTAATATGAAGACGTACAGTAACAGTAGAAGTTAATATGAAGACGTACAGTAACTGTAAGTTAATATGAAGACGTACAGTAACAGTAGAAGTTAATATGAAGACATACAGTAACAGTAGAAGTTAATATGAAGACATACAGTAACAGTAGAAGTTAATATGAAGACGTACAGTAACAGTAGAAGTTAATATGAAGACGTACAGTAACAGTGGAAGTTAATATGAAGACGTACAGTAACAGTAGAAGTTAATATGAAGACGTACAGTAACAGTAGAAGTTAATATGAAGACGTACAGTAACAGTAGAAGTTAATATGAAGACGTACAGTAACAGTAGAAGATAATATGAAGACATACAGTAACAGTAGAAGTTAATATGAAGACGTACAGTAACAGTGGAAGTTAATATGAAGACGTACAGTAACAGTAGAAGTTAATATGAAGACGTACAGTAACAGTAGAAGTTAATATGAAGACGTACAGTAACTGTAAGTTAATATGAAGACGTACAGTAACAGTAGAAGTTAATATGAAGACATACAGTAACAGTAGAAGTTAATATGAAGACATACAGTAACAGTAGAAGTTAATATGAAGACGTACAGTAACAGTGGAAGTTAATATGAAGACGTACAGTAACAGTAGAAGTTAATATGAAGACGTACAGTAACAGTAGAAGTTAATATGAAGACATACAGTAACAGTAGAAGTTAATATGAAGACATACAGTAACAGTAGAAGTTAATATGAAGACATACAGTAACAGTAGAAGTTAATATGAAGACGTACAGTAACAGTAGAAGTTAATATGAAGACATACAGTAACAGTAGAAGTTAATATGAAGACATACAGTAACAGTAGAAGTTAATATGAAGACATACAGTAACAGTAGAAGTTAATATGAAGACATACAGTAACAGGGTTCAATGAAAACTAATCACTTTATTTTGTACAGGCGATGGTTCTCGCTACTCTTTGTTTTTATTTGAATAAAACTTTTGAAAATGAGACCTCGGTCTCAATGGATTTTGTCTAAATAAAGGTTAATAATAATAGAGCTGAAATACTGATTAATAACTGAATAATAAATTAGTTTTTTGCTTAAAGTAAATGTCTTATCACTTCATTTCCTTCTCAGAGTACACCAGAATGCTACATTTTAAAGCTCATATTTAAAATAAATGCCCCTGCTGCTCCACTTTCTCTTTTTGACACAAACACTGTTTCCACTCACCGATTCATACCAGCTGCTTCTGCTTTTTCTCTTTTCATACAGTGTTAAGCTACTCTCAGTGACAGTCAACACATCCTACACAGATATTTCATAGTAAAAGCCTTTTTCCTTTTTTACTGGTACACATCTGCAGGACGTATAGAGTGTCATTAGGGAAGCAGTAGAAGCAATTACAATTCATTTGCCTGGCCTTCATTAGGAAATGGCTTTTGTTTTTTAATGCAAAAAAATGGCCATTAGTGGAAGACTGGCTTAACAAACCATCAGTAAACCTTCCAGAAAGCCTCACATACCCTGAATGCATCATCCATATTGTATGTCTAAAGAAAGCAGTATACAACTACATAGTTAATATCTCCATCGCAGAAGCTGAGTAATGCTTAACCTGCTCTATAGCATTAGTTCAGACACACTGCAAGCCTCCATCAACATGTAAACATGCTTCAGCAGGTCTTAAAAAGCATACACAACCCAATGAGGACCAGGGGCTATCTAACCAGACCCTGATCTTAGCACAAACATCACCTTAGGAAGGAGAGTCGCTCTGTTTATAGATCGTTTACGTCTGGTTTCCCTCCAGTGTTGGTCAGCGGCAGCTGGTGTGCTTGGCCAGAGCTCTGCTGAGGAAGACCAAGATCCTGGTTCTAGATGAGGCCACAGCAGCCGTGGACATGGAGACAGACAACTTGATCCAGTCCACCATCCGTTCTCAGTTTGAGGACTGCACCGTCCTGACAATAGCTCATCGCCTTAACACCATCATGGACTACACCAGGTAATGTACACCACACCTCAACAGTTTCCACTACACAATGCTTTCATATGTTCATACCTATTGTTTCTGTGTGTGTTCATTGTCTCCATTGATCCTATATCTTATGAGCGTTGCATGGTCATCTCATTGTCAGAAGATAAATAGTTATTTATGTTTACAATTTGTCATGTAAAGATAATGATGACGTCCTCTGGAGATGTCACATATTAGTTTGTCATTATCATTCGATGTGTGCATGCCTGCAGACCAGATGTTAACACACAGGTGTATGAGGCAGATGTGAGGCTTTAGTACTAACAAATGTAGAGATAGCTATTGTAGAAGTACAAGAAGCAGCTGTAGTACTACTGGTACTTCTTTTGCTATTCGTACATAATTAATTTCATCGGTAATCTGGCTCCCCTAGGATCCTGGTGTTGGAAAAGGGAGAGATGGTAGAGTTTGACTCCCCCTCCAATCTCCTCGCTCAAAGAGGAGCCTTTTACAAGATGGCGAAGGACGCCGGCCTGGTCTGAAGCAGGAGGTGCCTCTTCTTGTTCAGCTGCTCCTCTGAGCTCCTCCCAGGTCATCTGGCTCCACGGTGTGGAGTTCCTGAGATAAATTGGGGGATTGTTACAATTTAGAGTGTTTTGACTATTTAAGCAAGGGCGTTGATGAGAACAACGGGTTTGGTCTGAGCTGCTCCACCACACACTTCAGTTTTACTACACAATTCTATGCTGCCTGTCCCAAACAAACCTGATTCTTCCTGTTAGCCCAGGTCATATCGCCCTTTATTACATATTCCTGCCCCTTTCATGTACTTTTACTGCCATTTCTGCCATGAACCAGGGGACAAGTTCTAACAAGGGACATACTGAATTTGGCTTTTATTTTGCTCGAGCATTATATCTGTGCTGGAGCAAGGAAGGGGACTTTTACTTCTATACAGTCTGTCTTATAAACAGTTCTCTTCTGGTTGTGGTAACCAGTGCTGAGGTCAGTAGAGGACAAAGAGGCTGTTGTCCTGCAAGTACAAAATCCTATAGTGCCAAAGACTGCCCTCAAACATCTGCTATTTTTGAGATGCAGATTTGAAACACGAGCGCTGATTTGAGAAGCAGGTGCATTCACAATGCATTCAAATGGACTTTTGGGTGTTCTTATTGTTTGACTAAACAAGTTGCAGTTCAGACTAAGTGAGAAATTCCTGCCTCACAAATGCTTCATCCAAATTCTATACCTCATCCAAAGTGTATACAGTATGTTCTGTATGCTAATCTTTTGTAGTATGCTGTTTTTTTAGTTGGTAATTAAGAAATCAACACACTTCAGTTTTATACTAACAGGAAATAATACCAACAGGAAATGACACAGTCTGCAGCCTGCACTCAGTTTAACTGATACGCCACTGTCGTACAGTATATTTTCTCATTCTAAGGAACATATCAAATATCTGGGCTGCACGGTGGTGTGGCAGCCCTTCTATGTGGAGTTTGCATGTTCTCCTCGTGTCAGCTTGGGTTCCCTCCGGGTTCTCCGGCTTCCTCCCACATGCCAAAGACATGCAGCTTAGGCTAATCAATGACTCTAAATTGCCCGTTGTCTGTATCTTTGTGTCAGCCCTGCGATAGTCTGGCGACCTGTCCAGGATGAACCCTGCCTTCGCCCACTGTCAGCTGGGATTGGCTCCAGCACCCCCGGATGGATGGATATAAAATATCTCCAGGCTTATCTTTTAAGCAAGTGATTTACAATTAGTAAGCAGTATGGAACTGGGACACCGCTAATGCTTTGACCAAACAAAGCTAGCTAAAAGGATAGAGAGCATTCCACTTGGTTTGCTCGGTTGAATGTAAGATCATCGGGAGTGTTTGAGCCTTCCTTTCAGAGCGTCATTAGGAGGATGCAGGTGTGCCAGCTGATTGGTCAGAAACGTCAGTTCCACTGAGGATGTCACAGACCCAGGCGGTGGTGGTTGGTAACATCAACACATCAATCACAACAAAACTACAAATGCACAAAGATTCCACTTGACTGTTACTGTTTATTTATTGTGTTCTTTCAGCAAAAGCTTTACATTAATGTGTTCATGCAAACTGTTTATTAGGTTAGAGGCTCTACTCATGTAATACATGCTTACTATTACATATTTGTATTTTGTTGATACAAAACAACACTCTGTTGTTCTGAGTTTTATTTTAGTGGAACTCTAATGAGGTCACAATGTGCTGAATGTACACCAAATAGACATTATACTCTTTTTACGTTCATTTTGTTTTTATGTACACATTAAATATATTTAAAATGTTTACAGTTGGCATGTCGCGCCTCAAACAAATAGATGCATGCCAACAAGTTACAAAATAAAACATATGTTCTCAAAGTCTGACTTAAGCTCTCAAAGCAGTTTTTGAATTGATTTGACTGGTTTATTTCTTTGCATTGCTGTATTTGTGTTTGTGAGTTAGTGTTATTTTAGTGAATATATTCACTTGAATGACCATTTTATAAAGGTACTGTGTAAACAGAGCTCTTGAAATGACATGAAGAAAGACATCTCAGTTCCTAGTGTGCACTAGGAACAGTTTCATGCCCATAGATAATTAATGTCAAAAGAAATAATGTATTTGTCTTGAAAAAAAAACAGAACTGCAGAAATGAAATGCGTGTTTCGAAGAATACCAAATAAATGATAACTTGGTTATAGACGGAGGAAACTATATTGTCCTTATGGACCTCGGTATATAGAAATCACTGCTTTGCATTGCTGTCATCACTTTATCTTGTGAAGCCATTCATCACGTTCTGCTTCCATTTTGAATACGTTACACAAGCTGCATCATCATTCTTCTTTCTTGTGGCCAAGTTAACCTGCACATACAAGGAACCATTCAAGGTGCACAAGTAACTGGTTTAAAGGTCTCACCACAAAGTTTTAGTTCACATTTTTACTAATGGGAATAATATGTCTACAATGTTTGTGGACATATTATGTTCATGTAACTTCAGGAGCTCTGCAGGTAATCAGTCATCTCTATTAACTCTTGTTTTTCACATCACCACAATCCTCTCCTAGAAACTTAGTGTCATGTGTGTGAATTCAGCTCCTGCTAGATTCCGTGTGGCCCTCCTGCTCAGACTGGTTGGTTAGTGTGAGGCTACTGGATGGGAGGACCTCTGTTACCAAGTCATCATTGTGTCTCACTGTTAACATCTGTACACATGTTGCTGTGGGACATTTAGGGCTAGATAGAGGCTCCTCTGTTGAAAAGCAGGGAGTCGTTCTTTGGATGATGTCTTAAGTTGTGCTTTTGGTGATCTTGTACAAATTGGATGAAACATGCTTTGGCTGTGTCACAACACAATGTAAAGCATTTTGAAATTAAATAAAGCATATTTGTATTACATATTTATTAATAATTATTTTATGCTTTGTTATGGCAAACATTCACTAAATACAACTAGTTTAGTCTTGAAAATAAATATATTTTTTTCACTTTGAGTTTGGTTATGCATATTTTGAATACATATGAATTAATTATAATTAAACATAGTCAAGTCTTATTCAGATGATACATTCCAGGCAGGCTCTATAATTATGCGTTAGTAACATGATATGGCCAATTTTAATGCAAGGGCCTCTTTAATTGTATTTTGTATGGAAGACCATTTCTGCCACAGTGAGGAAAAAAATGAAGATCCTGTAAGTCATAATGGGATACTATCTCATAATTATGACTTAGTATCTCATAATAATGACTTGGTGACTGAGGGCGGGGCGTAGCAGAGCAGGGTTACGGTTTAATAAGGGACCCTGTTAACTGGTGACCTTCAGCCAAATGCAGAAACGAGTCCACTCACGTGTGAAACGTCGCTTGTTGTTTATGTGTTGAAACAGGAGCAAGTTGCCCTAATTCCTTTGAGATAATAAAGTTGGTATAAAAACAAACACATAATCGTCTTTGGAGCCTGTTTTGTGCAAACATGTGTTGCGTAGAAGAACTCTGTAGCACAGTTTTAAAAAAAAGACGTACAATAAACCCAGGTAAAACACAGTCAGCAGTAGCTCCTACGAGCAGAGGGAACCAGATCAACTTGTGACCACACTGCGTGTTTACCGTGGAGCATTTTGACCTGTACTACGGAGCAGTTTACAATACAGATGGTTTCCGAGACAAATCTTTGTAGCGCTGCAAATTAATGAGGCAGATGTTTGTGATGTTGTCATGAGGTGAAAATACACAACGTGGACAATAACGCATCAGAGGCAACAAGAAAAGCAAAGCCATAAAATTAAGAATTCAACCAGCCAAGAACACAGATATGTCAAGTTGAGTTCATTTGAGTTTGGCTGAAGGTCGCCAGTTAACAGGGTCCCTTCTTAAACCGTGAGATGCTAAGTCATAATTTAACCTCAGTCACTAAGTCATTATTATGAGATACTATCTCATATTATATATATGAGATAGTATGAGATATATATATATATATATGTGTATATATATATACATATATACATATGTGTATATATATATACATATGTATATACATATGTATATATATATACATATGTGTATATATATGTGTATGTGTGTGTGTTTTATATCATACAGAATATTATTATATGATATATATATATATATATATATATACATATACATATGTATATATATATATATATACATATGTATATGTATATATGTATATATATACATATGTATATATATTATATATATATACATATATATATGTATATACATATGTATATATTTATACATATGTGTATATATATGTGTATGTGTGTGTGTTTTATATCATACAGAATATTATTATATGATATATATATATATATATATATAATACTGAATTCCCTGTGAGGGTGACTAAAAGGGTGTCAAAGTGTTATTTACTGCTTTTTTCTGTGTTGGAATGAATGTTACATATTTAACTGTAAAGTAGTATGTGTGTTTGATACCTTAATTTGTTTGCATTAAATCATTCTGGGATGTTTGCTGAAATTGATTGGATGTGGCACAGCCCTACCAAGACAATGTTCCACCAGCCGCCACTGTTAAAATGGTTATTTGAATGAAATGTAAATCTGATTTTGCGGAGAAATCAGTGGAAGACACGGCGGTGATGTGACTGCGCACTGAACTATGTTTCCCAGCAGTCTTTGTCGTCCGGTGTGAGGGGAAGGAAGGAAGATGGCGGCGGTTGGTGGAATGGAGATACGGGTGCCTTTCTAAATCGGCAAAAAAAGCAGTTAATGCTGTATTTTAGCGGTTGGTTAAATGTAATGCAAGAAGGTGGCTTTGACCAGAGACTGCAGATCACCGGACTACAGGTAAAGCATTACACAGCCCGTCTCTGCCTTCAGCTAACGTTAGCTACTGTGCGGAAATATCAGTTAAGCTAGCTAGCTAACGCTCACTGATACCTGCTGCTGACATAACCTCACAGAGGGTGTACGTTAGCTACGTCTTTTATAAACTAAAGCCTATGTATCTATGAGCATCGACAAAACAAAGATGTGCAATGTGACAGCCAGGGGCGGTACGTTAACCCCGAAGCCTCCACAGTTGGCTAGTGAGGACACATCGTTAACGTTACAGCAAAATGTGTAACGGTAGGCCTAACGTTACTTCTGTCTTCTCCATCAACAACAGGAACAAAATACACAGGCACTGAGACAGTGAACGCTACACTGGGAAAATAGATTTGTACAAGCTTAACATGAGATAATATAATGAGGTAAATGAGCTGTAAGGTAACGTTAATGTGAGATACAAATTCTAAAAGTTATTCTTTTACTTTGTTATAGTCAGTCATATAGTGTTTTTTTCTTAAAACAAACAATTCAGATGATAAGGAAATAAAAGATTGTAATTTTATGGTTTAAACTAAATGTCATTAGTAGTTTTAATGATGTAATCTAAACTGTTTATGGCTATTGTAAACGGGTCATAATTCCCTCTAATATCTATTCATGAACATCATTGTTCCTTCAAACAACTGGATTTATTCAAGTTTCTCACCAACACTACATTTTACAAGATTACATTTGAACACATGATAACATCATAATTTATCTTTGCCCAATACTAATTTTCACTGAACAGAGCCTGAACGCATCATAATGTAACTGAACAGAACCTTCGTTCTCCTGTTGATTTAGACTGATTGGTTGTTTACAATGTAAGATTATCAGCGATCAGAGACTAGAAAAGCACACGTGATGTCCTGATCACATATTTGACTGAATGTCGGTGGATAACAATGTCAGTAAAACTTTCACACTGATGGTTAAGATAAACTGTGTAATTAACCCACGGTTCACATGCGTGCTACTGTGAGGGGGATCCGTACGGGTCACGGATCAACAGTTGTCCTGTACACCACTAGTTGTAATTTATCCAAATTAACCAGCTAAAATCATTCTCACATCTTTAAAGTGATCACAAAGACCACAGGCTGCTTTTGCCTCTGTGTTCTCAACATTTCCAGTAGATTTTCATGGTAAGATAAAGACTGCATGTGTCCTGTCCTTTCTAATAGGTTTATTCCTGGATTCCATTTTTCCAGCGTGGCGACCATCCTCCAGGACCCACTGTCTGACTCCTGCTCCCCTAGTTTTCCTGGCCCATGGACTTGACTCCAGCATCAGGCTTCAAACGGAGGCCTGCTGCCTCCTCTTCCCCAAGTGGAGTTAGAGAGACTGCCAGGAGCCCTCCTCCCTGCTCGCCGTCTTTGTCTCCGTCATCGCCGTCATCCGATCCGTCTTCACCCCTGTCTACGTCCTCCTCTGTCTGCGGCAACTCCTCAGTTTATCAGAACCATGTAAAAGGTCCGACCCAGGGGACAGAGGTGGCCAGGGTGTCCTCCACTTCTGCCTCTCTAGCAACGCAGTCTTTCTCCACAGTTGCACCCAACACCATCTCCTCAGAACTCTTCCCTCACAATTCAGTGCAGCCACGTGTTAATTGTGAAGAAGCAAGCAGGAAAAGGGAGATGTATGATCCTTTCCATCCTACTGAGGGAGTGAAGGGGGAAGAAGGGGAGAAATATGACCCCTTTGACCCCACTGGTTCCCCAGCATCAGATGATGATGATGATGATGGAAGTGGCAAAGTGAGGGGGGTGAAGAGAAATGCTGAGAGAGGAGATGATGAGGAGAAGGAGGAAGAACCTCCAGATTCCACTGAGGCCTTGACTGACCTACCCATCCCCTCTCTGTCCACCCAGCTCCCTCTGAGACGGAGAGTGGAATGTAGCTCTGCCCGAGCCAGGGAGCAGAGGTGTGCTGACTCTGATCACTCTGAGATAGAGGAAGGGGAGATTGTTGGGGCTGCTGACAGAGATGGAGGCAATAAGAGACCAGCTGGAGAAACCCTCCCCATAAATTCTCCCAGCGTTTCCTTCTTTGGATCAAAGCCAGAGCGCATCCTCCGGGTGCTGGACGGGGATGGCTTTGTGTCTGTCCGCACAGAGAGCAACTGGGAGGTGGACAGGGAGCCTGAGGATGAGCCCGTGGTAGGAGTGGAGGATCTGAGAAGGAAGTTGGTCAGCAGGCGGAAGGAAAGATATCTCTCCTTTCCTGCTTCCTCTCCTCTCTCTCCTCAGCCACCGCCTCCCTCCCATCCTCCAGCTTCTACACCCTCTTCCCCTCTCACACCTCCGATAGAACAAGGCACCAAGAACCGCAGCAAGTCCTCCAAGAGTTCCAAGGACTCCGATCGACAGAAAAGCAAGGATAGGAAGGCTGGGGAGAAGGAGGAGAGAAGAAAAAAGAGTAGAAAGGACAAAGAGGGAGGTCGGGAGAGGAGCAAAGAAAAGGAGCGAGGGCACAAGACCGGGAAGGAAGTTAAAGGAAGGAGGAGCAGCAGGAGTAGTAGCCGGAAGAGGAAGAAAAGACATCACAGCAGCCCAGAGGCCTCAAGATCCTGCAACTCTTCAGGAAGAGGGGGCCACACTAGACAGCCTTTTTCAAGCCTATCTGAAGAAAGACCCAGAGAGAAGGAAAGGGAGAAAGAGAGCGACAGAGGAAGAGAGAGAGACGGGGATAGAGAGCAAAATCGGACGAGTAGCCATAGAAGAGATGAAAGAGATCGAGACTCTAGCTCCAGAAAGGAGGAGAGGGAAAGGAAGGGAAGACAACATTCAAGCAGCAGAGAGCGGGGCATTTCAAAGAGGTCCAAAGAAAGCAGTGAAAAGAGAGAAGGCGATAGAGACGGGCAGCGTGAGAGGGAACGCCGTCGGGACGGCCGTCCTGTTGTCCCGCCATCTATCCAAGATCTCAATGGGTCTGACCTATTTGCCATCAAGAGAACTATCACTGTCACCACCACCACAACCACCACTACCGTACCCGGCTCCCCAAGACTCGCCCCGACCTCTCCCTGTCGGCCCACACAGGACTCTGACGAGCCCCATAAGAGGAAGAAGAAGAGAAAATGGCACTCAGCTGGAGAGATGGATGACCGGGGAAGTTGTCACAGCCAATCACAGTCGATCTCACCACCAAGGTATCACAGCTACGAGTCAGACCGCTATTCAGACAAACTGGTGATTGACGTGTTGTCTTTGGATGGTGAGGCTTTAGACTCAGACTACCCATCCCTTGAGGATACACCCCCTGCTGCCCTGCCTCCAGAACCACCAGTCCCCAGCCCCAAAACTAAAACTACCCCCAAGACTGGAAGACATCACCCGAAAAAGAAATCTCACGCATTAAAGAAAATTGACCAATCCTCTTCCTCTAAAGGCAAATGTCTCTCCTCACTGACAGTCACATCGGGCTCTGCTGCCGCCTCATCGGGCCTCCCCTCAGCAAAGCGAGCCCGGAAGATGGGAAAGGACAAAGACCGGAACAAAGGAAGCAGAAAGGATTTGGGTCACTCTGGCAAATCCAAGAAAGAGAGCGGCGGCAGTCGGAAAGGCAAGCTTCAGTCGAAGGTGTCTGTGCTGGTGCGTGAGGGCGTGAGCAGCACCACAGGGACTTCAGTTGGCTCTGGAAAGCTGGGCATGGACCTATTAGGGCCAGGGGGTACAGGAGGGGGTGCTGGGGGCTCTGTGGTGGGTGGCTCGATTGCAGTAGTCTTCTGCAGGGACAATGAGAGCAGGTCTCCGTTCCTCAAACCTTGCTCGGAGCCGCTGTCACTGGGCAACCGCAGTAAAGATCTGGCCAGTATGGGGAAGCGAAGCAGCCTTGTTGCGCCACCATCCTCCCTAACCAGTCCTGCAGGACTGAAATCCAAGAAAACAAAACCAAGCTCCATCACATCCACCTCCTCCTCTACCTCCTCCCCCTCATCATCTCTGGCAACCAAGCGCCGCCGTCGCCTGGCCAAGAAGACAAGAGAAAAAGGTGGAGCTGTTGGGCTGACGGCCGGAGATGACGGCCAAACAAAAGCCCAGTCTGAGGGCTGGGGGGGAGCCTCCTTAGATGTTCAGTCTGCCATCGGAGATGGGAGCAAGTCAGTCAGTCCGCATACTAGCCAAGCTGGCCCTGCACCCTGTTCTTCCTCCTCTTCCTCCTCCTCTTCCTCCTCCTCCTCTACCAGTGTGCTCCCACCCTCCTCCTCGCCCCCCCACACGCCTCCACCCTCCATGGCTCCTTTGCGGGACACCAGGGAGTCTTCGCCAGACTCTCAGACTGTGGACAGCAGCTGTAAGACTCCAGACCCTTCTTTCCTAGCTGAGGACTGTCCAACCCAGACCAGCCCCACGCTCCCAGCATCCAGTCCGTCCAGCCTGTCCACCCCCCAGGGAGCTGGCCTCAGCATTGCCTTGTCTACACCCACTGCCAAGCCCCCTCTTCCAGATGATGCTCCCAAATCCCTGGCCTCACCTCCATGCTCGTCCTCTTCGGCAGGCTGCGGTTTCACTTCCCTTTCTCTGCCTCTGTCTTCGTCAGACCCGTCCTCCTCCTCTGTGTCCTCCTCGTCTGCTAGTAAGCCTCCCCCCCCCCCCCCTCCAGCAGCGCCTGCCCTTCCCTGGAGTCTGCAGACCGGGGTGGACTGCACAACTGGAGGAGTCCTAGCGTGTGAGTACCCTCCATAGATGTACAGTCTCTGTTCTTACCAAATAGTCACACCTTGAAGGGGTATACAAAGGGTTAGAGTCTGAACCAGGGAGTTGGTTGAGCCAAATTGGAGGGATCATGTCTCATAGGTTTTTTTAAAGGTCTATGTCCATAGTGTTGGAAATGTAAGATAACATTGCAGCAAAGGTAGCTTTCTATGTCACTCTTTTTTTTTATCTCTCCATAATTACAACGTCCCCATATTTTGGGGACATAAAGCCAGTTGAAAAGAGGGTATCCTACACAGAATATCATGAAGTCATACATAATCGTAAAGCTTAGACTATAATTTATCTACCAGTCACACTTTCATGACACTGAGGAGAACAGAATTTGATCTTTGACCTCTAACACTATAATAAGGCAAATGCCCTTATAACTAACTTCATATTGATCTGATGTGCCTACCCGCCATAAAGCTTCAAAATGATACATTACATGAATAACAACAGTTCTTATCACAACAAACTTAACTCTGATCCAATGTTTAGAACTTTGCATTGCATTCTGTTATTAGTTGTAAATAGCTTTGTGAGCAGCAGAGGCACAAAATAGTACAAAACTCAAAAAACTTTCCTCAGAAATGTATTCTCTAGCAGGTTTATATTTATACCCCATTGTCAATATAAACATGTTAGAACTATTCTGTAAACCTGAAAAACTTTTTTAAACTTGGAGCCATTTAACTTTCTGCATGTACTGTGCATCATATACTCAATATGATATAATGTGCTGCAGCCAGATATTCGTGTCCTCGGTAAGAAGGTGTTGGTAAAGGAATGACTGTCCACAGTGTTTTCAGCAGGAAAACTCTCCAGACTTTAATCCTCCTTCAACGGAACATGTAAAGTGAACATGTGGAAGGGTATATGTACGCAAACACATGTCCACAAGACAAGCACCTCTAGTCCTCCATCTGTTACTGTGGATCAATAGGACCCATCCTGTCTTACTGATCAGGCTCAACATGGCTCAGTCCATTCCTGCAACTGCTAGGGGTGATGTGGAACGGCCCAAATCACGGCAGAAACATTTAAAAAAAAAAAAAAGAAATGTTATACAGCCGCCCCCTTATGTGTGTACATTAGAATCCAATGAAAGTCCCTGTGCTATGATGAGGGGTTGTCCTCAGCCTTTGATGGCATTTCTGGCAGCATGATGAGTTTGGCAGCGGGACGAAGACGGCTGCCTTCCTCTAAAGACACCTCTGCCACTCTGATCCTGCTGCCAGGTACATCGTAAATGCAAAAAAACGCCTCCGTGCACAGCTCTGTGTCAATGTGGAGGAGACCATGAAGAATAGGCTCAACCACAACAGTCTGACATTTGTGTTCGACACATTCTTTTTAAGCCACGGTGTTTACGTCATTTTGAATATTGTTCTATTCAAGGATCATTTATTGTCATTATGCAACACAGGGATGCACAACAAAATTCAGTTGTAGCCCATTTACAACACAATAAACACGACAGACAAAACCAAAACAGTTTTACATTCCTGTGGTTTTGCATCATCATAAGGAATGTAAATAGCAGCAACAAAAACAATTCTCTGGGCAGATAATATGGCCGACATCTTCCCATTAAGAATTCAACATGCTGGAAACATTGTCCATCAACTCTGACTGTTAGAGCATCAGGATGTGAACACAGAGTCCTCCTCTGGTCCACCAGAGTCCTGCTCTGGTCCACCAGAGTCCTGCTCTGGTCCTGATGGCTTGATCCGGGATCTCTTCACAGTAACTGTATTGTCAGGGTCAATGAACAAAAGGATTAAGCTTTAAAAACGTTACACGACATCAGGGTAGGAAATTTACATATTTTTTAGGGGGCAATTGTTTCCCCCACTGACTGAAATCCAGGGCCATTTAAAATTGGGGGCACTTTTTGAAACTTGTGAAATAACATTTAACCGTTGTTCAAAATAATAAATATACTTAATTAGGCTTACAGTATATGAGAAATTGTCATCAAATTGTACTATACAAGTATAGCAGGATTCACAGCTACTGAATAGGGGCCTCATCAGTTGTGTCATCAACGTGTTTATATTGACAATGGGTTTTGAGTGGGAAAATAATTGATAAACCTGGAAGCGAATTGATTCCTTAAGTGTATTATTTTGTTCAGCGTTGAGATGCTCCCCGTCATCACTGACGTCCTGCCATTGTTGAATCAGGAAACATACTGTATCCGTCTGTGTTCACCCAGAGCTCTACGATACCTCCTATCAGTAGAGACCGGACTATGTGTATACATGTGTGTGTAAACCATACGGTACAATGAAAACAACGCTGCCGTATTTACACCGAGATGACGTTATTTTGAGTGTTGATGGAGCTGCTACAATGTTAGCTTAGCATAGCACCGATCGATCCGAGCTCCGTTGAGAAAACAAGTATTTTAAAAGTTATTTGTTTGTCGTCTTGCGGAGAGAACAAAACATGAATTCAGACTTTTTACAAATCTGCATCATTACGTAGTGCTTTCGTCAACCCTTTCTGTCCGTTTATTGCAGTTAAATCAGTTTATTTGCTGTTCATACAGCTGTAGTAAACTAGCTCGACACAGTGAATACACCTCGATGAAATCCACCGATCACCTCCAGATGAACCCAGACGGCCTTTAGTTTCCCGGGATATCTGGGACTTCCACAACAAGTGTAACAAGTATAAGCAGAAATCGAGGTTATTTCTTTCATGGTTGATGGAAGTAAAAAGCCTCCTGGTGATGGACAGGTGTTGTAAATTAGCGTTTCGCTACAAACACAGTGCATCTGGTCCTTGTGCATAAATGTATGTTACAATTCTAATGCCACTGTTATGTATCGAATAAAATAAACATAACATAACATAGTTGATAACTGTTTCCATGGAGATAAGCCACTCCTCCGGCACGTCTAGCGCCAATGACGTGAATAACCACAAATGATCCCGTAAGTAATGAGAGGAGAAAATTAGCTTTACAGTGATATATGACTTCATGATGTTTTATATCGGCTTTTTGTTTAAACTGGCCAAGTATTTTGGAAATATTGCAATGAAAAAAGTAATAAATAGCCACCGTTGCTACATGCTATGCATGCATTGCTTGTGAAAAATAAAGCAGGAAAGCTTTGTATTCGCAGTTGATTGGCTCATAGAGATGAATAACATATTACATGTTGCCTTGTCATGTGTGTTATGTTTATCAATTCATGTTCTGAAAAAAATGGTCTTCATCATTCTTCCTTTCAGTGACCGCTCTGCTCTTCAAAATGGAGGAGGCCAATATCGCCAGCAGAGCCAAAGCACAAGAGTTCATTCACGCAACCAGCCAGGTCAGAGAGACGGTCATTCTGCTCAGTCTTCGTTTGAAATGATTTTTTAAATATTATTAAGAAGGACTTTAAGGGTAATAGAAAATAATGTCTTTTATTTGACATAGTTAAAAGAAAGGCAAAGGCAAGTGCTTAAATGCTAGGTGTTTAAATGGTGCATGCAATAGGGACGGATTCTGATGAAAGACCACTTGTTTTGGTGAGTTGCTGATTATCTCGCTCAATCCATTTTTTGTAATATTCAGAATTCAGCAAACGCCATTTTCCCCACTTCCTACCCCCTTACTTCTAGCTCCCTTGCTCGGACCACACCCATCTTCAAACTCAGCTGTTGTTTTGACCGTTTCGTGATGGTGGACAGTGGGGGGGGCTAATGCCCCCTTAGTGACTGCATCTTACACGACTGCAATGCCATCACAGTCACCAAATCTGTATCCAGAGAGACAGAAATAAAAACACCTGGCTGAGTCACACAGACTCACAACATGAAGAATACTTCTTTTATGAGAGCTCAAACTCCCCCCCCCCCTCTCTCTAACTGGACATGAAGAGAACATGAGACCCTTGTGATTTTGTTTGTCAGAGCTCAGTCCTATTGAAGGAGGCGGGTGATGAATGGGGATGAAATCTGGTCTGACTGTGCCTTTTACTTTGTCTCATGTCTCTCATGCAGATTCTCTCACAGGCCAATCAGAGCCAGTCCCAGCAGCTGGCTCCTCCCTCCTCAGGCTCCTCCTCACAGATCCCTCCGCCTCCCGGTCTGAGCCCAGCCCAGTTCATCCTCCACAGCTCCCTTCCATTGGTTGGCTGCACCAAAACCCCTCCCTCTCTCCTGCACCCCTCCATAGGTGGTGGATGTGCACAGACCCCACCCTCCATCATGCCCGGGCTGTCAGGACTTACTGGGAGCTCTGGTGACACTGGATGGGACAATGAGAGCAAAGACCCTGATAAGGTCAGTTCAGGTTCATGCATAGATCAGGACAGTTTGCTCTCTGTTATCCTGTTAACACTACATCTGTGTCATGTACACAACTGCTATTTATAGGTAGATACTAGTGCGACATGTCTTTGGAAAGCTACGGTTCTTGTAATTCGATTGATGGAACCCATTTCAAGATACAATCACAACAACAGGTACAATCAACGCCTCTGTCAGACCACCAACCCACAAACAAGCAGTTACAAAATCGAGGCAACTCACCGATGAAGCTTCATAAAAATCCACCCCTCGATAATATTCCGACAAAAGCGGTCTTGTTACATTGCCAAAGGTCCAGACGATCCAATCCAGTCAAATATTTAGTCCAAAACACATTATTGCGTCCATAAATACCCACGGACTGCTGTTGCATCATTTCAAATTAGCCGGCAGATATGCCTAACTATCTATGTATTTTTGAACGTAGCTTCAGTTCAAGTCCCAGCTATAGTCATCAGGCGGAAATAAAAACCTTCTACTTCAGTGTGTTCAAACTTCTATTACTCAATGCCAGTAACACTTACAGTGATTCTGATTGTTGGGGAAGAAACTTCAGAGTGTTAGCTTTCAAAAGAGACCAAAGCCATGTACTGGTTCAAGAACAGCTTTCAATTTACTTTGGGTATGCCTTGGATAGGCGTTTCAGGCGAACTTTACTCAGTGACACATCCAACTCTTGCTGCTTCTTGTCTAAGTTTATAAACCTAACTGTAAAGTAAAAAGGGAGCGGTGTTGAACTCTAACCAGTTCTGACCTCAAACACCATCGGTATTGATTGAAGAACTCTAATTTTTACGGGGTTTTATCATTTTTATTTTCCTCCTATTAATAATAACTACAAGTATCCAAATAATAATATAATGGCTGTCATGATAAATTGTTCATAATGTAACAATAAGTGTCTGGCAGCTCAGAGCAGCAGATTCATGGAATTAGTGCTGCGTAAATGTACATTGCGCTAACCCTCTGAAGACAATAGGTTAACCTCTGCTCCCCGGGAGAAATGTTTCATCACGTTACGTTTTTTCCTCCTAAATCGCGATAATGACGAACGTTAACAGTCCACAAAGTTCCGCATGCAGTGGAAGTTATCCTTAACCCAGCAAGTCTGAACTGTAACGGAACTTAAACTGTAACACCGATACACAATCCACTAACGTGATATCAAGCTGACTAGCTTTCCATGAAGACGTGTAAACATCTTAACGCTGATTGGACAAGACTCGACACGTCACATCAAAGATGTTTTATTGTGAAGAGCACGACATCACCTTTTCTCCTCGTCTCACTCTAATCTGAGAAACGCTGGCTGGCCAGTTGACCCCCCCCCCCCCCCCCCAACAAAAACAACCTCTACACGATTCACGTGGATGACATATTTTGATTCAAAACGGCGAATTTCGCCGAAAAGCGACAAATTTGCAGGTATGAGTAGAACACACTTACCATGCTAGAAAAAAACGCAAGTTGAATTTCTTTGATAATTTATTTTCAAAAAATTGGAGAACAATGGAATCTATATATCCAACATTTTCCCTATTGTTTTTTACAACCTCTACTTACAGTCTCTCCTGTCCCCGTTCACAGAATTTCTGTCACATGGCTGTTGGTCAATCTTGGCTTCGTAGTTGCGCGGAGGAGCAAACAATTTAATGTTTTTTTACAGAGTCTGTTTAGGGCAAAAGGTTTATTTGGAGCAAGATTTTGAATATAACGATTTTCATGAAATATCATAATTTGAAGCTTCTCTTTGGCTGCTTTTTTCTCGGGAAAGCGTTTGTCACACATGATGTGTTCAAGGACCGCTGTGAAGATAAAGTCGTTTTTACAGCTTCTGGCTATGAACGGTGTAGTTTTGGCAATTGTTTAAAGAAAACATACTTTTCGATTCAGAGGTTCAGAGGGTTAACTGTGTTTGTAAAAGCATGATGAAGAAAAAACGTCTTCTTATTCTTATTCCATTCATTTAACATTTCTCTTACCTGAATTGCCCAGTACCTGAAGAAGCTGCACACCCAGGAGCGGGCCGTGGAGGAGGTGAAGCTCGCCATCAAACCTTACTATCAGCGCAAAGACATCAACAAGGACGACTACAAAGACATCCTCAGGAAAGCAGTGCATAAGGTCAGCCTCAGCACACACATCATGGGACATAGCAACACACTGGTTAGTTCAGTGAGTGTACCTCAATGCACTCAGGTCTCAGGGTTAGGTCACTACATGGAGTTTGAGTAATGCTTACAAACAACAAGTCAAGCTGACTGATAAAGCAACAGTAGTATCTATTACTACAATTAAAATACAGGTATGAACATATGTCTTTTGGATTGAAACGGGCTAATGAATCACTGTGTGTCAATGTCTCAGATCTGCCACAGCCGCACTGGAGAAATCAACCCGGTCAAAGTCAGCAACCTCGTGAAGCTGTACGTCCAGCGCTACAAATACTTCCGGAAACATGGACGCAGAATGGATGAGGAAGAGAGGGATGACAGGGAGCTGCATTCCTCTTATACTTAAAAAATGTCCTCCCACCGCCTTCTGCTCAAGTCCTGGGCAATCCACTGATTGTTTTTATCTATTGTTTTTTTTTTAATGGTTTTCATAGCCCACCTTGTCTATGCTTTAAAGTGATCTTCTGGAAGCCTCTCCCCTTATCTCTATGATCTCACTGTAAATAAGTCTCCCATAGAAAATGTATTATGTATACATGTCCAGGAAGTGGATGCTGTCATGCACAGCTGTGTGATCTAATACAGTCCAGTACACCAACCCTGCAATAAATACTGCCTTTTAGATTTTGTTGACTGTGTCCATAAGAAGCTTCGCCATGGACGCCACTGACTGCTGAGCCATTTTTTCAATAGCATTGAATTAGCTAGTTGAATCATGCTACTTTGTCTACCCCATCACTATGTGTATGAAAATCCAAGCCGAGGGGAGATGTAACACCCTCTAGCACACACCAAAAGATGTTGTACAATAGTGTAAGAACACTACACCACGTTTCCCTTCCCTCCCATCGCTCTGAGCAGTAGGATGGTTCATATACTCTGACGCTGTCTGTTTTGTGTGCATGTGATACTGAGGTTGAGAAAGTTGCTAAATCTCTTTATACAATGACTTGCCCAACAAAATATAAATGTTGCTTGAAAACCAGTTTGCAATAGAATGACTATTTTCATTTAGTCTGCTGTCTGTACTTGCATTCCATATTCTAGAGAACTTCTTGGTAAATCCCAATGCTGACACTAAACATAACGTAGCATATAGACTAAGATGAGATGAGCCTTTATTGATCTCCACAGCAACAAGGTCACGTGTTGGCGTGGGTTTTCCGGTTTACTCTCACCACGGAAACATGCACCCCCCCCCCCCCCCCCCCCCCCCCTCCGAACGCTGTGAATGGGTTGGTTGCTTCATGAAGAGCATCCGTCATAAAACCTATCAAATCAAATATGCGGATGATAAAATCAGATTCCCATACCTGGTCGGTAGATCCACTGTGGCTCGCCCCGACTGGAGCAGTCGTCCTCTCTCCACCACTGCCTCCAGATTGTCCAGACACACCTTCTTTACGAGCTTTGATGCCATCACCCCAGCAAAGGAAGGGGCTGACTACTACAATTCTGTGGAAGAATTTTAGGAAGCTGTTGCAAACACTCCTCAGGAAGAACACTTTGCTCTGCCCCTTCCTGAAGAGGGGGTCCTGTGTCCAATCCATTTTTTTTGTATTAATCTAGACCCCGAGGTAGCCTTGTATGAGCGTAACGTTGCACTCCATTTGCTCCTGGGTGATAACCAGGACATGTGGCCTCTTGTTTTTCTGCTAGTCCACCACCAGCTTTTGGTCTTGCTGAAATTGAGCTTTAGGTGATTGCGGTTGCACCAAGTGACTATCGATCATCTGTACTCCTTGTTGTCCTTTAGCATGCATCCAACAATGAAGGAGTCGTCATAAAACTCTTAAAGGTGGAATGAGGAATTTAAGCAGAAGTGCGAGATTAAAGCGTGCAGGGTGCAGTACCGTTTCCTGAGGTTACTTCTCTCAGAATAAGAAGATTCATTTTCACATGTACGAGCGGGTGGAGGTGGAGGTTCACTACGTCCATCTACTCTGTGGCCGCCTGGCCGGCCATCGGGTTACTTTATGATCCAGGATCCAGTGTCGGGGAAGGTTCATTGCCAAAAGCCTTTCCCTTAGAAAGCATGTGTGGATGGTATTGAGGTCAAAGAGCATGACTCTGGCGGTACTACCCCGCTTCTCAAGGCACAAGAAGGCCCTGCATGTCACTCTGGGGGGGGAAGTCGGCTCATTTGGGACATCAGTTAAAAATGGGACAGATAAGGTTGGGTTTTGCATCAAGGGCTCTTCAATATTAGCAGCCAATCACCAAGCATGTCATTACATTGTTGTAAATGTCCTTTACACAAAATATTCATTTGAATGGTCTGAGATAACGAGATCGGGCGAAGATTCTAAAAATATGTACTGCAGCTAAAGCAAAAAAGGTATAACACCAAAAAAACCCGCTGTAGGATGATTTTATTAACTGTTTGACTTCAAATCTAAATATTTTTCAAAATAAACTTTACTTTTTATGGGAAAGGGTTTTGAGTGACTGTCCTATTTTACCCGAATGCTTTTTAAGTAACATGGGACATCAGGAAACCAGTAAAATCAAGAGTTACTATTGTGTTCCACCCTGTCATATTACAGACACTTATAGTATGTTTGTCACTTAAAAAGTGTCCAAAATGTACATTTTCCTCAATGTAAAAAAATGGTATTACTCCAACATACATCCTTGACAGACAGACACTGGACTCTTTAAAAACCTTGTTATTCAGGAAGGCGTTTCTGACCTTGTGCTAAATCACTGTCAGCTTCTTTTGTGTTTCTGTTCATTCACTGTTTTCTATTATGCTTATGTTTACTAGTTTTTTATTATAGTTTGTTTTAACTATGTTTTTACTATGTACTGGCTCTGTGGCACTCTGAGATTTTCTAAATGAAAAGTGCGTTACAAATAAAATGCATTATTATTATTATTATTATTATTACAGAACTGGCAACCACTTAAGTCAGGGGTCTTCAACTCCAATTCCAAAAGGTCCAGATTGAGAAAATCTCCTCTGGCAAAGGTCCGGAACATGACAATAATATCTAACTTGCACTATTTAGTGCCATATATATATTCAAGAAGTCTAGTAACGTCTCTGTGTAGTCAACAACTGTCAAATCAAATGAAGAAAGTACACATCAATTATATTTGAACAATTATTATTGTCAAATTGAACTGGATGGATTATAAATACTACATAGAAATACATAAATAAATGTTCTTCTCATTTCAAGTAAAATGAGGGCTGCATTAAAGAATAACTGACATAACAGAAAGCTTTTTAAAAATTTGCATCTTAAAATAAAGTACTTCATTTTAGAAAAATGAATTGCCCTGCAGCTTTAAATTCAGTTCATTCAGTGATGTCAATAAAAAGCCACGATATTATATTTTTCTCATCTTCTAACGAGAAATGTTTGTGCATGGACTTTATCTGTGGTTATTAAACCTCTTGTTTCAGCTCTATTCTCTCTGTTAACATCATTGAACAGTGAATCAATGTGTTAGATTATGATCATATTGGGCTCTTAGGTTTATTTTCTGTGAATTAATTTCAGAAGTGAATGGGTACGTTTGCTAAAAAGAGTTGTGCTTTGCCTGTAGAGTCGCATCATATTACCACTTTCAATAATCGTCATGGTCTCTGAACATGTGAGACCTGCTGGTTTTAAACTGTTCCTGTGAAGAGTCGGTCCATTCTTTTAAAGACTCTGGTCTCTCTGACCACTCTTCTCTTTTTGGAGAACGTCATGTGAAACGACATCTCTGACACCTGCAAGAAATATGTACGTCAGCAACCATAGTAGGCCGTTGTTAAAGCATTGGTGGAAAGTTGATTATATTTTCTTTTATTAATCTGAATCTTCAAAGTAACTAAAGATATCAAAACATGTAGTGGAGTAAAAAGTACAACATTTGCCTTTGAGGTGCAGTGGACAGAAGTATAAAGTAACATGAAATGTAAATACACAAGTAAAGAACAAGTACCTCAAAATTGTACTTAATTACTGTCCAAACTAAGGACCTTATGTGATGATGAAGCAAACAAAGAATGTGACAAATAGGATTGTTATTATTTATCAACATAGTTTAGAGTTCAGATAATCCTCTCTTGGGTAGATATTCAAAGTTGTAATTTTTTTGAGTGAAGTTGTTGTAATAACTAAATAATAATAATAATTATAAATATAAAGAAGATGATGAAGAAGTTATCAACACAGAAAAGTCGGTTTTATATTTTTTATATTATAGAAAAACAACAATAACAACGATAGTAATAAAGTGTAACATAAAGGACTTAAGGTATAAAAGGTGCAATGTAATATAATGTAAAGTGCAACATAAATAACAAAGAGAAGAAATCAAGAACACAGAAATGTCTGAACCTGAACATGATGATAACAACAATAAAAATAAATTGTAACAGAAACGATTTAAATAATCGGTAATACAGTCAAAAATAATAAAAGTATTCTGTGTACATAAAGCTGATGAGCATTGGAATACTGGTGTAGGATCATTGATCAGCTGACAAGACCGTTAAAGTGAAGAGACAAGATGATCACGGATCAGATATCCAACAATATTTTACACACGCTTAAGACAGTGACTGTTGTCAGTGCAAAGAATTCTAGCAATTTAAAAATCCTGACTCAACGACTACGCTTCTACCTGACTCGTGTTTCAAAAACTGAGCACCGTCGTGTTCAATTGTAGACTTGAGACGGAATCAAATCGTCATAAATAACAACTTACTTGTAAAAACACACACAGTTTCAAACATATTAAGATGCTGGAGGGTTTTTATCTCCTGGCTTTTTTCTTCCCATAACCCCGCTTCTTCAGCACAGCCCTCCATTCTTCAAATGAGTGTCAGACTCTGGACAGTACCAGTTCCCAAAGTACTGAAGGTGTGACGGTGGCTTTCTGTCTTTGTTGCACTTTCTGCAAAGGATCACGTCTGTCTTTTTCACGTACTTTCTGTTGACAGTTCCACTTTGCTCCATCTCTTCTTTTCCTGTACTGTTGAGTACTGTAAGGAACAGCTTGACTGGATGTGTCGAAGGTGGCACAGCTGAAGGTAAACTGGGGTTGGGGGAGTTGAAAAACCTCATCTGTGAGGTTCCAGGTGCGGCCATCACCTGTGAGGGTCCAGGCACTGTAGGAAGCCCCATAGATGGGAAAAAGAAGGGGAAGGAGACGGACGGTCTCTTCTTGAGTGTTGCTTCTCCTGCAGTGTTTGGTGGCAGGAGGACAAGGTGGGGCTCAGCCAAACTGCCAGAATGCAGAGATGGCCCTTTCTGCAGAGCTGCAGGAAGCTTCTCTGGTCCTGCTAAGGGTGCATCTGGAGCTGGGATACCCTGCTGCAAAATGTTTTTCTCAAGTGCCCTGCCACGTCTGCTGAACCTGGGAAAACATAAAACAACCAATATTAATAAACAGATTGCAAGCAGCTGAATACCGCTACACTCACGTGAGCCGCTTAGTTTGCCTCGCTCAGGGGCCATCCGTACCATAATAACACTTTTAACACATTGCATTTTCACAAGCATATCTGAGCATATCTTCGTGTCAACATTAAAGTGAAAAAAGGCTCTCTCTATAACCAGTGTTTGTTTTATCAACACGGCGGACCCTTCATATCTCTGTATCAATGTAGATATGAAGGGCTATTCTAAGCCAACGAAAACACAAATTAAAAAATAACTAAGTGATAATACACTAATGAAAACATAGTTATGAATGTTATATTTCATTTCTACTAATATATACTAATATCTCCCACATAATGCTACACACATTGTACCTTTAAGCAGTAATACACAGTAGTGATCCATTGCTATGTGATCAGGACTGTGATGCAGCAGCATGACACAGCTGGGATCACATAGCAATGGATCACATCCTCTTATGTATGCTTGCTTTTGTAAAATAGATCTTCATTTAGATTTTCATTTCATTTGTTGAGCCAGCCATCATATTATAAAAACAGATTACAGCTGGAATGCAAAACTGAATGGAAGCAATGCAGAAAACATGCTCTGCATAAAATCTGAGTATATGAAGCATAATCATATACTAACCATTGTGTGACTGTTAGAGCAATCAACTGATCAATGTATCTATAATGCAATATATTTTATAAACTGAGCTTTTTTTTGTATCCTCGATCTTCAAAGTAACTGAAGTTATTAATTACATGTAGTGGAGTAAAAAGCACAATATTTCCCTCTGAATTGTAATCGAGTAGTAATGAAATGAACGTTACTAACAGGTGTCCAGTAACGTTGTTACGTTATTGTAAAGGTTACGACTCACAGACGAGAGTACTAGTTCATTTTATTTTAGGTCTTGTCATGCTGTATGTAACATTACTTTATTGTAAATGAATTAATACATAAAAAGAAAAGTAAAATAACAGTGTAGATATTTAACGTGCAGTTAGTTAACGTTAAAGTGACTCGACACGAACATGATATCAGTAACGTTAGACCTAGATAAGTATCGCTATCTGTAATATAATGTAATACAGTGATGGGACAGGTGACGTTATACGTTAGGACGCGTTTCATCGTTAGTAAAAGTTACCGAGCGGGTCATTCATTCAAATATCAATATATCTCAATTCATTTGTATTGACAGTAGCTATAAAGGATTGACTTATTTTCGAAATGTTGTTAAGACGAAAATAATCCTCCGTAAGAACTTTCCAAATGTCGGAGAGACAAAAATAATCGTCTTCGGCCGTTCTCGTCATTCATCGTGAGTGTTCGTGAGCTCGAAGACGCCGATTGGTCAATTCTTGGTTGATTCTTGGTTGCGATACGAGCGCCGATTGGCCACAGCGGACACTTCCTGGTTGATTTGTGGTTACAGACTGAACGCTGATTGGCTTTCACAACCAAGAATTTGTTCGACTCACGAGCTACATGGAGTGCGCAGGGCGAGTGCGACATCTCGTGGTTGGATGTCATTAATGGCGTTATAAATAGCAGTTTTAATTGAGAACAAAACATTTAATGCTAAATTACATTTCATTCACGTAAACACCAAGGCTATATGGTGCAGACAGAAGATCATATTAAGCGCGCTGCACTTGAATTTTGGTTCAAATCCACATCGAAGCATTTTGATGGTGATGTGTGGTAGATTGATTTGCTCCCGGTGAGGTTTACGTCAGATGACGTCGATTTACGGCATCCCGCCATTTTATTTTTCAGAAACACAAGCAGCTAGTCAGCTCGCACACATTCAAGTAATTGTCGCCATACGGCCTTGGCACCCTGAGCGACGCCTTTAGTTTATTGTTTGTCGACTTTCGCTTAAGTAAGTTGGTCCAGGAGACCTGCATAGATCGCACGCTTCTTCTTCTGGTTCATGGTCTGACATTTTGTCAAGACATTGGAGGAGAGAAGGTAAGAACCATGCTCGAGGCGCCTTGTTAGCATAGTTAGCTTGCTGGCTAACGCAAGGGGCATTACCGAAGTCTCAATGCTACACTGTTGAGATGATAGTCGGTGTGAAAACTATTATCGTGTAACTTCTAGATTATGGACACTGTTCACGCGGTGTGTAGCGTTTTACAAAACATGTGGTCTGGCCAAATTTGAATACGTACAAATTACACGTGCTTTTAGGGAAGTCGCCTGAATGAAGACAACAATTGTCACATGAAGCTAACAGTTGACTGCCTTGCGAGCTTCCGTTTTCTACCAGTAACGTTACTGGTAGAATTTTGCAACGTGTCCAGATGTTTGTTATGGTAATAATTCTACATGATATTGTCAATTTAGGTGAAAGATGACGCAGTTTTTACCCCCGAATCTGCTGGCCCTATTCGCACCGCGGGACCCGATACCTTTCCTGCCACAGCTGGAGAAGCTGCCCCACGAGAAACACCACAACCAACCGTACAGTGGCATTGCACCGTTCATCAGGCATTTCGAGGTGAATATTTAATCTTCTATAATTGTATACTTTGAATTATGCCCATATTCCTTCTCAATACCACATTTTTCATTTTGTGATCAGGATCCAAGAGATGCCCCACCACCAACAAGGGCAGAGACGCGCGATGAGCGGCTGGAGAGAAAGGTGAGACATGCAATGAAGGGCCTTGATGTGTGAAGAGTACAAGGAGCGTTTTAAGACTCTTCCCCTTCTGTGAAGATGATACTTCTGTCTTGGGATGCTCCTCAAGCATGTACCCAGTGCTATAAACAAAATAAGACATACATTGTAGGTTTGTTATGCCATATGCGCTCAGTGGCCACTTTATTAGGCACCGACAGGGATAATTAGGATTTTATTAATATTAGTACTCGTATGATTCGGGTTATTGGTTTGCTTCCTTATCAAGACTCTTATCGGTTATTTTTGATTATATTGTGAGACACAAATTGCTTTATTATTCTTGTATGTGTACAAATAGATTTTCTTGAGCATTAATACAAGAAGTTAAGAAATCTTTCAAATACATTCGCGACTAAACAATAAGTTAAGTGACTAGTTTTCTATTATTAGACATCTTATTAGCAAACTGTGTATGGCATCGCTAACGTACCTGCAGTGGACGAGGATGGTCGGCTGCTCACCAACCAGTCAAAACCGTGCGTTTCTACAGATTTATGTTCTGCTTGTTGGCCAAATGTTTTGATAAATTGTTTCCTTAGGAGTCATCCAAAGTTATCAACATTTTCACAGTAGTACAAAGAGTACTACTTTTCCAGACTCCCCAATGTTGTTGTTGTTGTTATCGTCCTTGCCTCGCTTTCCTCCATGCACAAGCAAGATGTAGCTCGGAGACCTCCCCCCACCGGCTCGGGCGTTCCTGCAGCGCTTTGTTGCAGCTCTTTCAGCGTCTGACAGGCTCTCGCTCGGCCGTTACGTTTTTGGGAAAAGGCGAACGGCGTGGACGTCGCAAAGAAACTTGATTCGACTCAATCCGCAGCATTAGAGAGAGTGTTTGCACGAGATGCCGCTCGCCAGGCGTTAATAAAATATCGACATTTTACGAAACTTTAAAGTCGTACATGACTTTAAAGTTTTTATCATCATTATACTATACCTTTATAGATGACTATAATGATTATAGTCATCTATAATGGTTATTTACATAAAATCACACAATTCAAATGATTAGTACATAAAAGATTGTAATTGTATTGATACAAATATTGTTGGTATTAGCAGTTTTAATTATGTATTACAAGCTGCTTAGAGCTATTGTTAGGAAGTCAAACCAGATTAACTTCCCTCTCTAATTACTTTATATTACTGGGAAACATTGCTTACTTTAAACTTTAACTTTATTCAAGTGTCTCTCCAAAATTAATATGTATATAATATGTAGGATAGTTTTTAACCTCTCATGCCAATGCCACGGTCACACTAATAAAGTAGCCAATAAATATGTGTGAAATCATGACTTCCAAGCATACCCTCCATTTCTGCAGTCGTTGGTGGCGCTGCACATAGACTGGGACAGTGATCGAAGGCCAGCCCGAGCGTCTTTATGAGCTTTGCTATTCACAGTGAGCCTTCACTGAGTGATCCAGATTAACCATTTCCTGTTCATCTTTGGCATTTGCAGAGGCGAGAAAAGATCGAGAGGAGACAAGCCGTGGTGGAGACAGAACTCAAGCTTTGTAAGTTTTCACAGTGACATACATTACGAGCTCTTTTCACTGTATATGGTTTCTTGGCTTAAACTAACCGGCTTTTCTATTTGCATTATTTCAGGGGACCCCCATAATGACCCCAATGCACAAGGAGATGCCTTCAAGACATTGTTTGTTGCACGAGTGGTGAGTGTGTGATTTTAGGAGTTCTTGCAACAGGTCTGTAGATTAAGCAAATTATTATTTTGTTGATGTCTAATGGTATTCTCTTTGCTGTAGAACTATGATACGACAGAGTCCAAGCTTCGCCGTGAGTTTGAGGTCTATGGCCCCATCAAACGGGTATGTTTAGCTACTGTTTCTCACTTGTCGAGACCTGTGTACAAACTCCATTTAAATGACATCCTATATACAGTATCTATCCCTGCAAGCCTAACACCATGAAATCCATTCATCTGAATTTGTTACATGGTTTGCTGGCAAAAAAGGTGTAGTGATGATTCCACAGCCGACTCATGTCTCCATTCCTGTTTGTTCCAGATTTACATAGTCTACAACAAGAGGACGGGGAAGCCACGCGGCTATGCATTCATTGAGTATGAGCATGAACGAGACATGCACTGTGAGTACCAATGTATATATGGTCACATGTTCATGAAGACATGCAGGGTGGTTCTTCAGTTGAACCCCCTGTCCTTTTATTCTATGTGGGTATTCTGGTAATGACACTGGGGTGACACTTTAGGAAGGTGACTACTACCTAATGACAAAATAGATGTTTGTGGAGTCAAAGATATCCGAGTACTTCTAAATGTTGAAATCAGAGTCTGGTGGTTGTGTGATGTGTGTGTCTGTGTTTGATGCGTGTCATCAGTTGACTAATAGTCTGGTTGAGGAGGGGACCACTTCATTCAGTAGCATCCTGGGAAAAGTGGGACGACAAAGAGGTAGAACTGTGTCTTTCATCTGTGAACCTGAACATCTTTGCCTGTCAAGGGGCACATTGTCTTTTAACAGTTAGGCATTGTAGCTCTGTGGAAGAGCAGCTCTCCTGGTTGGACTGTGATGGTAAGCACAAGGTCACACTGGTCGCCAAGCACTGAATGGGATTTTATGGAAACCCATCTTTTGTAGATCGTAGCTATCGTAGCTTGTTTGTCAAAGTTTTTATTGGTGGTCTTCAACCCTGGTCATGGTGAGATTAGTTAAATACACCACACTTGTGAGATATTTAAAGCCGGTGGTGACGCCACAGCGAGTAATGGTGTACCGTCTTATTAGACAAGTGAATGGTGCCATCTAACACAATGACACCATTCTGGGATATTAGTGTGATCGGCTCTTCAAGACCAGAGTTGCTGAATCACAGCAAACGTGTAGTCACTGCAGTGGGTGAAATGAGGGGGGATGTGGGGCTAAACAGTATATTAACTGTGTGTTGTTCTCATTGCCACTGCAGCCGCCAATCTGTGATGGCTATTGGCCAGAGCTGGCTGGCAGATGATGATGGTTATGATACATCTACACCCTACTACCACAGCTCAGTATATGGTTGGTATAATGGGTTTGTATGATGGGTAAGATTTTTTTCCACCCTCCATCTCCTACATAGGGAAGAGGAGCTACGTTCAATGGGTAAAGCGTCATTTTTTTGCAAGCCTTAAAGAGCTTTCAGTGCAATTACTACTACTTGGAATTTAGGCTTTGACCATTGAACGCACCCCTGACCACTAGTGAATTAAAGTTTGCCCAATGATTCTGCCCTTTTGTCAAAGCCACCTCAGTTACTTAGGGTTCATGCTTCGCAATAGCTTTGCTGCGTGGGGGGGGGGGGGGCACAAGGTCGGTGAACAAGAAGGAGAAAATCCAAATGTGTTAAGCAGCTGTCACTCAGTGTGGAGTTAGATATGATTAACGCTGTGCAGATTGACTGAATATGTCGCCGCTTTTCACAGTCTTAGTGATGCCGTTTTGTCTGTCTGGTTGCGTAGCAGTACGTCTCAGTAACGTGTAAACATAGCTCAGCAGGGAAGGCACTCGGGAAAGAAATGGAGTCACGTTTTTCTGCTAAATATCGGTGCAGATTAAATAAGGCGTTATGTAAATAACAGAAGCTGGGCATTAACTCGGTGCATATCGACCCATACTGTTGATACCAATTAACACTTCATTCTCCAAACCGTTGTTAGGCTGGCAGGTTGTAGAGCCTAATTAGCGTAACAATGTTAGGGCTGTGTAATACATTGGTATTATATTGATAACGTGATATGACATTAGATTTTGGATATCGTAATATGGCACTAGTGTTGTCTTTTCCTGGTTTTAAGGCTGCATTACGCTGAAGTGATATCTAAACTGAACAGACTGATCTAGTTGTTCCATTATTTCCCTTTACCCACTTAATCATTATATCCACATGAGAAATGTCTTTGTGTAAATATTTAGTGAAAGCACCAAAGGTCTCAATATCAAGGTATATATGGTAAAAGATATCGTCATTTTCTCCATATCGCTCTGCCCTAAATACAGTTCATAACCCATTTAATATTTAAAATGCTCAAATCTCACAGAAGTCGGTGCTTATACTGTCCAATCAAATAGGTCTGAGCTGGCTTTAATAGAAATGGCAGATGAGGGGAATTTTCTTGGTAATTCTGCTAAATGAGCAATTCATACATTTATTCACTACATAACTTATGGTAGATACTAGTTTAATGTAGCCCTACATATTAATTCATAACAATAGTAAGGTTATTTTAAAGAAAAGTTTCAGTGTATGTCATGTCAGTTAATACGTTTAGACACTGGCCACTTTAGATCCAAGACATGCCAGTGTGTCGGTGAACATGACTTTCTTGGTTTAAAAAATAAAAGTTTGTTTCTCATTAGTTGGTTGCGGTTGTAATAACGCAACTCCTGTAAGGAAGGTAGCCCCGTTTTTTTGTTTTTGTCTTTGCTTATTTTCTTTCAGTTGGTCAGTTTTGGTAGGACTGGTGGTGGTTTGGTAAGGCCCTATCATTGGATGGGATGTTGTCATCCTAAGTGAACACAGGAAGTGGAGGGGTTCTGGTAAGGCCCCATATAAGAGGTGTTGCGACGGTATGTGTACTGGTGCTGGTGGATATTGGTAAGACTCTAAGACTGGGGCAGAGACTTTCATAAGGCCCATGTGTGAGGGACTATGGTAAGACTGTATAGTATGAGTGAGGGAGTTTGGTAAGGCCCTCAGAATGTATGTGAGGATTTGGTAAGGCCCTCGGACTGTATGCTATCACTGATGGGTTTTGGTAAGGCCCTCTTCTTGGACGCAAGTTTTGCCCTCAGCGATCATCACGGCATCAGACCAGTGTAGCAGCCAGGATGAGCCACCTGCATCTCTCCAAGTCCTCTTCCATTATGCAAGATGGATCAAAAGACTGTTGTGTGGTATAATGAGGTGTGGGACAAAGTCTGAATGTACACCAGGTTGGAAATATGCCAAATGCTGGACGTCATGCTGATGCAAGCTCATGTTGATCTCCCATGAAGCTTGTAAGAAGTTTCAGCTTCTATAACAAAACGTATTACTGCCATACCAACACATTTGGTGTTAATAGTGCAAGGTAAACTTTATTTCCCTGACCAGTTTATTCTCAAGCATTTGTAAAATATTTAAGGTCAAAAGTGTGCTTTACTGCCATGCTAGGATTTTGTGTAATGAGCTGATTTAAGATGCCATGTCAGCTGTCTGTGGTCTAACTTGTCACAGTCAAACCTGCGTGAGAGATTGAGCATTCATGAAAAAATGCAGAGAAACTTGCTTATTAAGTAGTAATTGTGCGAAGGCCGCATGATTCTCCTTAGGACAACTTGGACAACTTAAGATGGCTACAATATACTGTTATTTAATGCAGACAAGAACTGAAAGCTGGGTATTTAAATGATGCAGTTAAAAGTGTAACATATCAATCACTCATCGGGTGGAAGGAAGTCTGCTCCCATTATCCTTCGGCTTTTGCCCAGAGAGCAGCCATCTCGGCCTCGCCTGCTCCTGGTCAGTATAATAATGCATTGTTTGTTTCCTTGGCCACATTGATGCAGTCGTATTCCTATCTCACCTCTGTCTTCCCTCTCCCCATTCCTCTTCTCCAGCCGCCTACAAGCATGCAGATGGGAAGAAGATTGACGGTAGAAGAGTACTGGTTGACGTGGAACGTGGACGCACTGTGAAAGGATGGCATCCTCGCAGGCTGGGTCAGCTTACCTCTTTTTATTTCAAACTTCAGAGCTCTGTGCTGGGCTTGATTAGATTTCATGTTTTTTGTTGAAAACACCTTGCACATGAATATTATTTACTGCCTGTTGTAAGCTTTTTAAAAAAAAAAAAATGTTTCACTCCCAGCACCGTAACTAAAAAAAAGTGTGCCCCACACACATGGTCAAGTGGAAGAGGCCCTCTGAGACGGCTAGTGTAGTTAACACTATAAGACTTTAGCCCCGAGCGTTTGGAGCCTCCCAACAGAAGCTCCAGAGTAGAGGCAACGTGGCGTTAGCTCTGTGCTCGCTGTTAAAAGAAGCATCACCTAGCAGGCTACATATCTGACCTGTCGGGGAGCTACAGCCAATGAGAGCGCTAGGCGCTTGTTACAGGGACACTTGGGGGTCGGGTCGCCTTTTACAAAAAACAGCAATTCCACACTAAAAGCTAAATTTAGAGCTCTTGTGTTAATTGGAGGGTGGATTTTTATTTTTTTAGAACGGTTTTTATTCACTTAAAAAAAGAATGTTTGACATTTTGGAGGCACACACTGGTTATGTAATTGCAAAGGTTTTGTGAGTGCAGAGCCCGTGAGGAAGCATGCAATGAGGCTTAACGCTGCGTTCACACATGCAGATATACAGCAGTAGGCACTCTTTCACAAATCTGTCACTCTTCGGGTGAATTGTGTTTAGCACGTGATTTACATACTCTGCTCAGTGTGGACAGTTGTTTTTTTGATGTAGCCACCGTACTACACACATGGACGTTTGTTTCCTGAATCAATCATTAGCTTATTTTTTTTGAACATGGTACTCCGTTGAAACTGATTTAATGATGCTCGAGAAAACGACTGATCAACGCTGATACATTTTTAGCATTATGCAAGTGTTGAGATTGATGTGGTGTTGTCTTTGTGTCTGATAATCCTTCAAATTTGACATCCAGGTTGGTGTGTTTTTAGCTGTAGGAACACATCCACCTTTTGACACAGTGCTGTTGTCTTTCTATACACAGCCTGTAACCAGTGTTGACTTTTAAGTCTGAAGGTCCATACTTGTATAATACACATATTTGACTTCATCTTATGTTTTGCTTGTTTTTCTTAACTAGGTGGTGGATTGGGTGGCACTAGAAGAGGTGGAGCTGATGTCAACATTAAGCACTCCGGCCGAGATGATGCATCACGTTATGAAGAGCGCCCCATAGTGGGGTGAGTACTTTCAGGGAAGATATGTGATTTGGTATAAAATACTGCTGTGTATAACAGTCTTCACTTTGTCCTGACTGTTCATAGTGATCGGGAACCCCGAGAGCGGAGGGAGCGCAGCCGAGAGCGCGACCGGGACAAGGACAGAGGAGAGCGCCGAAGGTCCCGATCCCGCGAACGCCGTCGGCGTACTCGATCTCGGGAGCGAGAGAGAGAGAGACCGATTGCAGGACCAGAGGAGGTCAGCGGTAGCGGCAGCGGTAGCGCTGGTGGTGGTGGTGGTGGTGGTGGTGGTAGTGGTAGCCGGCGTCGAGAGCGGGAGAAGGACCGTGGGGCGGCGGCGGCAGCGGGAGCGGGAGGAGACAGCAGGAGTAGGGAGAGGAGTCGAGAACGGAAGAGAAGGAGCAGGAGCAGGGATCGCAAGAGAGACAGGGAGAGAGGCAAGGGGCTAGATGGGGAGGAGGTCAGCCAGGGAGACGGGGCCCCTGAAGGTGGTGAGCGGGTGCTGGAGGAAAATGAAGGAGAAGTGGGTGAGGGCATGGAGGAGCGTAGGGACAAGGACAGAGACAGGGACCGCAGACGCAGCCACAGGGACAGAGAGAGGCGCAGGGGAGACCGGGACAGAGACAGGGAACATAAGAGGGAGCGGGGGGAGAGGGACAGGGGGGACCGCAGAGAGGAGCGCCACGGCTCCCTACGAGATGACATGGGCCCCCAAGATGACATGGCCGATGAGGGAGGAGCGCCGCCACACATGGAGGAGTACAGTCAGGATGGCATGATGGACCAGCAGTCGGTGAAATCGGCTGACGGCTACGGCTCCAGTGAAAATGGCTACAAAATGGAGGGAGCGGGGGGAGAGGAGTACTGAGACAGACCCTCTCCCAGCAGACTCCCACTCATAAATAAGTTGTTTCATACTATACTTTAACTCTGCCCTTAACTTTTTACCAAGACACAGGAAGCCTAAATGATGTCAGGGCCTCTTCAGCACCAGGCTTCTAGCTAGCTTTCCTCCTGTCTGTCAAGAATCTGTTGAAATATTCCTCTTAATACTGTTGCACGCACAGTTGATGCATACAACTGATTTGGTCTCACAGAAGTTGCAGCTTTCCTGCATTGTCCGACTAATCCGTGCCACTAAATGTTACCAGATTACTTTTTACTTGATTCACTCTAGATATGTTTTTTCTTTTTCCACTTGGCTTGGGATGAACTGTAGAAACACAAGCTCCATTCGGTTTTAGAAGGGTAGATTGTGTTGTCTTTTATTTCCAGATTCATAAAACAGTTGGATTGTATGCTCATTTGGAACCAAGTGACAAATTTCCCCTCAATGTATGTGAAATCGATGGAGATGTAGTATTGTGTGACTATTGAGGGCTGTTCTGTTTATTCATTCTGGAATAAAGTTTCTTTTTTTTCTTTTTTAATTATGTCTGCTGTTTGTATGTTAGATTTGCAAGGCCATTTTAATAAAGATGTGGCTTAAAGCCAGAGCTCATCCTATTTGTATGCCTTTCATAACACATCCTGTGGCTTTAACTTCTGATTCTATTTTCAGACCTTAAATGGAACCATTCCATCCTCCACCATGCAGTATAAAAAGACAGAGCTGGACATCTATGAGTTGACGTGTTTAAATCATTTTTCTTACAGTTTAGTTGTTTCATGATGATTTTCAGATGCATTGACACATGCGGTCCACATAGGTAGAGAACTTCTGTATATAGCATATCAATTCCCCATAGTCGGATTTTCATACTGCGTGAATGGAAAAAAACTGATTTGAATGTTTAGTAAAACCAATCTACTGCATTATGTAATGAGAAATGGTCAGCAACGAAGTCAAGTTACATGTAGTATGAGGGGCTAAAAACGGGTTTGGAACAGTTTATCAAATTATTGTGAACAATAATTCCTTAGTTTATAGTTGCAATAATTTCACCTATTCGGAATACAGACCTGCTATTGGAATGTGTATGTAAGAATCACAGAGTGAATTTACATCTTTGTTTTCAGTCTGCGCAGTAGGAGCACATAACACACCCGTTCTCTGAGCACGCGTCAGGCTGCACACTGCCCGATCCTCTGTCCTGCTCACCGGCCGTCTCGGCTCATCATCTACAGTCTGCTGACCATGTCATCATAGAAGATGGACCACGCGTCGCTGTGAGCCAGACCCCTTTGCTCGTCTAAGCAGAGTTAAGTAGTCTATCGGACTGGACGCGGAGGGGCTCACAATGATGTCCTCTTACTACCACCCTGCCAAGGACGCAGACATGGCGGCCCTGACGGAGCCGCTGTGCCTGGAGAGAGGTAACTAACGGAGCCTCGTTCAGGTTTTCAGTAACCTATCACCTGTTTAAGCTCGCGGATGTAGAGGCGGTACTTTGTCTAAAATGAAGCTACCCAATGATGGGGAAATAACGGCGTTGTCCTCATTTCAATATGTGTCGGCTGTTAAATAAGGTAGACATTAGTGAAGCCTCATGTCGCAGTTCGTTGAACGTGTCACACGTTTAAAAGGGCCTTTATAAAGGGCTATGGCTCGCGCACGTTTCTTTCTTGTAGTACACGTAGAATCCATTGAGACTGCCTTTTAATTGAAGGCATCGTTTTGATTAAACATGCTTGGCTTGGTCTACATGTATCTGTACTACATCGAATAACGGAGGACGTATTATCGCACGCGCCTCCGACAATATGCATCTCATAATTTCACTGATCTGAGCTCGGCTTGGTCTGAAATGTCGAGATGTCACCGTGCCTTAAAAAAAACAACGAAACCGTGCAGCGCGCGCGAATATGGTGAGTCCGTCGCGCGGACGCAGCAAGCCGTGTTTGAGGTGCGGTCAAGTCTTCTCCCTCATTGTTCGTTTGAATGGAGGAGCGAACTGCGTTCTGGTGTAAAGCAGCACACTGTTTATTTGACTCCTATTTCTTGAGTCTATATAACCTCAGCGCGGCCGACACGAGATGTAGGTGTGGTCGCGTGCCTGAGTAATAACCACGCAATAAACTCACGAGGAGTGTTCTATGAAGGTGGCTCAGAAAGAAGCAGAGCTTACTGTCACAAGCGTTTCTTGAATGCTACTACAGGTTAGCAGCCTCCTCAAATGATGCGAGGGTCCAAGGACAGAGGATGTATGTTGTACAGATGTAAAGCCCTCTGAGGCAAATTGTGATATTGGACGTTACAAATATAATGGAAATGTAATAACCTTATATTTTGTGTTGTGCTTTATTGCCCATAGTATTCATAATTGCCACACAGTGGCCTGCTGGCCTGTGGTTCCTGCTTAGCCCTGTTGATAATCCGTGTGTGTGTGTGTGTGTGTGTGTGTGTGTGTGTGTGTGTGTGTGTGTGTGTGTGTGTGTGTGTTAGATGTGTGCAGGGTGATTGAGCTGCTGGACCGGCTGCAGCGGAGCGGTGAGCTGCCTCCTCCCAAACTGCAGGCCCTGCAGAGAGTCCTACAGAGCAAATTCTGTGCTGCCATCAGAGAGGTACAGCAAAGAGTTCTGGGAAGTCTGGGGCAAAAAGAACTGAGAGTATTGAACATTGTGTCAGCCTGCATCCAGCCGCACGGTTACTCCCCAACACAATGACTTCACATTTCAATAGTCATGTTCAAGGTCATTAACTAAAACCAAATACGTAAGACGCTCCAAACCACCATGCCGTAGAACATATAACTGCAGAGAAGAATGATGTCAACATCAAGAGATGTTCTGACTGAGACTTAAAGGAACAGTGTGTAGCATTTAAGGGAATTTGATGTCAGAAATGGAATATAATATTATTAAGCATGTGTTCTTTAGCGTTTCCTGAAAATACGAATGATTGTGTTTTCGTTACCTTAGAATGAGCTGTTTGTATCTAAATATGGAGCGGGTCCTCCACAGAGCTGGCCGCCATGTTTCTACAGTAGCCCAGAACGGACAAACCTAACACTGGCTCTAGAAAGGGTCATTTGCATTTTCATGTTTTCGTGTCGGCCACACGCTTGGCACACGCGACAAGTTTCAGTTGGTTGCAATCTGCAGCCTCACCGCTCGATGCCCCCAAATCCTACACACTGCACCTTTAAATAAAGGATCTTCACATTCATTTCAGAATTCAATTAATTCGAATAAACAATTATTTAAGTATTTCGTGAGCTTTGAGTTGGGATTGGGTCGGCATAGTTTGTCCTCCAGTCATTATGCTTCAGGCTAACCATGTCCTGACTGCAGCTCTGTAACATACTGAGATGAGACTCATTTTCATCTTCTCATCTCACTCTCAGAAACAAAAATATCTTTAACTGCTTTCTCTCACTATTGGAAGCCCCCTAGACTCCACGTTTGTCTGGAAGACTCATACTGTATATACACAAATATATGGCTTGGTTTATAAAAGCTTCTTTTTTGTCATGTCTGTAATATTGTGCAGTGTATTTCACGTTACAACACTCATGTGTTGGTGTGACTCTCTGCTCTGCCCTGTTGCCCCTCAGGTTTATGAGCAGCTGTATGACACTCTCGACATTGTTGGAGGACCGGAGGTGCGAGCACAGGCAACTGCCAAGGTATTACATGGAAACTAATAACTAAAGATTACTTCACTATTGCACTATATACATTGTATAAGAGACATTTTAATTGCACAAGCACAGCAACCAGCGCTAAGTGGTAGTTCATGGACTGAGTGGGCGTCTCCCAGCTCACCTGCTATATTGGTCCAGGAGCACAAAGGGCAAAAGTGCTGGGTGCAGTGGAATATAGGTGATTAATAAATGTACTCTCATAGAGGTGTGTGTGGTTGTTCAGTAGCAGCCTGTTGTCATGTGGATGTGATTTAATGAAGGTAAACACAGTGGATGGTTGGAGGCTGCAGGGATTTAATGAAGTGAAGGAGGAACTTGTCAGAAAGCGTCCATGGATAACAGATACTGTAAGAATCACTCATTCATGCACACTGCTTTACTGGAGTTGCTGCTTCAACAACATCAAATGTTACTCTTTTAAGCTGTCTTAAAGCATGTGCTCGTCTGTACATTGAAACACGTTTTGCTTGCTGTAATCATTCCTCTCGTGGATGCGGGGGATTCTGAACTAAACAGACTGTAACTTCGGAAGATTGACACTTGATTTGTGGAACTGCTGAAGCTTCATATTTACTGTCTGTTCCATTGGAAGCATGTTAGGAAGGGATCTGTTTATAGCCAGTATGAACAGGAGGAACCATTACAGCAGGCGAAACCTATTTCAATGTCCATGTGGGCATGTGGCTATTGTTTTAAGACAGACTTGAAAAATGTGAACTTAACCCTGAAGCACGATTCCATTTTTGTTACGCATTTGCTGCATGTATTTAGTTTGCTGTTGTTGACAAAAGTGGGAGCAGAGGGACTTTGTGCCAGAAACAGACGTTTTTCTGACTAACAACTCACTTTGCATTGCCTCATTTGAATGATCCTCTGTCCTGCACTCTGTCCTCCACCCTGTGCACCAAAACACCACACAGAGGGGCAAGTAGAAGGTCAGGAAAGTGCTGCTGGTGATGGTAGTTGTGCAGACACAAAAATACATGGTTGTGTTTTCACATTCTGTGATGTAACTGGACGTTAAAGGAATGAAAACTCCTTTCTTTACCATTTTTATGTGAAATAGTCTTTTTTAATGCTGATCATATGGCTGCCTTCCTAAACAGGCCACAGTGGCAGCCTTTGCAGCCAGCGAGGGCCACGCCCACCCAAGGGTGGTGGAGCTGCCCAAGACAGAAGAGGGTCTGGGCTTCAACATCATGGGGGGCAAAGAGCAGAACTCCCCCATCTACATCTCCAGAGTGATCCCTGGGGGTGTGGCCGACCGCCAAGGAGGGCTGAAGAGAGGAGACCAGCTGCTGTCAGTCAACGGAGTGGTAAGAAGCTCAGGCCTGCTGTGAGCTACTAGACGCCCACTGAGAGGAGATACACACACTCAAGTTTATTTTAATGACAGCTTTTATAAATAAACTCAAATACAAATTCACTTCCAAATACTTGAGGGTCTACTCTAGATGTTGATAATTAGTGAAAAAGTTAGCCCAACTCTTCTGATTCCAAGTTTCCATTCTGTTGGACGTGTAACCACAGCCAGCAGTAAACTACACTTCTGTGTCACTGCAGAAAGTGAGAGCTCGGCCACCAGAGGTCGACAAACAGCAGCTTCAGCTGACGTGAGGCACCGATAAGGGCCAACAACGGACTCTGACAGTGGTTTATACCTCATTGCATGTCTGCATACATGGATGTAATCACACACATTTGTTGGTGTGGTCGGTCTGCATGCAGAGTCCGGTCTGTGTAGACCCTCACTGAGAGTTTATATTGTTCATATGTTCTATGAGTCAGAACATGTAGTGTGAAGGACGACAGCTTACACTTCACTGTGCAACCCTGTCATGTAAATAGGAAGCTGACAACAAGGTAGCATTTAAAGGTCAGTTCACCTAAATGAACAGAAAAAGCAGCTCCACATACAAGACACTGTAAGAGTGTTAATAATCTACAAGTGTAAATGGGGCCACATATATAGAGGTCTGTATTTATGATAGCATCATTTCAGAATTGTCAGTTTATCACACCAAAGGTCTGTTTTTGGTCATTTTGAATGATGATCAAAAGATGTTTTCTCTTGGATACTCCAAAGACACACTTTGGACCAAACTTTAACTTACAGGTCTTTTAACAAACATTTGTAGAGCTGTGCTGTCTAGAAGTCTGCTACAGCTAAGGTAAGTTCTCCTCCGTGGGGATACTGTGTTAATCAGTATAAGGAGCCATTGTAGTGACCAGGTTGGAATGGTGTCCAGCAGACCTTTGGACCCTTATAGCATGTGGTCTGAGACTCTTGTGTGTCGGTGTCCATGCAGAGCGTTGAGGGGGAGCACCATGAGAAGGCCGTGGAGCTGCTGAAGGCTGCCCAGGGTTCGGTCAAGCTGGTGGTCCGCTATACCCCGAAGGTCCTGGAGGAAATGGAGGCTCGCTTTGAGAAGATGAGGAGCGCTCGAAGACGACAGCAGCACACCAGCTACTCGTGAGTCACCACCGTTGATATCACACTGTCAGCGTGTCCCAAATCAAATTACACATGCTCTTACTAAGCTTTCTTCCGATCACCTGCATTATGATCTGATCTCAATATGCAAATGAATGCGGGTAGCTGGAATATGTCTCTTATGTCAAGGAAAGCTGGGCAGGATGATCCAGAGGGGCCACTAAAAACCCTTTCCCCTGGGACTAGGAACCTTTTAAGGAACTCATTGCATTTCGACCGCAGGTACCAGGGTCTAAATTAAGTTCTGGAGAAATTTCAACCCCCAAAAAGGTCCTGGTCGGAGTTAGTACGTAAGAACTTTGGGGGTGGGGTTTGCAGGGCAGACCGTCGCTGATTGGTTGAACACAAACAGCGGCGTATAAAAACGCAGGGAAACAATAAAAAAAACACCGCTTCACTGTCTCTCTCTTGCTTGCCCTCCCAGCTCTCTTTTTTTAAATGAGTCGGAAAGCCGACAGCAAACCCAACTTGATGCACAAGTGTAACCTTTATTACATACATTTTCGCCATCTGACACAAAAAAAGATATGTTTTTGTGGCCATGTCGTAGTATAGTTTCTGACATGCAGCATAATTCTCTGTCTCTCTTCCTGCAGATCTCTGGAGTCCAGGGGCTAGCTAATCCAATGCCTCCATCAACCTCCTCGTCTAACCCTCCTGACTGTTCTGTTCTAGCAGGAGGCAAGACCGTAGATGAGAAGCAAAACCAAAGTAGCCTACCAACACCTGTTACCTGAACTTCTTCATGAAGCCAACGCTGCAGTTTAGGATACTCTCCCCTCCCTCTTTCCCTATTTCTTAGAGAAATACAGAGTAAGCTTGTTGTCAGACCATGCCTGTAATTTCATCTCTCCAGTGTGAAATCATCCTCAGCATGCTATTACATGAAGGCAACACATTCTCTGTAGTGTGTGGCTTAACTAGAACCTAGGGTTTATATTCTCACGTCGTTTTGATTTTGTATTCTCATGTAGTGCACTGCACTCCTCAGCAGTGTCCACTGTCTGCAGTTAGACCTAAGTAGCAGAGGAAGCATGGGGAAACATCTTCACCACCATTTCTCCATCAGATGTCCCAGCTAGAGAACTAACCATTAGCAGTATGAAGAACTACACTGGATTCAGTTGCTGGCAAGTGTCATCTCAGTCAAAGTTTTGAGAATAAAAAACAACATTCATTTGTGTATTCATTGATTTGCATAATTATTCATGAAATAAAGTCTGTGTTAATTCATTTTGGTCATCTTTCCTGCTGCATATGGGTTATGTTTCAAGAAGTCAAATTCCTTGTTTTTGCAAACATACTTGGCAATAAACCGTTTCTGATTCCGATTCTCATTCTGATGTTGAATAATCTTCCTCTAGTACACACGGCTGACGTTGGCTGTGAAGTAGACATGACATTATTTTGAAATAATGTTTCAAATTTGTGAAACCTTGATTTCTATATGTGAAAACAAAAAGGCCAAATCCGAAACTGCAAATTGGAAGTTGGAAGACAGCTTCAGCCTTGTAATTTGTTGTGCAGTAGAATAGTCGGCCTGGGCTGTATTGACCCATTATGGTAACCCAGGGGCAAGAGGTAGACTTCCTCAAGGGTACCCAAAAGTCATGAAAAAAAGACCCACCACGTCTGAGTTGGATAAGCTGCACTGTAGATGATTTGGAGACGAGATCTTGCGCGAACAATTTTGTTTTCGTGGGGTTTCCTGATTCCAGTGAAAACAGCAGTGCTGGCTCATTCCTAGCCAAAGTTATTCCGGAGATAAGTGAAGAGCGCGTGAGAACTGGTCTTCATTGTGTGGTGACGTACAGCAGCAAGCGTGTCTCATTTCTGGTTGCCACTGTGTTTGTGTTACTGGCAGTATACTTGAGAGCTGCTGTAGCATAATCCAGTTCATTTTGTTATATTCCTCATTACGACAGCTAATTGCCTGCTTTACATTTAAACGTGAACTAGTTCTGCCTCAGCAGAGTCTCGCGAGTTAATTTATTCAGTTCTGCTAACGCTAGCCACCGTACTTTAGCTTGGCGGTTATCGATGGCTTCCCTCTCTCTTGCTCAGTGTGTCACATGTTAAGCTGTTCATCTGCCTCCTTCCGTGATAATGGTACATGTAATAAGTGTAGTTTATTTGATGTATCATGGAAACTCAGTTGGTAGCTACTGTTGTGAAGCCAGCCCCCAGTAGCCTGTGCGGGCGACCAGATGTAGCTCTAGTTGTCCCTGGCACCCCCGAGCAGCCTGGAGGTTGGGTGACCGTCCGAAGGATAGTACACACTTCATTTTGTTTAACCGGTTCTCCACAGCAACACACAACTCTCATTATCTGCTGCTCTATTCTGAGAAATGTGAAGTAAGCAACACCAGCGACCACAGTCACATTGAATCCTATTTAAAACTGCTAGCTAAAGATAACCCTAAGTAAGATTCACATGCACATCGACGGTTACACACAATTATACCAATCGGGAGTCCACTAAAGTTACTACTAAAGAGTCGTTGTGAACATATGCAAAGAAAATGGACTTTCCACTAAACCCTTTTTTTATTGGACTATTATTTAATAACTTATTCTTATTACTGGATTGCATGTTACGCCAGGGCTATGGGAAACCTATCAAAATTCTTACAGAACCCACGATAATGACCACATATTCCCAGTTGCCACTGCGTTTCTGGCCAAGGAAATCCAAAGTGGCCTGGACTTTGGCTGACAGAGGCCACACTTGTCCCTGTCCTACTTGCTTTCCCAAATGTGTGACCACAGCCTGAACTCAGAATTTAAGAAATAATCAGAGACAAAGAAGTCCCCTCCAAACGACTAAATATCTTCTAGTCTCTCTGTTTGTTACACCAAAACAAGCCTTACTCATCAACCTCTGGAAAGTGTATTAACCGCTTAGCACGGCCACAAGGTGGAACCATGAGGCCACAATGGTGACAGCTATCTACACCAAATCATCCCATTAAATGGGAATAGCTAACAGTTAACAGCAATTAACCATCAAGGCATTTAGTTATATAACCCACAGGTGAATACAACACATACTAACATGTGGACATAGTACCTGACTAAACTTACAGACTTAATATGAATCCAGCAATACAATGAGTTTACAAACGATTAATGACCAAACAGAGGCGCATTGAATGTAGTAACAATAAGCACAGGCTCTACACAGGTGGAAGCTAACACAGCAGACACTCAAGTGAGCCTAATTAGCATGGTCAGTAACAGAAATTAAACTCCAAATCAGTGATGAATACTGAACATACACCATAGATATATGTAACTTAATGTACTTCCAGTTCAATGGACGCACGCAACAGTCAAACAAAGGCAGTAACACCTGTTTTGGGCTTAATTGGCCTAACTACTGGAACTCAGAAAAAACTCTTGTGGCCTTCGTGAACGATACTGGAGAGAGGGAACATACCACTCTAATGGGAGAGGCGGCGCATACCACTCCGTTTCAGCATCGTTTTCGAGATGATCTCCGTCCACACTAAAATGCCTGAAAACGAATATCACGTGACTATTCACGTACACTGCGCATGCGGGTGGTGCCGATGTAAACAGGAAGTACATTGGTTGTTTAGTTAAAAAAATACGACAGAGTAATAAAGTAGTCTTTAATAATGAAAGGTCGTGTTTGATACTTAAGATCTTCTCTAAAATCTTCCTCTATAAACTCAAACAGACACATTTCGTGGAAAGTTTTAGAAGTTTTACTTACACGTAAAGGTTTACTAGATTATTGGTCCATAAATGTGGTCAACACACGTCTCTCACTCGTTTCCTCTAGGTTTCGTTGTTGTTGTTCTCACTCGTAGCTCTGCTGGTGGCTGAAGTCTCTGTCCTACTGGAGAGCAATTACTGCTTTTGTTCCTTTACATTTTATCTGCGGACTTCACAATAGTTGTGCAGAACAAAATAAGCAATAATAAGAAAAGGAAAGTCCTCCGTTTTGTGTCCATCATCCTCCCTAAAGCCGCTAACCGTGACTTCAGATGGCCGCTCCGTAGGTCTGATAACACCGCTGGACACGCCGCTCACTAATCGCTCCAATAACAGCTGCTTCCTCCATAATAATGCAGACTTTAACAGAACAACAGCTGCTATTAAAGACAACAAGGTCAGCATCGCCTGTAATCAGTTGTCCATGTTAAATTAACATGGTAGTCGATCGACACAGTCTATTATGACAAGGTAAAACGGTCCGCCAGGATCAGATGTAAAGGAGCCAGAGGAATAACTTGGTTCGGTTTCACAACTATTTGGCAAACGTGACAAGATCACCAAAATTTGGCAACGTCGGATTTGACCCCTGGCCAAAAAAAAAATCTGATGGTACATTTTTTTAATCCCCAAATGGCCAGACAGGTCGTGGTCATGGGATATACTTAATGCCTGGGGACGGATCTCTGGAAATCTGGAACAAATGAAGCATAGCGTTAGTTCATGCAGGACACGGAAGTCATGCGCCCCCACCGTAACCAGCTGACAGCCAGCCGATTGAATCATAGCTTCCAATCGGCCACGCACCAATCACAGCCCACTCTCACTTCAAGGAGGTTTATTTAAATATGGTCCCTCCTCACTGATTCATTCTACATCTATGCTGTTACAGACCGCACTGCTGGCGAAACTTCGCCTCCTCCACCCCAGCCTCCACCCTTTTCTAGTTCAGAGTTCATCTTTCACGGCAAATGGTTGAATGTATTTAAAAAAAATAAATAAAAAAGTACTTCGGCTCATTCCTGTAAACCCTTGGGGGTTATTGCTCGGTGCTCCCCTTCTCAGCTTGGTAGCTGCTGGTTAATCCGGGGAGCATTCAAAGAGCAGAGCCATCATCGCCAAGTTTAACTGTATTTCCATTTGTTGCAATAAATGGTTAAAATCTATGACGTGTTCCTGACTGAATTAAGACCTGTTACGCTCCTGAACGTAGACTACAAAATGATCTCCCTGATATTTGCTTGGAGTTTAAAGAAAGGTCCTGATGAAATCAGAAGTGACAGCTGCCTCGGTGTGTTGGTGCTCATTGTTTTGTGTTGTTTTTGTTGTAAATACTGTTTTCTGCTGCGATTCCCGGAGCTTTTTTACCAGAGATGAGCTCATAAACATCAGGGGAACAACTCCAGCGGACTTACTTCCAACTTTTCAGCTAACTTCTGTGGAATTACTGGGCATTCTCGTCAAAGGTGCGCTCACCTTAACTCATGCAGTGAAGCGCTATAGGAGAGGGAAACGGGCCGGCGCGCTTGTGCGTTTTCGCATACGTGGATTTCGCACACCTCCCTCCCTTCCTCCGCCAGGGGTATGTTTCCAACAATTTATGGTGATCTGTTTTTTCATGTGGTGGCTTCTCAAAGAAGTTATCTGTTGACCTGGAATGGGACACAAGTCTGGGCCTATTGTCTGGAACAGTAGCCTAGGCCTACAGCTAAACCAGGGGCATTAGATGAGGTTGGAAATGTATTTTTGCCGCCTCTGTGTCGAATACATTTGGTAACATTCTGTCCGAATGGGGTCCGATGTGAAGAAGTTGGTGATTTGTAGCTGTGTACTTAGAGTTAGTTCAAATCTAGTCTGGCTTGAAGTGTGGCACACAAGTCGATGAGCTCCTGGCTGCGAAAGGATGGAGGCCACACGATCCAGTGCAGTCCTCCTCATAGAATATGTAAATGGTAAATGTGCTTGCATTTATACAGCGCATTTCTAGTCTTCCAACCACATGTCAACATTCACCCATTCGCACATACATCCAGACACTGATGAATAGTGACTGACATTCAAGGTGCCACCTGCCCATCAAGATCTAAACATTCATACACTGATGGCACATCAAGTTCAGTATCTTGCCCAAGGACACTTCGACATGCGCCGCAGCCACCTCTCACGTCATATCAATAGTGACGTCCCTCCAGAAGCCCACGTCATCTGCTGTTAGTACTCTCTGCCTCGCTTCCAGCAGCTGTAACACAATCACTGCAGACATCAGCAGCGCACATCGACACAATCCTTATCCTATATATTACACATTATGTACATTACACTGCACTGTTTGTTTTGCATTTCTAGTTAGATGCTAAACTTTGTTGTTTCAGTACTTGTACTGTGCAATAAAATAAAGGTGTATTTGATCTTACCCTCTTCCTTCTCCATCGAGTCCGGACTAAAGTCATCGCGGCTGCCTCCTGAGCTGCAAGGTCTGATTGGCTGTACTGGAACCTCCTGCGTACTAATTCATAGTAGGTTTTACAGGCAGCTGGAAAATAATAAAATGAGTATGTTATAAAAAGAAATGAAAACAGTACAAGTAAAAAAAATGCATGAAAAGTTACATAGAAGGACGTCATTATCCAGACTGTGCAAATCAGGACTTGCAGCTTCGACAAATAAGAAAAGACCGCCTAATGTATGTATTTACTTTTACACAGTAGAATTGTTATATTCGTACACTAGCCCTGGTTCGTAGTGTCTGTAATTTGGAGTTCTGTAAATTACTTTTTTTCTGACAGTGCATCAGACAAAAAGTCACTTTTGTTAACAAATATCTAAATATATACCAAATATCCATGGCCAAAAATGTTATCACAATAAATGTCAAATCATTATTTCTTTCAGGTTCAAAGGCTGATTTTTGCTTCCTGTGCACATTTACATTAGTCCCGCTCACACACTCAAAGCTCTCTTAGTAGCAGTGGCGGCTGGCGGAAGAATTTCTAGGTAGGGCTGTGCCACATCCAATCAATTTCAGCAAACATCCCAGTATGATTTAATGTAAAAAAATTACTACTTTGCAGTTAAATATTTAACATTTATTCCAACACGAAAAAAAGCAGTAAATGCACTTTGATAAACACGTCACGACATCTTATTTTAGTCACCTGATTGCACCTGTAGTGCAATCTGAAAATCTCCCCCTAGCGTCTGTGTCAGAGTCATATCCGGTCTAATCCAAAGATGAGGATTGTAACCAATTAGATGTAGAGATACAATACTGGGTCCGCCCACTTACTGTCAAAAAGAAAAACAACTCGCGAGCGAGCAGGTAAAAGACTCGCGAGCGAGCAGGTTTAAGCTTCGCGAGCGACTTTCGCGAGCGCGAGAGGGAATTGTCAGGGAACTGACAAGGAAATTGTCAGTTTACCGCTCATGTCCACTAGGGGGCCAAGGACACGGGACGTGCGGGACCAGTACTGACATTCGGGTCTGGCCATTAGGGGCACAAAGGGACATTTCTCAAATCCCACAGATGCTGTCTCTTAATTGTCCGTACTGGTCTCAGATGGCTAGGGACTTATAAGACGAGTACGGACATTCGTCAGGACTTATGGGACCAGTAAGGACATTTTTCGGGAATTATGAGACCAGCAAGGACAATTCAGGTACAGCTCGGCGGGATCCTGGATCGATACTTTAAACTGCCATATCTTCTCAACCGTTCGATATCCCGCTCTGAAACGTAGATATCTTGGACCAACGCTTAATTGTATGGAATCAATGTTTTGGGACATTTGGTCATTATCATTGGTCACATGAGATTCCATAATAATGTAGTCGGAATGGCCGTTTTTGAGTTGTAAATAAACTGACATTTGACCTGGAATATCTCCACAACCCTTTGGGCTAGGAAGCTGAAAGTTGGCCTGTACTATCATCTTAAAGGATAGATCCGTTGGTATGACAATGAAAATGATTGGAGAAAGTGCATTTATTTGAATTATCAGGCAAATAAGTCATCCGATTTGCTTGAAACGTTGCCCACCTGGTGGGCTGTCCCAGGTATGCCCTCTCGTAAGTTTCAGCCTCCTAGCCCAAAGCACATTGGAGATATTGTTTGGGAGAGATGGGTACCATATGGCTTGGGATAATTGGCCTACATGGTCAGCCCATAGACATGTAGTTGAAATGGCCATTTTTGAGTTGTAACTTATCCTTATAATTCAAAAAGTGTCATTCCGACTACATTTGTATAGGCCGACCATGTAGGCCAATTGTCCTAAGGGTTAGGTTACTAACCGTAACCCTTAACACAAAAAACTCCAAAAAAAATTCAAAGTATTTCTTTTTTTTTTGCGCCCGTGGTACTCGGCCATTTGTCCTACATTTGATTGGGCTCTCATTTAGCCCAAAAATCCCAAACCAAATGGCAGTAGTGGTCCCGGGTTCCCAATGCCCTTCGGGACCATTACTGCCATATGGTTTGGGATTTTTGGGCTAAATGAGAGCCCAATCAAATGTAGGACAAATGGCCGTTTTTGAGTTGTAAATAAACTGACATTTGACCCGGAATATCTCCACAACCCTTTGGGCTAGATAGCTGAAATTTGGCCTGTACTATAATCTTAAAGGGTAGATCCATTGGTATGAAAATGAAAATGATTGCAGAAAGTATGCCTGAAAATTCAAAGTCATCCGATTTGCTTGAAACTTTGCGTATCTGGTGGGCTGTTCCCAGGTATGCCCCCTCATCAGTTTCAGCCTCCTAGCCCAGAGCATACTGTAGATATTGTATGGGAGGAATGAGACCAGATGGGCCATTTGGTTTGGGATTTTTGGGCTAAATGAGAGCCCCATCAAATGTAAGACAAATGGCCATTTTTGAGTTGTTAGGGAAATGGCAGCTCAAAAAGGGACATTCTGACTACATTTGATTGGGCTTTCATTTAGCCCAAAAATCCCGACCAAATTGGCCGATATTGACCCAGGTGTCCTTCATTTCTACAACATGCAAATAACTCATCAAATAGCTCAAACAGTCTGGAAATTGCACCCAACATGTTATCTGAGATCCTGAGCTTGCTCACCAAGAATCCCGTCTCTCAGCCCTCTGGAAAGCTATCTCCTTTTAGCAGCATGCTAATCACTTAAGGATCTTCATGTCTTTGTACTCTTTAAGTTTATTGTTCACGTCAGTAGGATGATCGTGTGCAAACGCCACCACTTTCCCTTCATAGGTGATCTTATTAGCCCAAGCTGCTTTAAGTATTTTGTCTTTAATGTCAAATCTCTGGAAGTTAACCAGGATAGATCTTGAAACCGTTTCATCTTGTGGTTTCGGGCCGAGTGACCGGTGGGCTCGCTGGATCTGTAGGTCCGAGTTTGTATCGAGGACCAGCTGTGTCTTCAAAAAGTTATCCAAGAATGTTAGCATTGAGCTTGCCTCCGCGTCTTCTTTATTCCCGTATATGCGGATATTATTCCGGCGTGATTTTGCTTCCAGATCCGTCACCTGGAGGAGTCCCTGCTGTTTGAGGCAGTAAAGCAGAGCGTCCTTCAACTCAGACTTGACGGTCTCCGTTTCCTCGACTCGTTGCTCTGCTTCTGATAATCGTACGCCATGGTTGCGGACATCTGCGACGACATTTTGTAGTTTTTGATTTATCTCCGTCTTAAATTTGTTGAATTCCTGTTTAATGTTGTTTCTAAAGTCATTTTTTAAATCCTTTAGTTCCTGTTTGAGTTCGTTTTTCAAGCTTTGTATGTCTTTGCACAGGTTTTGGATGGCTTCAGCCGTAGACATAACCCCCTCGTCTGCACGAGGCTCCATTTTCTCCACAGTGGTTGTGTTGTCTTTCGTCGTTTCTTGTCCTGTTCCTTCGCTGTTCTTGTTTTTTCTCGGTGCCGCTTTCCTGCTTCTAGCCCTCATTCTGGATCATTTTAGGTTTTTTAACAGCTGTTCTCTTGTGTCAGTGTGGTCTTTTCTTCTTAATTTGACCAGGAGAGTTTTCGATCTACATCGCCATCTTGAAACGCTCACCGGAAGTCCGTCTACACGATGTGGTTTGCACTTGATATAGAGTAACATAATGCATGTTTGCGCGTGTTCTGTAGCATCACACAGCTGATACAGGAAGTGGTGCACTATTTGCAAAGCATCACTTCCTGCGTAACGTGGTCCACGCAGGAAAAAAACGTTGGACGCGTTTTCCGACGGTCGCGGACGTTCTTGGCCGCGCAGGCCGGAGTCCCGCCGGCACCCCCGACGTGCGGGCGGATGCGAGGGCCCGTTCATCACTGCTCGCAGCTTTAATTTATTATTATTATTATATTTATTTTTTATTTTATGTGGCTCAAGGGGGGGGGGGCGGCGCCCTAGCGCCCTCTATTGACCAGCCGCCACTGCTTAGTAGTAAGCGTTGTTAATATATTCTGGTCCGTCTAATGGTAAGAGTGAATGCTGCCAATCTATTCCATTCTATTCTATTCAACCTTTAGCTATGGACATTTACATTTTTGGATGTATTATTAATTTAAATGTTTATCAGATTTCCAAATTGATAGTTTAGTGTATTTTATGAGACTATATTAATTTACTATTATTTTTGTTATTTTATTATTTTACTACTGGACACTGGATATGAGTCTCTTTCATACTTAAATGAGGAATTTACATTTTGTATACAGTCAGTTTGGCAAATCAGACTTTGAACATTTACATGAATTAACCTCACAGAAAAAAAGACATTATATTATAGATGTCACCAAAATAAAATAATGGGAATAAATGAGTAAATTGAGTGGGCCTTGATATATCTACAATCTTCTGTAGTTAATTTACAACATACCCAAGCCTCTTATTTTCCCATATATTTGACAGTTTGCTCTCACTGCTAACATCACTGAAAGGGTTTTTCACATTTGGTATGACGACCAAAGGAATGAACTCTCTACAGGCACACGCTCAAATCAGATTATTGAGATGAGAGTTTTGTATGTTTAGAGTGAACTGGCTGCCAGTGTCTTCAGGAGAAACAAAGTTTACCACCACACAGGGCTGGAGAATCCATCATCATTATGACCTCATAACTGTCGCCATGGAAAATATTTCCCACAAAGTGTGTGTGTGTGTGTGTGCGCGCTGAAGTATTGGAGATTCTCATCTGCAAGTCTTGCACGCTTTTCTCTAAACTTGTACACACACACACACACACACACACATACACACACGAACGCACACACACACACACACACACACACACACACACACACACACACACACACACACACACACACACACACACACACACACACACACACACACACACACACACAAAACAAGATTTCATCTGTATTAACCATTTGCCAGAAAAAAGCACTCACTATGGAGGACGTCATTGCACATTTGGTCCTTTCGACTATAATGCAAGAACTTACGCACATGCATACACTCATACACAAATAACACAAATACATGCACAGTCACAATCACATACACCTACACACAACAAGCCCCTGTAGAGCCTGTGAAGACATTTCATTCTGGGACGACAATTGCAAAATATTTGAGAGGATCAGAGAGATCAGAGGGAGAGTGAGAGACATATATAGATTTAAAGACTTAAAAAAGACAACAAAAAAAGAAAACTCAAGTGTTTTAAAATGTATTGTTTTTTTCGACTTTAAATGTATAAGTATTGTCATATACATACATACATGACATTTGTGCACTACAATGTTGCACTGAATGATTCAGACTACAATCAGGAAAACTCAGGATAGGCGAAGAGGATCATAAAACATGAGAAATATTTAATTAAAATGTTTTCACATTTTCAGCACCATGGACAGTTTGTGGAGGGAAGGAGGAATGTTCTTTTCCACACCGCTCACACATTTCACTCCATCCAGAGAGGGATGCATTCGTGTATACTATGTGTGTCGGTTGGCGTACTGAAGTGTGTAGTTTTGAAATTGGCCTTTACATCCATGAGTTCATGGATATCAGCAGGTTATGCCATGCTCCATTAGCAGGCGCACGCACATCTGTGGATTGACAGTGTCAGCATTCCACATTGTGTGTTAAAAAATGTGTGTGACACCTGGCGCGCTGGGACCACTAACTCGCTTCGAAGGATGGGAGGTGGTTGATAATTCAGTAATGCACGTTTTAAAAGAGGATTTGCTGTCAATCATGACGTCATAGCATCAAATAACTAAATAAAACCAAACTCATCAGAAAAATTAACACTTGACATCACCGTGATAAGAACTACCTAAATAGACAGAAACAATCTTTGGGAAAAATTGGGAAATATTTGATGTGTGTGACAGTGTATACATGGTGAGATGGGCAGGTGGCACCTTACATGGTAGCCCCTGCCATCAGTGTATGAATGGGTGTGAATGGGTGAACGACATGTAGTGTAAAAGAGCTTTGAGTGGTCGGAAGACTAAAAAGGAGCTATACAAATACAAACCATTAGCATTTAGCTTGGCTCAAATAACATGGAGGGATCAGGGTTTATGACATATACTGCAGCCAGGGGGCGATCGAGATTCTTTGGCTTCATTTTTGGGGAGCTGTCATGTCCATCTATTTACAGTGTATGGTTGAAACTCAGTCAGCGGCTCCTGTGGCAGTTACTATGGTTACAGGTGCCAGTGTCACCAGTGGTTAAGGACTTATGCTTCTGTTACAAATTAAGTACTCAATATGAAATTATATTAAATAAGAACATACTATGTCAGCACACAGAGGAAGAGGCATGGCACAATAACCTGCGTAGCTCTGGGCTGTCAAGTTTTAATGCCACAACACTGCCCACAGCTGCATCACACCTGAGTAATGCACCGATGTCACAACAGCATTGGTGTGTGCAGTGCTGAGCCATTCATCCTACAGGCTTCATTTTGTGATTTCTTCCTCACTCTCCAGGTATCACACTAAGACAAGCAAGCTATCACTGCCAAATGTGATTGATGACTTAAATAAACATTACATCAGTGTACCTAAGCTGGAGGACAGACTTCATGGCATGCTCAATGCAAAACAACTTAATACAGATTCATTCTATAACCGGATCAATCAATCAAACAGAAAAAGTAATATTAATCTCAGTTTTGACTGATTTCTTTGACTGATTTAGTTTCTCATCCACAGTGATGATCTGGTTAGACGCTGCTTTGTTCACAGTATTGCGTGGGAAGAGTAAGACACACTATTTGATTCCCACTGAGCAACAGTGGATGGGATTTCTATCAGTTATTGTGATTCATTTTTGTGTCAAGATGTCCACCAAATGGCATTAGAGTTATGACATGCTGGCAAATGATTCATCAAAGGTGACCAATGTAGCATTAGCATGTACTGTTGCTTTTGCCCCATTACGAGAAAATTATATAAAAAGGCAAGTCTGCTTCTACTGGCTTTGAAGCTGCATTTTATTTATGGGGTTGTTTTACACTGCAAAACAATATCCACTTATTCTAGTACTTTGCATGAAACCAGCATTATCTTTGTGGGCTGGAGGCTATCCCAGAATGCAATGGATAGTATTCAGAAAAAACACCATGAACAGAGCAATACAATAGATGAGGATTTAGCAAAAAGTAGCAGATAATGATGGAAGTTTTTAATTTGTTTTTGAACACTAGTAGCCAAATGAAGCAATATTTTCATGAGTGGGCCACTCTCCCACATTTGTCATTATGAACATGAACATATATTGAATGTTAACAGCGAACATGGTTATTGTTAGCACTCACAGCTAGCAGATTGTGGAAGACTCCGGTGAGCTTCAGCTTAAAGGTCAAACTCTTCACCATTACAGCCCGGTACATTGCCCACATCACAGCAGATGTTGGACTAGTTCACCTGTTGATCTTGTGTTCCATCACACTGGTGAACAAGACACTTGGAACATCTTCACTTGGGGAAAAGATATGCTCAAAAAAGCTGGTTTGTACCCTGTTGTCCGTCTATGTGTAGCCAAAACCAGTGGTGGGCTGTGTATTATATACCTGGGCCTTCAGTGCTGTCCTACTACAGTTGAACCACCTCCTAATAACCTCATTATGACCCCACAGCTACGGTTATTATTTGTTTTGTGTAAAAACCTCATCTTCACATACCACTGCAACATTTGACAAGTGAAATAAAATGTTACATGAAGCTCAACATCTATGAGGGCTACAAATACACTAACTAAGACACATGAATATGCGCATGACGGGATGCTTCGTCATTAATGGACAATGCATATAGTCAAAATCAATGTAATTAACACAATGACAAGAACAAACTCACAACTTGTCCATCCTGGGGGAGGGATCCCTCCTCTCTTGCTCTCCCTAAGGTTTCTTCCTCTTTTCTCACAGTTAAAGCATTTTTTGGGGGAGTTCTTCCTGTTCTGATGTGAGGGTCCTGGGACTGAGGATGTCGTATGTGTAGAGATTGTAAAGCCCTCTGAGGCAAATTTGTGATTTTGGGATATACAAAAAAAACAAAGCATGACAAATCAATCCAGCAAAACTGCGGCGCTAAACACGTATTCCACCACACACTCAAGAGCACGGGCCACTAAAATATTATTCACATCAGAGGGAACAATATTAACCATATCATAAAAACGACACGATAGAAAAATGAACACAGTAGTAACGCTATGCAGATGTAAAACAACAAAAGCAGTTCACTTACCACAGATGCTGTTCACTTAAAGACAAAGTCCATCCTCCTTTCTTTGTTTACAAAGAGTTCAATACCGCGGTTGTACAGAACATCGGTGCGGTTCAGTTCCAGCCAGAGGTCCTCCTGCGAACTTGTTCGTTGAGTTGTAGATCCACTCGGGTTGAAAAAGTTTTCAAAAGCACCGTAGCTTGTAAGTGTCCTGCCGTGCTATGGAGTCGTGTTGCTGCCTTGGTTAGCCAACTCAGGTTAGCGTAGCTCCAAACACCAAGACGCTCAGTCGCAAATAAAACGCATTCTTAGTCATAAAATGTGCAACGCTTCTCAGATGCTGTTAGCCAGGAATACCGTTCATAGTTGCTGGACTGAAAGTGGTGCCCAAATCCTTGGGTCAGGGCTGATGTCGCTAGCGTCACAACAGTCATGCTAGCCCACCGACCAATCAAGCCGCACGTTAATGCAGACGTACTTTGTCAAGAAAGTCAAGAAAAGTTGAGGTCCCAGGAAGGCTGCCTTGAGCCAGCAATACATGTTCAAAGTATGAAGATCAGGTCAGAGGGACACAAAGCATAATAATTGAAATTCAATAATCATATTAAAGGGCAGTGTGTATTACGTAACAATGTAAAATGATTAACAAACATAATCCAAATAATAATGAATGTATGTGTGCAAGGTAAAGTGATTTAATAAATATAATCTACTGAAAATGATATATCGGTAAACCTTGTGAGATGTAACTCAAAATGTGTGTGCGTAAAGAGACTGGGAAGGAGAGTAGGAAACAGATGTGTTAGTGAATAAGGATAAAAACGAGAAGTAGCTTTAGGTGAAGTCTGTCAAAGATTAAGAAAGAAGGAACTGAGAGCATTCGGGTGTAACCGAGGACACCTAGAGAATGGATGAAGTCATAATAATCATGTGCCATTCACTAGCAAGGACCACGCCACCAACTGAATGCGTTTTAACAATTTTATTTGTGAGACACGGATGATAGGGGAATCGTTCGTCGATTCCATCTATTCGGTCGGATGAGTTGTGGGGAGTTGTCGGTCGGAAGATCCGCCGTGGCACCCGGGCACGACGAACCCCTTCAGGATCCTACGGAAAGATGGAAAGAGAGGAGGGAGAGAGGAAAAAGGGGTTGGGAGGGTGGGGTTTAGAAAACGTAAACGGGACAGGAAGAGTGGTTAGGGAGGTATTTATGGAATACCGGAAGAGGTGTGTTAGAGGCGTGGTCCTGCTCCCGAAATTGCGCTAATTAGCTACAATTCACTAGCAAGGACCACGCCACCAACTGAATGCGTTTTAACAATTTTATTTGTGAGACACGGATGATAGGGGAATCGTTCGTCGATTCCATCTATTCGGTCGGATGAGTTGTGGGGAGTTGTCGGTCGGAAGATCCGCCGTGGCACCCGGGCACGACGAACCCCCAAAAACTCCAATTATTTTAGATGCGATTGCGCGGCTTGGAGATCTTTGAGATCTGAGCGGATGTAGCGGTGGTACGCTTGCGAGGACCAGCGGCCCATGATTTGGATGAGGTGTTCTGGTATGCCATTACGGGAGGCTGAGGTAGCGGCTCCGATTCTGAAGGAGTGTCCGGAGTACAAGGTGGGAGAAATGCCGGACGAGGAGAGAATGTGGCGGAAGTGCTGGTGGAACCAGAATCTGGTAGCTACTTTGCCGGATTCTGAGATAAAGAGTGGCTCTGTTGGTGATAGGCTCTGAGATTTTCGAAATTGCAAGTATGTGGAAAGGGTCTCGAATGGACTCAGTGGTGACTGTATCTTAAAGTAAAAGACGGGCGTGGGTTGGCCTGATTGGTTAGTTTTTGTTTGCTTTAAGAAGAATGTCATGGTGTCTCCTGAATGATAGGATAAGTCGGATATGCAAGCATGGCGGCGAGCATCGAAAGTGAGGGTTGAAGCAGTAAACTCTGAGCATCTGAGGAAACCAAAAAAGGCCAGGGAGAACATGGCTTCCAAGGTTAAGGCAACGTGCGGGTTGCTGTATCTGGAACGGATCGTGATGATGCATGCGGACAGTAAGTCAAAGGTGAGGGGGAGGCGACGAGGACTTTGTGTGGGCTCTTTCTTCGATAGACCTTTGAGGAGCAAGGCTAATTGGGGATGATTCGAGGCTGCGCATGGGTTTCCGGTTAAGAGTTTGCAGAAGAAGTTTATGCCACTAAGGTAGGCTTTGATAGTAGGCGTTTTGATGGCCATTTTGGAATGAGCGAAGGTGACGAAACATGCCACGGAGACAAGATCGAATGACGGGAAGGTTACGTTGTATTGGTCGTGGAAGTTGCGGAAGCTCTTCCAAGCTGTCCAGTAAGACGAGAGGGTGGAAGCCGATAGGCTGTCGAGTATTGCGTTTTTCGAGCTGGTGATCAGCGGTAGAAGTGCAGGGTTTACAAGTTGAACGTCAGTGCCGAATATGGAGGAACCGGCGTCGGATGGGTTTCTGCATGAGGGGCCAATCTTCTGAATCTCTGAAATGCAAAGCGAGAAAGGGAGTCAGCGATGGTGTTAGAATACCCGGGAATATGAGCGGCACGGAGAAGGTAATTGTGTGTGAATGAGTGCCAGGTTAGACGGCGAATGAACGGCATGATGGATGGCGCGTTGGAGCGTCCTTTGTTGATTATGTCGACTACTGGGAGATTATCTGAGTGGATGAGGATGGACTTGCGAGGCCACTCGTGGCCCCACAGAATGGCCGCGGCTATGATGGGGTAGATCTCGAAGAGCGCAGAGGAAGTTGTTAGGCAATCTCTGACGAGCTCGGGGGGCCATTTTGCTGCGAACCATCTTCCATTATAGAAGCCCCCAAAACCAACAGAAGGAGCAGCGTCCGTGTACAAATGTAATGTGTGTGCGTGTGTTATTTTGTCGTCGTAGAAAAAGGTAATCCCATTCCAATTGGAGAGAAGGTTCAGCCAGAGACGGAGTTCGGAGCGGCTTGAACTGTCCAGTGAGATGAAGTCCAAGAGAGATGGGACGGATGCTGCTATTGCTAGGAGGTGAAAGATGAATGATCTCCCTTGAGGGACGATGCGTAGGGCGAAGTTTAGGTGGCCCAAAAGGGAAAGAAGTTGGCGTTTGGTGCAGCGTGTGGTAAGGAGGAAGTTTGAAATTAGAAGGCTGATGCGGTTGAGTTTTTCGGTTGGTAGAGAAGCCTTGAAAGACTTGGTGTTGAGAGTGATTCCAAGAAATTCAATGGACGTGGATGGTCCCATTGTTTTCTCTGCGGAAAGAGGAACTCCGAGTTCGGAAAACACTGATGTCAGGGTAACCAGGCCGGAAGCCGGTGGCAATGAAGGGGGGGAGATGATTAGGAAATCATCTAAGAGATGGACGAGGAATGGAATTTTGTAGTTATTGGACAGGATCCAGCATAGTGTTTCGGACAGGTTGTCAAATAGTTTGGGACTGCTTTTGCAGCCGAAGGTAAGCCTTACGGCGAAGTAGTATTCCTCCCGCCATTGGACGCCGAAGAACCGCCAAAAGTCGGGGTGGATGGGGAGAAGTTTAAAAGCGCTGGTGATGTCTGCTTTTGACAACCATGACCCCTGCCCGGCGAGTTTGATGAGGGTTATGGCATGATTGATTGTGCCGTAATGGAGGGAGAAATCTTCGCTCGGAATCAAGCTGTTGATGCTTGGTATGGTACTACCGTGGGGTGCGGAAAGATCAATAATGATCCGTTTCTTGCCCGAGTATTTCCTGGTTGCGATGCCGATTGGGCTTATGCGGTAATTGGAAAATGGGGGTTGAGTAAATGGGCCGATCATGAACCCTTCTTTCACTTCCTTGATGAGGAGCTGGTCGACTGACTCTGGTTCTTTTAAGGCTGACTGAAGGTTTTTGCATATGAATGGGGTGGACGGTTGTGCGACGAGTCCCGGGTGGAAACCTTTTGTAAGTCCATCGATGAGGAACTGGACGAACGTCGGATCGGGGTGGTTTTTAAGAGCTGCTGCTAGGGCTGGGATATTGATGGGTGTTGAAAGGTGCTTACCTAGATCTGGTGAAGTGGGGTTGTGAGGACATGCCGGCCGGACGTGGCTTCCTCCGCAAAAGGAGCAGATGTGGAGGAAGCGACACTGGGACATATTGCAACCGGTGTCATTGAAATTGTTGCAAATTGAACGACCTCCATGGAGGAAAATGGGCCTGCCCTTTTTGTCTATACCCTTTGATACTGGGAATGTAACGGATGGGGTGAATGGTATCGGTTTCGGGGGTTCGGGTAATGGGAGGGTCGGGGGTAATGGGCGAGGAAAAGTTGAAGCTCTTTTATGAGCTTGCTGTGGCTTGGCGTGGGCGGGAATGGAGCAGTAGCTGGCTGGGTGGGACGGGGCCTGGCACAAGGAACAAAAGGTGGCTGCCCGAGCGGCGAATATGCGGCAGTAAATTTCATTGTCGATGGCGCCCCAGTATGTGTCTTCGTTGAACTGCTGCAAGCGAGCAGCAGCTTCCGAGGCAAAGTGGATGTGGTATTGGTAGAACCCATTGCCTCCAAAGCGGAGGGCTAGATTGAGAATGATGGTCAAGTAGTTGTCCAATTCCATTTGGCGGCTGGGATATTGGGAAGAAATCACGTCTCTGAAAAGAGAGAAAGCGTAAGCGAATTCGGTGGGTGTGAGATCTTTGGAACGGGTGGGTGTTTTCTCTTGCGGGTGAGTGCCTTGGTCGTGGTTTTCCGAGAATCTGTTAGCGGGTGGTTGGTGAAGGGAAGGCAATATGAGGACGGCAAGGTCGATGTAATTACCGTCTATGATCTGTTTGCGTAGGTTAGTGGGGACTGGAGAAGGGCGAGATATAAGAGTATTGGTGTGACGAACGGGGGGGGTAGCGGTTGCTAGAGTGAAGACCTGCTGCCGTAAATGCTGTGGATAATGGCTGTGAGCTGGCATCCCGGTGCTGGTAGCTCCAACTAGCATGGGTGGCCATGCATGGTGCGACAGGGAGGCGCGAAGGTCTGGCATCCCGGTGCCAGGGGTTACGCCGAACTGTTGGGGTGGCTGAAAGAGGGTGGTGGGGGGTGCTGGCATCCCGGTGCCATGAGCTAGAGCTAGCTGCTGCGGTGGTTGGAAATGGGCAGTGAGGGGCGCTGGCATCCCGGTGCCATGAGCCCCGGCTAGCGCTAGCTGCTGCAGTTGTTGGAAATAGGCATTGAGGGGCGCTGGCATCCCGGTGCCATGAGCCCCGGCTAGAGCTAGCTGCTGCTGTAGTGGGGGATTGGCGGTGAGGGGCCCTAGCATCCCGGTGCTAGGTGTTCCTGCTGAGGCTAGCTGGAGAGGTAGCTGGTGCTGGGATGTGGAATTTGGCATACCGGTATAGTAAGCTCTGTCTGAACGTTGTTGTTTGTTTTGCAGGTGATCTTGCTGCGGCTTATGTGCTGGGTGATTTGGGTGTACTGTGTGTTTAACTGGATTGGTGACGTCTTGACGTGGTGTTGGCGCGATGACGTCATCCGGAAGAGCACCGGTGTTTACCGGACGGTTAGCACGGCGGTTGGACATGAGTAAATCTATGAGCTTGGTTTTATTGTCGGAACTGCGGAAAGGGATTCCGTTTTCCTTTAGTGCTTTTTTCAAATTTACGACGGTCCAGTTGGAGGTTGGTGAAGGCTGAATTGCTGGGGATCGCACCGGTGCGTGGTGGCGGAGCGTCTGGCTGCGTGTGGTGAGCCCGGAACAGCTGGGACGAGGTCGGGAGGCTGCCATCGTTCTTGTGGGTGAAGGAGTCGGCGAACTGCGGCGGCGTTTTTCGGATTTTGACAGGACTCGTCCCCTTTTTGCTGAAGAAGAGTGTGAACTGGAGAGCGTTGGTATTATGTCGGGTGAACTGTGGTAGTTCTGCAGGTTATGGAGCGATGAACCGGGCGGGATGCAGACTTTGGAAGGAATTTTTCGAGTGCTCGCTAGACTCGGTCGCTTCTCTGGTGAGGAAAACGGTGTCTGTATCATGGAGACGCCGTTGGAACTTGTGGAATCCTGGGGACTTCTGTGTGGTTCGTGTTGGTCTTCTCTGAAGAGATCGTCGTCGTCAGAAGGGGAAAGCGCGATGGCGTCCATGGTGGAAGCTAGGTAGGTAAGTGATAATTAGTATAGTACTTATGTGCCTACTGTTTAGATATCGTGTTGCCTGACCTCGATCGTGGTTTAGAAAACGTAAACGGGACAGGAAGAGTGGTTAGGGAGGTATTTATGGAATACCGGAAGAGGTGTGTTAGAGGCGTGGTCCTGCTCCCGAAATTGCGCTAATTAGCTACAATTAATGTGAGGAGTGAGGGGGAGAGAAAACAGCCCAAACGGAGTTCATAAAGTAAATGATATGCCATAGGCTATTCGGGATTCATCGCGGGACGATACGGCCGTCCAAGTGCTCGACTGAGACAATGGACCTCGTTCGGACAGCGGAGGACTTCGTCTTTTGATCACGGAGCAAAGACCGAAGTTCGCGACCAAAGATTAAAGGACGGAGATTTTCCTCTCCCCCCTGTGTGACTTTAATATCTGGACAAGCTGAAGGACACAGCCCCCCTGAAGACTTTGTACTGAGCCTGAAGGATCGCTGAACGGACTTTGCTGTCCCGCACAGGAGGAGCTGAAGGTCTAGGCCGGACCTCCGCTGCTACAACCGCCAAAAAAGATTTATTTCTTCATTGATTCAACTCCACCGAAGTCTCGGCATCGAAACTAATGAGTAGATAAAGGACATTATAATCAAATAAGAAATTGTAACTGATCGAATCAAGTATAGTACTATTTTGTGCATGCTGAGCTGTACCCCTGCTAAAACTATCCTGCAATAAATATCTAATCTGCATTTAAAGTAAATCTCTCAGAGAATTCATTTGCTTGAGTAGTAGAGTTCCTCGTGGCAGTAAAATGTTAAATCTATTGTATGTCTAACAACAAGAGTTCTGAATGGTTATCCAAGTTTCCAGTCCACTTAACAACCCCTTACGGTTTTCTAGCTATCCTAACCGTTAAAACCTAACCTGGCAATTTACCAAGAGCCCGGATCCAGAAGAGGAAAGCTGCCATAACTGACGCGACTGGTGGAAGCACCTGGCCAGGGTGGCCCCTCGACCGAGTGCACATTTACCGGAGGAAGCAGGGTAGACGTCAGGAGTAACGGTAGTTAGCAGAGCCAGGCGAGTTTCCTCACCACACCAGCTTACCAACCATTTAATAGAGAGCTGAGTAACTAGTACGCCCCGTATCGGGCTTGTAGAAACCCCCGGATCTAACAACTTGTAGGCCAGCTAGAAGCTCTGACATGTCAAAGAATACGCCCAACATGTCAAACTAAAGATCTGATTGGTTGAAGACTATGACAATCAACAATATCGTCCCAATTTACTTAAACTGCAAAGTCTACCTAGCGGGCCTCGGGCCTCTCTTCTTACATAGAGACATAGAGGTGAAATCTGATTGGATAAAAGCTCTACTTAAAACAAGCTGTGCTGGAAGCAGCGCTGCAGGCTGGAAGCAGAGCAACTGAGGAAGACAGTAGCTATGCTATGAGATAATAAGCTAATGGTAAAATATTTAGAATACATGTAGTGTATTTATGAAAAATTATTAAATTATAAAATAGCTATAACTTTGTGATTCTGTTTAGGCCAGCAGAGAAGGCTTTGCAGGCCCTGACGGCCCACCACTGGTCAAAACTTCTCAAGCTCATATTTCACTTGCATTTGCATTCACTTTAAAACAGCCCATGACAAAGTTTTTCTTTCAGATTTTCCTTCCTTTAGTATGTATAGTACTTTTCAATAAGAGCATGTGTTGTTAATTGTTGAGATGCTGATATTAAAAGAGGCTATGAGAGACTGATAGCACTACATTGTTAATCAAAAGGAGCAGATAATGTAGTTAGCAGTGAGATAGAATTGAATTTACTGCATGAAGGAAAACAAAAGTGTAATAAGATGGCAATGAAATTTGAGCTCATTATTCTTAGCCGTTTTAGTGTCTGTAGTTATTTAATGAAGAGTTTGGGGCATGTTTTTAGACATATTGTAATTTAACTTTAGAATATGCTGCATTAGTAACTGAGACATGCAGAGAAGGAACTTGGCGTAAGACAGATACACACACACACACACACACACACACACACACACACACACACACACACACACACACACACACACACACAGCAGGGTCCATTAGAGGGATGTGTTGTTCTATCCTGATATGGTTGGTTATCAGTAAAGTCTGGCTGTCATATTGTCCTGACAGCATGGAGATACAGATAGAAGAATCATAGACTAAATAAACTCTGAAAGGCACCTGAACAACAAGACAAGAGATGGACTTCAATCTGTGTGTGTGTGAGTGTGAGTGTGTGAGGCAATGCCAAGTGACATGCAGTGACAGCAACAGCACTGTGTGTTTTATCAGTGCTGGTTAAATGTTTCCTGTCACTCTTCCTCCCCGCTTTCAGCGACACTAACCTTTACAAGGCTGCTGTTGATACAATCAGACACAAACACAAAGATGCGTAAACACACTGATAGAGACGCACTGACATTATTCTTAATAATTCACAGCAGGGAGTACTCTGCAGGAGACCCAGAAAGAGGCAGCTTACTCACAACCAGTCAACGCACTATTCTAGTACATTGAAAGCAACGAAAAACCAGAGTGAAATGCCTTGTATGTGTAGGCTTCACATACCTGGCCAATAAAGCTGATTCTGATTTTTAAGTTATTCATGTTCATATTTCCCACAACACAATAACTTTGATCCCAAGAGCTGCATTCACGGACGTCAGGAAGCTGCTTCGTGACCAACAAGGACTTCGGTACGAAATACATGCACGGTTTTAAAGGGGGGCCACGGCCCTCGCTGATACTGACCATAAACTGTATGATACCAACCAGATACCCGTAACAACTGCAAAAGAAGAAATATAAATTGTCATGACACAGTTACATGTTTGTGTTTATGCACGTATATAGAATTAAACATGCAAATATTGCATATAAATGATTTGTTGTATTTAGAGAGGGTAGCCATACAGAGCTGAAGTGGAAAGACCACCTCCCAACCCCACATGCTTCGAGCTGCCACCAGAATTCTACAACCTGACGACAGAAGAGCTAAAGAGGGAGCAAGGTCAGGGGTACAGACTCCTGTTTATAGAAGCCCAATTCTCTAACAATAATAAATGCATTAATACATTGATCCACTGATAAAAGAGAGATCATTTAAGGGCTCAGTGTGTAGGATTTAGGGCGATCCAATGGCATTAGCATTTTTTGTAGAAATAATACTTATTTTTCCTAACATTTATTAGTGTATAATCACCTGAAACTCATAATCGTGTTTTTGAAAGCTTAGACTGAGCCTTTCATATCTATATTGGAAGCGGGTCCTCTTCTTAATTTTATAATATTGTACATTGAATACATTTTGAGATCTGGCAATTTATATACTGTCTATACGAATGGAATTCATAACTGGATAACTTAATCTATAATGAAACAACAAATTGAAGGCCGAATACAGACAGAAGGTGTGATCTTGCAATTTCTTCCTGAGTGTCTATATATATTTTCTTAATCCCCTGCAGCTCTGCTCACCTTTTCCTAGAATATCACTGTGCTGGTGAATATTGAAGCTGCATGTGGAAAGAGCCCCGTCCACCTCAAACCGGAGCTGCTGGAAACCATTTGGACTAAGAGAAAGCAAGACACATGCGTTGTTTATTGTTGCATCCTGAATGTATGTGCTGTGCAGTAGACAGACAGTGGCAAATGTTCACTGTACATACTGTAAACATATGTTAGCTTCTGTTGCCCGTTTGTACTCTGCTCTGGTTTTCTGTTTATGAGCACAAGCCCACACTGTGCTTTTTTGGATAATTTGACTTTGCTAGAACTTTTGCAAACAAGTCATATTTACACACAGATGAGATCCCACTGGATTAAGTAGTGTTGGGCTGACAGTATGATGGCAACTCTACCACAAACACTCACATTGCATTAATAATCAATGTTGTAGATTGTAAATCTAAAATCTGTTTTGTAGTAGCTATTTAGGAAACAGGGAAAGTGGTGAGAAGATGCAGACATGATTTTATGTAAAGTGTGAGACGTGCAGTAAAATGGGTGAGAGATGCAAGATGGATGAAAAAAGTGAAATACAGACATGTGTCATTTGGGGAAGTGGGGGTTTATTGTGAGGTAGTTTAATCTTACCCAAAATTTCCTCTCAAATCAGCAGCTTAGATGGAGAAATATTTGCAAATAAATTCAAAATGATTGACAAGTACTTGCATCACATCATAAATGTCTGTCACGGTCTTGGGTTTTGTTTAGTTGGTTTCCTGTTTTGAATTTCCCTGCCTCTTGTGTCCCATGTTAACTTCACTTCCTGCCTTTGTATGTTTTCCCGCCTTTGTGATTGTCTGTCCCTCCCCTGATTGAATCCTCCTGTGTCTAATTACCTGCACCTCCCCAGTGTATTTAAACCCTGTGTTCCCCTGTCTCAGTGTTGGTTCGTCTGTTATGCTTCCTGCTCTGCTGTGCTCTGCATCATCATTGCCCTTTATGCCTGCTGGCATGTAGGGCAGCAACAAAAGTCTTCCACTCCTGTCTGTGGGCTAGTCGCTGGATGGTGCCCCATGAGTGGTTTAGGCTCTGCATCTCCTTCTCCACAGTTCTTCTCCATGTGTTTCTTGGTCGGCCTCTTTTTCTTTTCCCTTCTGGTGTCCAATGTAAGGCTGTTCTTGTAATATCAGCAGGATCTTTTCTCAACACATGTCCTATCCATCCCCATCTTCTTCTCATTAGTATGGTCTTCATGCAGTCTTGTTGGCATTTGTCATACAGTTCTTCATTTGAAATGGTGTTTGGCCAGAAAATGTGCAGTATTCGCCTTAAACTCTTGGTGTGGAAGGTTGATAGTCTGTTGAGGTCTTCTTGTGTCATTCTCCAGCATTCAGAACTGTACTATAGGTTTTTATATTAATATCATATATTATTATACTAGAACAATAGGGTGGATAAAACACAGCTCTGATACAATTTGAGTTTGGTCTTGGTGGTGTACTGCTGTGACCTCCATATGTTATTCAGTACTTTGAAAGCGTTCCTTGCCTTATTAAGACGATTCTTGATGTCTTTATCTGTGCCCCCATCGTGTCTTGACAGTGCTGCCCAAATATGTGAACTCGTCAGTTTTGGGAAGATCTTCTCCGTTAACCTGAATTGGTGAGGGATTTGGAATGTTCAGAGTCATCACTTCTGTTTTCTTTTTGCTGATCTTCAGGCCAATCTTCTGAGCAAAATCACTGAGGGGGGGATGTTTTCTCTTGCATGTGCCGATGAGTACATACTCATCAAAGAAGAGAGAGATCATCTGCATAGTCTAGATCTTCAAGTGATGAAAAGAGTGTCCATCGAATGCCTCTATTTTGGTCTTCAGTTGTTTGTCTCATTACCCAGTCAATAGTAATATTGAAGAGCAAAGCTGACACCACACATCCTTGTCTCACACCTGTCTTCACTTGGAATTTTTGGAGACTGTTTCCAACCCTGCATGTGAAGTTGGTATAAAAACTTTGGATCACAAGAACCATATCTTCAGGGATCCCATATGCCGCAATATACGCCAAAGGCTTTGACGATGAATGGAGTCAAACGCTTTTTCAAAGTTTATATACAGTTCCCTCTGCCACTCTGTGCACTGCTCTATGATGTTACGTAACGTGAATATGTGATCGTTGCAACCTCTACCCTTTCTGAAACCTGCCTGTTCTTTTTGGAGATGTTGGTCTACAGCAGGGGTCTCAAACTCATTTTCACCCTGGGCCACATCAGCATTACGGTCGCCCTCAAAGGGTGTAAATGTAACTACTCCTAACATATTGGTAAATAACTGTCTCTGCATTTGATTATTGTTTATTCAAGTGTAAAAATATTGTACATGCAGTTATATAAATGTAAAAATATATTTAAGCACATTTGTTATTATAACTTAAATCCTTTTAATTTAGGGTTAATAAACCCACATTACTCTATCAAACTTTTAAAGAAAATAGCAAAGACAAATATCAAACACAAGTTAAGACCCGAACGGCCCCCATATGGGGGTTGAGCGGTACCGAGTGGTACCGAGCGGTACGGCACAAAGTCATTTTCAGAAACAAATATAATAATCCTACAACCATGTTGCATACCGGCTTAACGAAGAACTTCTGATGAACAGAACCATGTATAACATTTTACACACTGAAAACACAATTAAACACAATCTAACAGAACCGCTAGCAAAATATCGTCATTTTTTCGCTTTCATTTCACGAGATACGCACTCGAGAAAGTCCTCTGACCGGCGATCTATTAGCTCCCATAGCTCGTCTTGCTACTTAACGGCATTAGCATTCCACCCGGATTCTACCGAACACTTCAGATTTACTCTTTGTGAAACGGTTCAAAAGTTACCCGCTAAAGAGAGGACATAAACAGCCATTCATCCCGCAGAATAATTCTGAATTTGACTCACTTTGAGATGAATGTTGACGAAACAGTCCCCCATAATCCATTTTTACCGGTGAAAATCAACTTCTTCTATTGTTTAACTGTCTAAAAAAGTATTTCCTGAAGGAAGGGGGGTCAAACCAGCCCGGAGGACCACGTTTCACATTTTCAGAATCCGGATTTTACGCAGGCTCCGCAGTATTGAATTGACCAACCACAGGCTAGAGAAATGGCCCAATACACACACGCTATAGCGCATGCTGCCGTGAGTCGGCGGCCCCGAGAGGCTTTGGAGAGGATTCTAGCTCTCAAAAATGATGCCAGACTGCTGTATGTGATAGATTGTGCATGTACAAGGATAAAGAAAGTTAAATGTATTGTTATTTAAGTTATAAAAGTACAATGGAACAGCTGGAGAGGCTGTTTCTCAAATGACGACCTTTCGTGACCTCTCGTACGTTTATGTCTCTTGCTCTGGCCTACTTCACTCTATTCACTCCATATACTCCTTGTATGACTACTGCCATTGTTTGCTATGATGCCGGGTGGTTTTTAGGCTTCATTTTTCATATATTCATATAATATTATCAATAATAGTGCTTTTTCACCAGGCGAACCTGACATTTTCAAAGTGGAGCTGTGTTCCATCTTCATTTGCTATTAACCATTAACATATACACAATATTTACACCTCTCACCAAATTTCACCCACTTGAGTGTTATTAATAAATTGAAATTATTCAAATAGACCTTGTAGTTAGAGAGTAAGGCCCCTTTGAGTATGGGTATAGTATTTTCGAGCAGAAGCCAAAAAAAGGCCTAGGGTTTAAAGAATTAATACGACAACTTTGTTCAAAGCTTAAAATCCTTTCAAGGGTGCGTTTGCACAATCCCACGTGAAGTATTTCATCTGTTGTAAAGCCATGTTTAAAGTAGTCTTCAATGTACTCACAATCCATTTACATGTCAAATGTAGGGTAACCTATGAAGAGCTGCTTCTGTGACTGTTGTGTTTAAGTATCTCATCATTTTGACTTTCTATCATAACTTCGTCTTTCTATCTCATAACTATGGGAATATTTTCATTATCAAGTCTAACTTTTAATTTAAAGATTTTTTTATTACATTTGTTTTAACCTTTTTTCTTTTTTTTTGCTGGCGGATTCGCGGGCCACATAAAATGACGTGGCGGGCCGCATTCAGCCCGTGGGCCTTGAGTTTGAGACCCCTGGCCTACAGCATCTGTTATTCGATTAATAATGATCTTTGCCATGATCTTACTTGGTATTGACAGAAGTGTAATTCCACGCCAATTGTTACAATTTCTTAGAGAACCTTTCTTTGGTACTTTGATGATGATCCCCTCTGACCAGTCATCAGGTATTTTCTTATTCTCCCATATAGACGTAAAAAGTGGTTGAAGAATTGTAGCTGCCAGATTCGGGTCTGCCTTGAAGAGCTCTGCATTGAGGTTATCTGGACCAGGGGTTCTCCTGTATTTTAAGGATTTAATCGCCATTATAATTTCATCTTTGGTTGGTGGTTCAATGCTGATATCCAAATCTGCTTCTGCATCTTGGAAGTTAGCCTGTGTTGTTGGTGGAGGCCTATTCAACACCTTGCTAAAATGCTCCGCCCATCTAGCTTCTTGGTCTGCTTCAGTTGTAAGAAGCTTTCCCTGTTTATCTTCTATTGGTATATCAGATGTCCCCCTGTATTTGCCGCTAATAATCTTGGTTAGCTTGTAGACCTTTCCTTGCTCACCTTTTTTAGCTGCTTCTTCTGCTTGTTTTGCAAGGTCATCCATATATTCCCGTTTGTCAGCTCGCGTCTTCCTCTTCACAGCCTTGTTTGCATCTCGATATTGAGTTTTGCATCCATGACTTTCTTCTTTGCTCTTGCGTACATCAATGGCTTGCCATGTATCATCAGTTATCCACTCTTTTCTATCCTTCTGTTTGATGCCCAGACATTTTTTACTGGTTTCTACATATGCTTGCTTTGCTTCTTCCCATTTGGTGTTAATCTCATCTGTATCTGTGTCTGTATCCTGTTGCGTATCACCTTGGTCAGATAGTGCTTGAAATCTATTCTTTAGCTGCAATATGAAAGAGCTTTTCACTTTAGGATCTTGTAACTTTTCAGTGGAAAACTGTTGTCTTCCTGTCTTTCTACTACCAGCTTTCCTTAACTTTACTTTCAGCTCTGCTAACACAAGGTGATGGTGACTAGCAACATCTGCTCCTTGCATTACCCTGACATCAAACAGTGAGCGTCTCCAGGTTCCATTAATCATCAGATGATCTATCTGGTTCCTGTCTCGCCTATTAGGTGAATTCCAAGTCAATTTATGTATATCCTTGTGTGGAAATAAGGTCCCTCCGACGACAAGGTCATAGCTGGCACAAAGTTCCACTAATCTTTGCCCATTCATGATGCCACAGCCCTGTCTCCCCATGGCCCTGTCATAGCCGGTGTTGTCACTTCCGACTTTTGCGTTCAGATCCCCCATCACTATCTTCATGTCATGGCCTGGTGTGTTGTTAAGCTCAGCATGTAACTGCTCATAAAACTCATATTTTGCTTCTTCATCACTATCATTTGTTGGAGCATAACACTGGATGATGGTTGTGTTGATTTGTTTTCCTTTTAGCCTGATCTTCATAAGCCTGCTATTGACCGGTTTCCACTCTATAATACTTTTCTCGACTCCTTTTTGTAGAATGATGGCTACTCCTTCGGAATGGTGGACATCATTCCTTCCTGACTGTCCCGATGGGCAGAAGGGCTCAGGACACAGGATCTCGGGTGGGCGACGTGACTGCCGGAGTTGCTCAGGGGAGCCTATACATATCCTTGGTCTGCTTTCTCTCCTGAACCTAAAGAGAGAAAGCAGTGCCATGTAAAAGTGCCATGTAATCCATGGCACTTTTTGGTGCCATGGATTACATGACTGGGATAACATCCCACAGCTCCAGATTTTATTTCATACGAAAATGTGAATCAAAACTTACTTCACAGAGGCTCAGAATCCGGTTCCAGGCCTCGGTGATCCACCATGCACTGTAGTGGGTCAGGAAGCTGGTAACATCTTCTTCTGACCTATTGAAAACATAGACTGCTAAATTATACGTGTATTTTTGACTTTCTCCACAGTTTTACCATTTATGGGGATGCAGGGATATGAACCAGATAATAATTGTAATGTTACCTGAGGTCTCCCTACAGCACACTTTCTCCACCTTGTAGGGCATCCAGTTACAATGTCCACAAGGTCACCCGCAGAAAGGTAAACATCCGTGCGAAAAGTAGTCTCCTTTTTTTTTGACTCAAGTGGGTTTAGTTCTCTGTAAAAACGAATTCAATCCCTGTCCTTTCAAATATTTAGAATCTTCTGACTTATGGCGGCAGGCAGCAACAGTGTGCATGCCGTATCTACAGCAAGCAGCCTTGAAGCTTGCTATGCTAACATTAGCTATCCACTTGTCTTGCTAACAAACCGTCTTTGTCTAAAACATAACATACTAAAATAAATACACTCAATTTACAACTCTGAAACATCCTAATCCATCCATCCATTGTCTTCCGCTTATCCGGGATCGGGTCGCGTGGCAGCAGGCTGACCCAGACTTCCCTCTCCCCCGCAACATTTTCCAGTTCATTCTGGGGGATCCCGAGGCGTTTTGAGCCCTAGACAGGGATGTCCTCTCTGCTCTTGTTTGCCGTTGCATTTGATACACTTGCATTAGCCCAACAGAGCTCCATGAAGGGGATTCACTGGGCAGGTTCAGAGCATTAAGATTGTCTTTATGCAGACGACATGCCATTGTTAATATTGACCCCCTCTCAAGTCTTCCTGACAAAACAAATAAAAAACTGAGATGGAACACATTATGGGTCAGCCATTTTTTTAAAGCTGATTCTCAATTAATACGATTAAGTTAAGTGTGCTCCCAAAATGTCTTTATTTATTTCAATGTTTTCCTATTTTAAATTTTTTTTCCACCATTTGGATATTCAGATATAAACATTTGAATGTACTAAAATACAACCTAGGATAAATAAAAAGTACAATGAGACGTATAGCACTTCTAAATGTCATGTACTACCACTAGGCACCCAATATTAGAGATTGTCCTGAACAGACATACTGAGGGGGCAAGCAATTACATCTTCTTCCTTGATTGCTTTACTATGTTCTAAATTACATTTAAACAGCCCATTTCAAGCTTCACCTCTAATCCACTTGTTATCCATTCAGTTAAAATTTGGAACCAGTTTAGACAGTCCTGTAATCTTGGTCCCGACCTTTCACATGCTGCACCAGAGACAAGAAATCATATGTATGAACCATCAGTAATGGACAAAGCTTACTTGGTCAATAAAAGGAATATGCACACTATCTAACTCCTGAATTGAAAAAAGCCTCTTTTGAACAATTATCACAGAAATTTTAAATTCATGAGTCACATTTCTGCAAGTAATTTGTACCATCTAATTAAGACTACTTCCCGTTAGGTCCTCCTGTATCTGTGCTGGATTCATTTTTACACAAAACAAATAATAAGACCAGACCAGTTTGGACTCTCTTAAGCCCCAGTTCCACCGAAAGCCGGATATACTACGGATGTCCCCGGACACACTACGGATCAGATCCGGGGTCATCTGGGAGTGGAACCGTAGTGAAACCGTAGTCAGTCCGGGACGTTCCGTGATGACCCGTTGTAAAACCGTGGCCATCCGTGGTGAACCGTGGCCATCCGTGGTGAACCGTGGCCATCCACGGCCATCCACGGCCATCCACGGCCATCCGTGGCGTATCCGGGAAGACGAGCGGCTCGCCGGGCGTACAACTAACATCCGGGGTGATTCGGGGTGATCTGTGGCCATCCGGGAATGGAGAGGGGGGCGGCGTTGATCGTAGCGCATCCGGGAAGAAACGTAGTAGGACCGGGATGAACCGTAGCGTAACCGTAGTAGGACCGAGATGAACCGTAGCGTAACCGTAGTATAACCGTGTTAATCCGGGATGAAACGGGAGCTAGTTGACACCCCGGATCACCCCGGATGTACTATGGTTTATCACAGAGCCACTACGGTTGCACCACGGATGGGACACTTCATCCGGGACGCATCCGTGACGTGTCCGTGGCGTATCCGTAGTTGAACCGTGGTCAAACCGTGGCCATCTGGGATAAACCAGGCTTGAACAGGGGTGATCCGTGGCGGAACCGTAGTAGAACCGTAGTAGAACCGGGAAACATGTCAAATGTGTTGTCATCCGGGACGATTTCCTTCCCGGATCACCCCGGATCACCGCGGATCTCACCTCTTTTTATCCGGGGTGATCCGGGGACATCCGTAGTATATCCGGCTTTCGGTGGAACTGGGGCTTTAAAAATTAATGCGAAACAGACATAACTGAAATAATACCAGACCCACTGTAGTTCAGTTTAAAATTGTATGCCGTCTTCATTGGTCCAAGGAATATTATTATCTAATTTCTTGGGGGAAAGGGGGCATGGGGGGGAAGGATAGGAACTTGACTTAACTGTACTATGTTCAAGCTGTATTTGTCTCTTCTGATATTTGGAAAAATAAAAAAGACCATCAAAAATGTATGTAAAATGGTTTGTAATTAGATAATGTTTAGTCATCAGGAAATAATTGTAGGTTTTTGATGTTCTTGTAGTCTGTGTGTGTGTGTGTGTGTGTGTCCACATGCATCAGGGCTTTGGTGCTGACCTGCAGCAGGTGCTGCCCCAAAAGACAGACAGTAAGCCCAGGGCAGAGAGAGATGAAGAAACAGCTGCTACCTTTAATCTGCATCCAGACCCACTAAGGACTGACTCATCCTCTGCTGTGAGAAACACACACACACACACACACACACACACACACACACACACACACACACACACACACACACACACACACACACACACACACACACACACACACTTGGTAACAGTCCTTAGAAAAGCAACATTTTACTCAAAAGTAATTTCAGTAGAATTGCCAGAAGCAGTGGAGTACCTCACAGAGGGAAGAAAATCCATACTGTTTTAGGGCAGCCACTACCAACTAATTTTCAATCGATTAATCTATCATCTATTTTACCAATTAGTCGTTTAATCTAGGCTTCTTAAACGTGGCTCCCAGACACATATGCGCACACACACGCACACACACACCGACAGTACACAGACATACACACATGCCTTAGTCAGTAATTGCCCTTTTAGTAAAGCATTATCACAGGTAAAAGTATTTGTGGAAGGAACTATGGTGTGCTGGCTTCTCTAAACACACATTCTACATTGTTACCAAGTACACACACACATGCGCGCGCACACACACACACACACACACACACACACACACACACACACACACACACACACACACACACACACACACACACACACACACACACACACACACACACAGTATGGCAGTTGACTCCTGTGTTTGCTCAGGGAATAGACTATGGTTGAGCGCTAATCTCTGACGTGATTGCACTGCTTTTATTGATTTTCTGAGTGTAATACAGAGACAGTGAAAGAGAGTGATTACGCTGGATGAATAGATGGTTGTTTGGAAAATATAAGAGAATATAAAGTATAACTGTTTTTTGTTATGTGTGTTTATAAATAAAAAGATGACTCTGACTGAAAAAAAAATAAAATCAAGGGCGGTAAAGGATTAAACTTTAGTTTCTCAGGGGTAAGGTAAAAAGTGTCGTGAAGCCAGTCCTCTCAGAGAAAGAGAAAATATGGGAGAAAAGAGCAGATTTTTAATACAATCTTTATTGAGGTGTTTAATATAATTTCTATTTACATTTTTGTGTTATTCCTTTCACTCTGATCCGGCTCACTAACAATTATCGTGAAAAATGACACTTCTATATATATTTTTTTAATTTGCTAATAGGTTATCCATCACAGTGAGCAAATCATCTCCATTCAAACCCAATCATAATCCAGCAGAATAATTACATTCAAGCGATTGGATTTCATGCTTTGCAGGGCAGACTGATATCTGGTTGTGCTTTTCTCTACTAATATTGGAGTTTTGTTTTATGTCAAGTCTTACACATACCTTCTGTATGTGTTTGCTTTAATTGACCAAAGCTCTGTCTTATTACCACACAGTAATGAGAAAAAGAGAGATGATTACATATGATAAAATAAACGAGTGCTGGGTTTTGATTATCAATATCCCTGCTTTAGTTTTATTATAGAGATATCTGATGTGGCTCACCAAAGTCAGGATTCATCTAGGGTGCATCAATGTCTTTACAAAATATCATGACAATCCATAGTTGTTGAAATAGTTCAATTTGGATTAATGTGGTATACCAACCACCTAACCAACTGACTGACATTGCCAAACATAGCAGCTTGTGGGGCTTAAAGAGAAAAGAGTGAGCAACTGTCCCATGTTTCTCGGAGCCATTTTTATATGAAATTAGTTTATTAAATGGAAGATAGTTTTAGTCATCCTTTGCTTCCGTTGAGAACGAGTAGCGGGTCTGGTTATGAGCAAATATCACAGATTATTTTAATATCTATAGACTGATTATTATTGATAGAATAGACAGTAATAACGGGCCATCAAAATGATGTAGGTGCAGTAGCTCAAAAAGGCATAATATAGCAAAAATAGCTAGTAATACAATTTCAGGAGTAATTATCAAAAATAACTATATTGAATAATATGATATAATTTACTTGAAGTCTCTAAAGTATTTTAAACTATCAATTTGAAAATATATAAAAATTAGCTAATACCAAAAATGATCATATCAATAGCTAGCAAAGTTGAAGGATTTTGTTGTTTTTGACATAGCAGAGGTAAACAGTATTCACTCTATTCACCATTAACAGAACAACATGTACATTCCAATAACATTTATTTAAAAGACATTATTGGTTAAAACACAATTTTAATCAAACTAAATAACTAAACTACACAAACCAAACAAGAGTGTGTGTGTGTGTGTGTGTGTGTGTGTGTGTGTGTGTGTGTGTGTGTGTGTGTGTGTGTGAGACAAACAGTTACATGTAAAACTACAAACATGGCCAAATCAAAGATGGCCACCAGGACCTCAGTCATATGGTGTCTTTGGCCCAATCCCAATGCCCCATTTTAAACTTAAAACCCTGAACCCTCAGGGATTTACCTGACGTCACCTGGTAAATGGCTGAGTGTGAGAGGCTGCAAGGGCTTCAAATGGTAAAAATACGAATGGGTAGCACTTTGCTGCAACATGTTACCTTGATGACACCAAAACATGTTATGCTATACATGTTTATTTTACATTTTCACTCCCTGATTTGACCATTTTTCAGGCTCTTCCCTTACGAGACGAGAGGTACTTGTCAAATCATCTCTTTTATCAAAACCGCTTCAATAAGCAAAGTTAAAATGAATGGTTGATGAATTAACAAGGTGTGTAATGAAGCCTATGCTTTCATTCCTCTGATTTCATGTGTTACTCTGTATCATCTTAAATCCTAATGTTAAAGTTTCTGTGTAAATGTAATATGCCCTCTCAGGGCTCATCCTGGTAACTCTGTGTTTAACATTACAATGCTATGAATTGTGGGTAAATACCTCAGGCAGATGGAAAGGGAAAGGAAGAGAGAGGAGCTCAGTGTATCATCGGAAGTCACCCGGCAGTCTAGGCTTATAGCAGCAGGGACTGGTCCAAGGCAAGACTGAGCCAGCCTGTCATGCATTTTCTAAGAGGAAAGTCTTAAAAGGTGAGTTTAAGAAAACATTTAAAAATCGAGAAAATGGCCTAGACCCCAGAGGGTTAAGCCTACTCTTAAATGTGGAGAGGGTTTCTGTGTCCTGGAGCTGGTTCCATTCTAGTTTTGGAGACTCTACAAACCGTAACGCTGCATTCTGGGAGCACAGTGTTCTAGTGGGGTAAAAGGGTACTATGAGCTCTTTAAGATGGTGGAGCCTGACCATTTAGGGTTTTGTAGGTGAGGTGAAGGATTCTAAATATATTCTTGATTTTACAGGGAGCCAGTGCAGACAAGCTAATACGGGAGTAATATGATCTCTTTTACCAGTTCTTGCCAGTACATGCGCTGCAGGATTCTGGATCATCTGGAGAGTCTTTGAAAACGTATTGGAGCAGCCTGATAATAAGGAATTTCAATAAGCTAGTCTAGAAGTAACACATTTATGGAATACATTCTCTGCATTGTTTTGAGAAATGATTTGCCTGATTTTTGCAATGTTTTGTCAGTAAAAAAAGGCAGGCCTTTAAGTTTGTTTATTAGGGAGTTAACATATCCTAATCAAAGATGGCTCCATGGTTCTTAACAGTGGTGCTGGAGGCCAGAGAACCTTGTGGGACTCTATAACTTACTTTGGCATGCATGGAGGATTCATCGTTAACATATACAAACGGTGATCGATCTGACAAATATGACTTAAACCAGCTAAATGCAGTTCCTTTAATGCCAAATAAATGTTCAAGCCTCTGTGATAGAATTTGGCAATAAGAATACATGGCTCAATATAGCCGTAAATTTGGGGTTGTTGTATTTTGTTCTTTTAATGATGAGCAATAAGCTGCTCTGGCATTACACTTCCTATACGTTATAAGACTGTCTTGCCAGAGTACCTGAGATTCTTGCAAATTGGTTGAATGCCATATCCTTTCAAGTTTTTGAGATGTTTACCTTAATTTTGTGGGTTTGAGGGTTATACCATCAAACTTCCCTTATTTTACAATCATCTTTTTTAGAAGGGAAAAAGAGTTGTGTGTACAGGGAACCTGTAGCACTATCGACAAAATTCTCAATTTGGGTTGGAGTAAACGTAGGCACAGGAGTCCTCTGTTATATTGAGACATGGCATTGAATTAAATGCCGATGGATTTCCTTCCTTAAATTTAGTTGCAGCACTATCAAAGAGACATCGAGTGTACAAACTTAACGGCCTGTTGTCCAGTAATAACAAAAGTTATTGGACAGTGGTGTGATAAAAAAGGGTTCATTGGAAAGACGATTACATTTTCAATTTCAATGCCATCTGCCGAACAAAGTTGAGAACTAAACTAAACTTGATAACAACAAAAAAAAGATGCCTGCAACTTTACCTCCCTGCCCAGTGCCTCGAGGAATGTAAATATTTATATGACATGAATTTGTTCTTGAGAAAAGTCTCATGACATGTTCTTTAATTGTAGAATTGTTCCTACCTGTGTTCTTACTATGACGAATCGTATTGTCCTTGTAAATTGGAAGTGAGTACCAGTTAGCTACTGAGCAAAGTATATGCCCTGACAATCCCCATGAAAGGCCATTAGACAGGACCATGTGCTCACACAGAAATTGAAAAGAAATGTTGAGAGATTTAAGTCAAGAATATACTGACAAAGGAGCACCAGACTTCAAACCCAAAGACTTTTCTAAAGTTATGAAGTGGGGGTAGTTCTGCAGGAAGTGAAAACCAAATGAGTTGTCATATGTAGCAGTGTCAGTATTTTATATAAAATATCACAAAGAAATGTATTAGGTGTGGAAGGGCTAGATTCATTTTGCAAGTGTGTGTGTGTGTGTGTGTATGTGTGTGTGTGTGTGGGGTTGTAAATTTAATAACGAAAGACACTTTTTACCACTATATCATTCTCTGCTTCGATCGCTAGCAACATCCACCAATCAATTTCTGTCTGTCCCTCCACCACACACCTGCTACGCACACATTCCGCTACTCTCATACCGCTGACGTATGTAAACGTGGATTACACTCAAACCATTTGACCATTTTAATACGGTTGTAGGCCTACTCCCAGCATCAAAGCTTGGTGTGGCAAGTTGTTTGCTTCATCTGCTCTCAATCACAATGCAGGACAGGGGGACCCCTGACCTCCAGTGCCCTTGTAGAAAGACATTACTAGTTAAGTGTTGAAATGTTAGTGTTGAAATGTTACTGTATTTTGTATTTATTTTTACAAGACAAAGTAATGCTTTGTAAAATAATACAAATAATGCTTTAGAAAAATGATAAAAGATGAAAATATTATTGTGAATCCTATTTTATATGAGTGAAGAGCTGCGTCAGTATTTTAGCACAAAACAATGTGTGTAGCTGTCAAGTAAATATTAAGGTTATCATTTTAAAGTCAGCCGGTAATATCAAAGATTCAACCACACCCTGATGGAGCCAATGGTAATGAATCAAATGCTCTGACAAAAAAGTAGAAACAAATCTGGTATCTGTGGTTGTCACAGGACTGTAATAAGACGGTCCAATAATTTCAATCGGCCCGAATGTTGTGATCTGACGATTTGATCTGTCAGCGCATATTTTGCCTGTGCACTCATTGCTTGACACAGCTGTGAGTGCTAACAATAGCTGTGTTCGTTGTTTACGTTCACAATTACTTTCTTGCTAGATCTAGCACTTTTGGGAATTAGTGCTACTAGCTACTTTAGCTACCCACCATCCATTTCCCCCTCAGGTCAATAGTGTTAGATCTGCCAGCCCTTTTGCTGTTAGCACCAATAGCTGTGAGCCGCCAGCTAAGCCATCGCCATGGTGAGAGACATTTAGAGGCAACAGATACAAAGAACTTGCTCCCAAACTCATATACAGAACCTTTAATTAGGTACACTAATTACTAACTAACTAACGTACTTATTTTCTGTTGTTTTCACAGTATTATTGTTTTCTCAACAGTGTCCTACTGTAATCTGTAAAAAGTAGGTTACGAAAGATTTTTAATGCATTCTCAAAATGTACTGTATTACTGTATTACAGTATACTAATCTCATTTATCTACTATTAATCTGAATTCATAGGCAGAATTTGAAGGCAACAGGACAAGATTTTGGTATCAGAAGCATTCTGGTTTCTGTTCGTAGTCCGAGTAGTGTTGACCAATCACGTTTGAGCAGGCTTTGGCTAAATGCAAGTAAACAGATTGTGTGTGTGGAGAGCCAAAAGGAGGGACACATTGGCCAAAAACGCAATCTCAGAACCTACTGCTATTGTCTGATGATGGTTTAGATTTTATTTGGATCAAAATGAGCTTGTAAAGGGGCTACATCCGGGACAATCCGGTCGTACACGTCGTCTCTCAACTACAACTTCAACCTTGCATCTCAAGTTGCTAATCGGACTGTAAACAATGAGCAGTGCATAGAAAAAGGAAGTTGTTGTAAAAAATGGGTTCAATGTTTGCTTTGGTGACTATGGAGTGAAAGAATTGTCCAAAATCTGTGTTTGCTTTCACTTCTCTCTTTGATGATAGACTCGGGACCTGCCGCTCGTCTCCTAAAGGAGCGGGGTAGTAGTGAAACCCATGTGACACATGAACTGTCTCTGGTAATACTAACTGACTACGAAAAACAACTACAAAGCTCCATTTTCAAATGAAAGACTGTCCTTGATTTGAGTGCAATATTATATTATCAGAGCTCAGGAAATTTTGCTTGCGACTTTCACTTTAGACTCATGGAGGTTTAACGCCTAGCTAATGTTAGTGAGATTGAATCTCTCTCACTTAGACAGAAATAAATATATGCTTTGCATTGTATCATTTTTTTCAAGGTTGGATGTGATGGTAAATGGTAAATGGACTTTATTTAATTTTTTTATTTATGGTATTTATATAGCGCCTTTCTAGTCTTTTGACCACTCAAAGCTGTACACTACATGTCAACATTCACCCATTCACACACACACATTCATACACTGATTGCACAGGCTCCTATATAAATAAAATATAAAACAATGAAATGGACAGCTTCGCTATTTACTGAATTGTATTGACTGTTTCATAATACAGTACAGCTGTTTCAAATGATGTGGCTCAAATTACTGTACCGTTACTCACCAAGGGCTCATTTAGTGACCGGTCATTATCAATCCACTTGACGCGAGTGGCTTCCACCCTGTTGTCTGTCTCCATCACCAGCAGCAATGACTGTTTCTCGTTGTTTGAGTCGACTACACAAGGTAGCCTGAGGAAAATCAAGTTTCGCTGCTGCATCTGGTTAGCTTGTTTTTGCCAGTTTGTCATAATCTTCAAGGAGACTAAGATTTTCATTGGAGACAATGACTTTCTCGTGTTTAATGTGCACGCAGCACCAGCCTAGCCAGCCGGATGTAGACAGGTTACCACGATGCAAAGTATCATGAGTAAATCATTTTGTTTCCATATGTTGTCCCTGTAAGTGATCACAATAAACGTTTTCTACTGTATTGTATTTTATTCATGTATCATTCCTTCCCAACCCCATGCTCTCTAGGAGACCAAGTCTGTCTCTCTAGTGCCCTTGAGGTTGAGCCGGATGCTGGGAAGAGTTTTTTATGAAAGTAACAAAAGTCAAATGATGAGTAAAGTCATAGTGCACAGTGTTTGTGCGTCAAAGCTTCAGAGAGCACCACAACTCCTTTCCAATAAAATAACTTCATGTCAGTCTGTCATTCAGCCTCACTGTTGCCGCATAAAGACCTGAGCTCCATCTAGTGGCAGGACGCAGACCAGTTTGAAACAACATGTTTTATCATCTTTGCCAAACTGAGAAACTTCTGTATCATATTTTTAGATCAAATATTTCAATTCAGGCACTTATGTACAGAGGCTGACATCTCCACATCTAATTCAATCAAAATGAAAATGTTCTCACAGTAGACAGATAGTCAAGCTGACCAGGAACAATGATTTTAGTCAGAGATTTATTCCTGCATTGCTGAACACACCATCCCCCTCTGCAGCATCTAAGGATGGCACAGTCAGTTCTTGAAATATTCCCTTTTAGACTTTCTGGTTGAGTGATTGATTGGACATGTAAATAGATGTTTAATTTATTTTCCATCTAGATTTTGCTTTTTTCTCCTTTCTTGTTAGGATGGTCATAGGTCAAACTGCTAGAGGTGGTAGGAATTTGGAATCTTGATGTAAAGGACAATGCAGCAAGGATGGACAATGTTTGAGTTTGATGATGCATGAGTTTGTGTATTCTGCGGAAGCAGATGGAAATCAACTTTTTTTGGGGCTTTTTCCTCACTGAAGCAGCTTTTGAGTGTTGTGGCCCAAAATATCATCTGTTAACTCTTTCAAAAACACAAGACTGACTGCGTGATGCATAATATTTCCACCATCATCACCATCTGACGCATTCTGCCTCTTCACGCGCCCTTTTGCTTCACAAACACACATGCATGCGCACACACGCGCACGAAAGGACGCACACGCTATGATGTAACCCCTCCCTCCTCCGGTGCCGCTAAACTATATAAATCCCCTCTGTTGGAGTTTGAAACCAAGACACCTGCAGAGCAAAAACTGTTCGGAGAGAGAAGAAACCAATCCTCGAAGGCACAGACAGACCTCTTCTGCTGTGAGAGACCGACTTCTACCTGTAACCTCAAAGTCTCCTCAAAGTAAGTCTTCACACTTCTTACTCTCATTCATGCACCCATTTTCACAGGTTTTCACTACGTTGAGCTGTGTGCATTTGATTCCGATACGAAAACACGTATTTGAGACACTTTTACCTCCAGTATCATGCGCAAGGTCCTTATTAGAAGTTCAATTGCATTGGAAGAAATTATATCATAACACCGTTTTTTTTGTAGACCCTAAAATATAATGACACATTTCAATTATTATGAGCAATTATTTTCTAAATAAAAACACTGTTGCTCTGTCGAAATGTTTTGTTAAGCCTATGTATTTTTCATTACATTTTTGGACATAAAATAAAGCGCACCCCGTCAAATACTGACGCCAAAAAGCTCACATACCTTAAATCGGAATAATTGTTTAAGAGTAAGATACGTTTTTCAACTTTATTTACATTATAATAGGCAGTTTCTCATTTAATAGATATCTAAAAACTACTAACTCCAATTGTATGCTAAGCCTCGTCTTTAGTGTAAGTTGTCCGTGTTAAATGTCCAGTTCATAGCTGCGAGGTCTTGTTTGTGTATTCAGTTTCAGATGAAGTAAGATCACTTCCATGAGGGAGTGAGTTCAGCACCTCGGACAGCGCCGCGGGATTCTAAACAAATCCAAACCGTATCCGCCGCCACATGACACATGACAGCGTATTTAATCAAATCTTAATAGTTGCTTTTCCTTGTAATATATTGACATTACATTGTTGCAGACATGTAGCTGACTTGCTGTTTTTCAGTTAAACAAGCCTTATTTTTTCTTAAAATATCACACATGCAGCAGTAGAAAGGAGCGCAAAGACATCACCCCGTGAACCTGGATCGCTCTGCAATAGCCTATAATAATGAGAATTAATGTAAGAGTGCATTAGAGCAGATAAAGGGGCAGCAAAACAATAAAGTATACCCCTTGATGCTCACAAATTGGCTTAATCTCCAAAACGTCTGCAGCTGTATTTCTTATTGCCCGAGGATATACTTACAATGAGTAGTTGTATCTACTTATACACCTAATTCATTGTTTCGCGACGGTACTCAGCCCCGTTATTCCTGAGGTGAAGTGAAAACGATGAAATAGTTATTTAGAATTATTTTAGCCTGTGTTGTTGAGCAGTCGGGGTAAGTTTGCAAGCTTTTATTCAAGTTCTGTTTTTCTGTATCTTTCTTTTTGATGTTTTTGCATCTACTGAGCAGCGAGCCCAGTCATTATGAGATTCTCGTTTAGTTTCCTTTTCAATTGAGTATCATGTGTTCTATTTGGAGATATGTCAAATTTGGTGTTTTAGCCTTAATGATAATGCTATATTAATGACAACAACAACAACAATAATAATAATAATAATAATAATAATAATAATAAAAGCTGTAACGCTCACATAAAAGAAAAAGAGAACTGCCTCATAATATACACACATGAAATGAAGCTGCTGCAACATCATTATTATTATCAAATCATCTTAAATATGTAGCATTTATGTCCATTTAATGACAAACATCCAATTCCCTTATGATGTGTGAAATTAGTTTCCACATCTGGAGTCAATCCATTTTCTTCATCTTCCTCAGGAAGTAAACACCTCTGTGACAATAAGTCAATCCAAAGCATAAGAGGTTTTTTTTACATGATACTTGTTTAGCTCCTCCACACACCTCTATTTACTTGTAACCCAACTTAGCCTGAACAGGCATTCCCTAGGAAAACAAATTACACTGTTTTCCACCCCGCACCCCTCAGGAGACGTTGATAGATACAATGGTTGTTTTTTTTTCATAGAAAAGACAAAGAAAATGTCCTTATCAACTCTCATGCCTCCTTCACTCTCTGTTTTATTTAGAGTTTACTGGGATTAATTCAAGCAAACATCTGAGATAAAAGGTGACATCTTTCATCAGATAATCAGGGATTTTTTCACAAAACTTTTTCACAACTTGTTTAATTTTGACCAATAATATAATGAAAAATAAGAATTTGGCATACCAAAACCAACCATTGATAGAAAAAAATGAAATAACCAATTAATTTATTTTTAAAGAAATCCAAAATGGTCAAGGTATTATTCTACTGGAGTTAATTCAAAACTTTGTATCCTTAACTTTCAAAAGTCGTCTTAATCTTGCTGCCCCGTTACAGAAGGCCGTGATGCTGAAGCCATGGACAGTGCTGGTGGCCTTAGTGCTGTGTGTGCTGGTGTGTCTGGGAACACTGGCGGACGCCTACCCCCCCAAACCCGAGAACCCCGGTGAAGACGCTCCCCCAGAGGAACTGGCCAAGTACTACACTGCCTTGAGACACTACATCAATCTGATCACCAGGCAGCGGTATGCACACACACACACACACACACACACACACACATACAGTACATAAACATTGCACAGGTATTTGTGCTGCATACGCCTGCACTCCTTTTGTTTCGTCTTGTATTTCTGTATTTTTGACAGCTAAATAACATCATCAGGGTGTAGCTCTTAGGTTGGTTTAGATTAGGGACTGTACATAACATATTGGTGTGGGGAGGAGGGCTGAATCTTGGATATTTGATATTACATTTTGATATCCTAATTATATTATTATACTGTAATATTTTTGATAAAGCAAGGCACTCCACAAACTTAATGATTTTTTGTTTTGATCCTCCAAAATGTTGTGACTTATTGAATCAAGTAAAATCCAACATTAAGGTAGTGTAGCCCATTTTAGATCTCAATAACGAAATTGAATAATAATTTTCACTGTAGCCACCTATGAACACATTGCAAGTGAAAAAAAGCCAAATCAATGGCAAACAAATCAACTACAGACAATGTATTTATTTATTTAATAAAGGACTAATATATATGAAGTAAACTGGGCCCTTCTATGACTACAGTAATGTTCGTGCATGTGAGCGTGCCCCACTGGTTAGCTCATGCCGCCCCTCTGCATTGCTCTCATACACAGTTGCAGCTGATAAAAAACATCTCTATCGACAGCGTCGTCACAGAAGCGTATTGTCCACCCTCCGGTTCCCCCTCATGTAAACACTGTTAGCCCTGTCAGCACGTTAGCCATAGTTTGTACTATTTGCGCCGTTAGCTACAAGTCGCAGGCTCAGGCGTTGCCATGTTGAGAGACATTGAGAGGCAATCGCAATGCTCCCAATCTCGTATTATGCACCTTTAAAGTTATGGAGGGTTCTCATGAAGATAGACACATGTATGCATAATCCTTCTCCAAATTTAGATCCCCAAAAATGAAACGAACCCTTCCCCAAACTGACTTTCAGTTTAATAAAAGTGTAACAGCAGCTGAACTGAGTTTGCCTTTTTTACTTCTTCCCGTTTGCTCCTTTAGTCTGTATTTAATTTAGTTTGATTCAAGTCATTACAGGGACTGAGTTGTATGAGTTTCCCGCTCGTACTTAAAACCTGAAGCTCTGTGATGCAATCCCCCCTCATCCATCCCCAACCCTTTACCCACACAGGCCAGCTCCATAAATTAGATTACTGGCCACTCTCCAAAACCGCCAGGCCTCCAAATCAACGGGACCAGAGCAATATAATCGGCAGAGATGAACCCAAGAAAGAATCCCAAATTCAGTTAGCGGGGCCTGAGCCAAGGCCTGCTGCTCTCGGGTATAAAAGTCGCTTGTCAGATGCTATATTTTTTGATTTGAAGCAGTCTGGCTCATGAGCTATCTGTTCTTACTCATGAAAGCCAAATAGGTCGTTGATATTTAGATACTTGGTTTAAAGAAGACTCATCATCGCCATAAAAAGTCAATTGGTTTAGGTAGAAGGTTTTCACATTTCACTGGAGAGTTGCAGATGAAGACATATATATGTGATAAAGGTAACTAATGGTTTTATGAAGGTTTGACTGTATAAAATAACGTGATGGGGAATGTGATGACTGTCAGCTTTAGGCTGTGCACTCCAGATAAAATTGATGGATCTGGGTAGTCAAGTGCCTTTGGTGCATAACTATATACTGCAGTTCATAGCATTGTATAAATGGACAAATTTACAGTGTCTTACTGAAGACATGAAAATCAGAGCACTTCAACTGCTTCAGCTCCCATTCAACATCTCACAGATAAACAATTACAATTGTATCAGATTTGATCCTGTATTTGCTCCTGTAATAATTCATTTTCTGAAGATAGTTGAGGCATTTATAGTTTCCTCGTCGTTTCTATATGAAACAAGGTACTAATTGTAAAGAAAATAGCAAAAAAAAAGATTTGTTATAGTTTCAGTTCATTTTATAAGCAGTTGTTGATTTTCAGAGGACATTTCTTGAAAGTACGTACTGCTTTGAATTTAAATACATTTAGTAGAAATTATGGTTGAGAAAAAGATGGCTGGCTATTTATTTTATGGAAACTCAAATAGCTTTGTGACTCAGATGTAATGGTAATACAGGAGAAGTAAAAACTGGGGTTATATATATTAAAAGAAGCATGATAAAGATTACTGCATTGGAGAGAGGAAAAGACAAGAAGAGTCAAACTGACCATTGGTTAGAAAGAGCAAGAAAGACAGTCAGAGCGGAAAGGACATGGGGAAAGATAGTCAAATGGAGAGAAAGACATTCAGACAAATAGAAAATAAGAGCAGGACCGACCAGGGAGATATATGTGTGCTGATGGGCCATTATCAGAGAGGAAAGATCCTGATGTGTTGCACTGTGCGACAGCTGAGACACAGTTGTTTGATTGCTTTCCCACAGGGCAACACTCACACACCTTCCTGTGTGTGTAACGAAGCATAAGATTGGGTGCTGGGGACATAGTGGGAGGTGGAACAGGTGGTTAATGGCAAATCAGAGGAACTGCAGGCGCCGCAGGGGTTGTGTTGAAAAGCGCTGTTTCATGCACACACAAAAACAAAGACACGCACACACACACACATTGGGAAGTAAACTTTGTGTGAAACGGCTCTGTGGTTTTACATTTGCAGCTCTCTTGGTTTCCTTATCGTGAGAATGATAAGACTCTTCCAGATCCGCATTTGAACGCACACACTGACTGACGGAATCTGACTGCGAAATTGAAGCATTCAGGATCAAAGGGAGGATTGGTAAACCAATAAAGAGGACATAAAGACATATTGTCTTGAATGACTCAAAATATAAAATATAATCTCTCTAAACTCGCTTAGTTTCACACTGGGCTACTGCGATCACCAAAATCCAAGGTTTTAAACAGAGAAGTAGTGTCCTGTTTGAGACAGGAAGCAATGTGTAAAATAGTAAAAGTAAAATAAAGCCTCTTACTTCAGTTTTACATAGCCATCACTAAGAGCACAATCACCTCATCCAGCAGCACGGACAAAGGAGGGGCTGCTTTGTTTCAACTAGCAGAGAATGTTACCAGAACAAACTAAGATAAACAGTTGGACTACAGACTACAGCTTTTGTTTTAGCTTGTTTGTAAAACTTCTCATGAGCCAAGCTAGTGTGCTGTGCTTGTGTAAACATAGCAGCGGTGGATGAGACTGCGGACAGAGCCGATTGAAATAGGTATCGTTTCCGTTTAACATCTTCATACTTGTTGAACAGATATATTGATAGAAGTATTAGCTTTTTACTCGTAATTGTTTTATTACTTTTATGAGCTTACTTTTCGTCAACTCAAGTAATCTTCACTTCAGTGTCTCCAATAATATAGCACCGGGGCCCAATTATTAGGTTTTGATTTGTCCATTCTGAGCTGTTCTAGAAACATGAAGGTGGAAGAGGACCTGCTCCCTATGTAGATATATAAGGCTCTTCCTAAGCGAACAAAACCAAAACGATTTTTAGTTGCAGGTCATTATACACAAATGAAAACGTAGTGATTCATTTGGATTAATCCCGCTGAATGTTACACACTGTTCCTATAAGATGTAATTGAAATTTAAATGTTGACCTGATGGTGGCAATAGTTGAAAAGTGAAGGGATCAAAAATTCATCGTGAATGGGTACAATGAATGTGTTTACCAAATTTCATGACAATCCATCCAAAAGTTATTGAAACAAAACCACAAATGTGAACGCTGTGGTGGCGCTGGAGGAAAAGTCAGAGAAGGATCACCAAAGTCATTAGGATTCATCCTCTTGAAACCATGAATGCACAAACTTTCATGCCATTCCATCGAAAAGATGTTGAGATATTAACTGAATAAGTTAAAAGGTCTGACCTGCTGGTGGCTGTAGATGAAAAGTCACGGGATCACCAAAGTTAGTTGGATTCATCGTCTGGTCAAAATAGAAATATGTACCAAATTTCACAGCTTTCTATCCAATAGTTCGCTAGCTTGGCTAAAGACTGCTCTCCTTTTCCCTTACCCAGGTATGGAAAGCGTTCAACTCAGGAGGATGTGGTTGCAGAGCTGCTGTTTGGTGGCGACAGCAACAGAGACCAGAGATCAAGGTCAAGACCTTCAAACACTTAAGCTGAAGGAGTCATGTGACCTGTAAGGAATCCATATAAATATTGATGATTTATACAAGCACTTACACATACTTCCTTGTGTTCTTCCACAGATACGACGACTCCTACATGTGGTGACTCCGCCGCCCCTCTCCCTCCTCATGGAGCATTCCCTCTGGGTGCATCCCACAATGCACCTGGAGGGGCCGACATGTGCCTCTCACCTCTGACCCCTGAAACCGACCCTGACCTGAAGACCATCACTGATCGGATCACAAGCTGTCTTTGTCTCTCTTGTCACTGTCTCACATCTTTCTCAATACAACACAATTGTACATCATGTATTATTCAAATATATATATATATATATATATATATTATATATATATGATATCAGAGCTACTAATCAGAAAGGTGGACTTGTGTCTGTGTGTGTGCGTGATCAATTAATGTCCCTCTACTGTCCAACTCTTTTTAGAGGAGGAAATTATTGTTTTACTGTTGCTACTGTAAAAAGTAACAGAATAAATGATTAAAAACTGTTCTGTGTGATTAAAATTTGTTGATGAATCAAAATTTTGTTTGGGGATTAATGTACTGATGCTGTGTTTTACTCATTTTATATAGTCTGAAACTTGAAAGGCACTCTTACTCGTGTAGTAAATGATATGGCTGGTGTAATTTTATATTTTTTTTAGTGCTGGGCAAGTTAACGCGTTAACGCATTAATTAATGAACGCCGACAATTATTTTATAGCACGTTAACGCAGTTTTTTTAATTTTGAAAGTCTGTTGCTCACTGGCAGCGGTGGAGGGAGGCTTTAGCAGACTAGGTTGATGCAGCGTGTGGAAGAAGTATAGATAAACAAAAGCAAGACAAGCTAACAAATGCCACAGAGAAGTGGATACAAACTGCAGCCGGTTAGTGTTGTGGAAGATGTCGGTCTGAGGAACGTTCTCAAGGTGCGTTCGCGTCGCGTTTGGTGTTAACGCACCTTTAGGATCGCAACGAATGACGTCACGTATGAGCCTCAAGAATGAGCTAAGAAAGTTAGCGGAAAGATTAACGTGAGACAACATCCGGTTTATTCAGACGAACATCCGGTTTTCAGAATAAGATGCCAACAAAGTATGAATTATATTCACATTAAGTATAAAACATGCTACCTGCATCTAGTGAGTTAAAGGGAAAATACACCTAAATTGTGCGTAAAGTGTCTTTATTCTTTGATCGCTGGGTAACCATCATCACCTCGGAGTTACAGCATTATATTGATGAACAGTAGAGCTGCATTCACATGCTCTGACTGTCATGAAGACACACATTTTTGCTGAAACATTTTATTCATGTTGCACAATTTTTTTGTTGTCTACAAATACCACAAAAAGACCAAAACCAACAATGTGTTAGTCCGTCTCTCAGTACTTTCTTATCTCCCTACCCGCTGTGTGTCATTCAGCTCCAAGCCCATTGGCTCCTACTAAAGTCATAAAGCTCTCAATATATAGTGTCATTTTAATTTGAAAAAAAAAATCTGTATATTATATATAACTAGAAAATTTCGCAAGAAATTTTGACTGTGTGGTTTCTACTGCCCGAAGACGTCGCAATATATACACATGCCGATGTTACCGGTTGTTATCGTTGAGGTTCGATTGAGATTTCACTTCTCTTTTCTGCATTTTAGATTCATACTCTTGGATTGAATCTTGTATTCGTGATGGACAGTCCACAAATGGCTCCCGTGATTTCTGTACTGGACATGTACATCTTTGTTTGAGAAGCCTTTGGAGCATTAGCTCCCATCATTTCTGTATTCGAGATAAATACATTTGTTTGAGAAGCCTTTGGAAAGCTTTTATTTTGAAAGGGTGGGACTGGTTGGGGGAGAGGAGACAGAATCATAATGTTTCACACACAAGCAGAGGTTATTAAATGACAGGCTTCATCACAAACATTCCAGTTAGAATTCATTCTGTGGGGCTTTTATTTTGAAATGTGGGGGGGAGGGGAAAAGTCCTCTAAAAATATCTAAGACCTGAATGACTGTATGATAGAGAGAGACAGAGAGACAGAGAGAGAGAGACAGACAGAAAGATAGAGAGAGAGGCAGAGTGAGTGAGTGAGACAGGCAGACAGACAGTTAGATGGACTGAGTGAGTGAGTGGGAGAGACATACAGACAGACAGACAGACAGACAGACAGGCAGACAGACGGGCAGAGAGACAGACAGAGAGACAGACAGACAGACAGACAGACAAGCAGACAGGCAGAGAGACAGACAGACAGACAGACAGACAGGCAGACAGACAGGCAGAGAGGCAGACAGGCAGACAGACAGACAGGCAGAGAGACAGACAGAGAGACAGACAGAGAGACAGACAGACAGACAGGCAGACAGGCAGAGAGACAGACAGACAGACAGACAGACAGACAGACAGGCAGAGAGACAGACAGACAGACAGGCAGAGAGACAGACAGACAGACAGACAGGCAGACAGACAGGCAGAGAGACAGACAGACAGACAGACAGACAGACAGACAGGAGGTCTAACAATGCCTTTGACTGAATATCTCCAAGTCATGTGTGTGTGTGTAGAGAGAGAGCCTGCGTGCGTGTGTGTAACTGGTTGCCATGGTGAGGACGCAGCTGGCGTTAGAGGCAGACTGATTAAGAAACATTACAGTAAACAGTGAACAAAACTCCTGCTTCCTTTTAACAGGAGTCTGAGTGCCAAAATATGGATACCGTGAGAAAGATAAGACTCTGCCGAACGAGCTGATGTGGTTTTTATGTTTGTGGAGTTAAAAGATTTGAGCTCCAGAGCAATATACAAAACTGGTACCGTTTGCTTTCTTTGAGAAATGAGTGGTCAGATTTAACATGGAGTCTAATGGAGCAGTTGGTTGGAGTTCATGTCGCTCTGCGGCTCTTTGAGCCAAATGTGTAAGTCTGTGGGATTCCACAGTCATTTGTCTACGACAAGGACAAGATTAGCTACTTTTCCATCCAGTGCATATGTATTCACCCCCTTTACTGTGAAACCCCTAACAATGATCTGGTGCGACCAATTGCCTTCACAAGTCAAATTTGCAAGTCACATAATTAGTAAATAGGGTCCACCTGTCTGCAATTTAATCTCAGTATAAATACACCTGTTTTGTGAAGGCCTCAGAGATTGTTAGAGAGCATTACTGAACAAACAGCATCATGACACACAGCTGAGGTGGGAGAATCTGTCCACAGGACAACTATTAGCCGTGTACTCCACAAATCTGGCCTTTATGGAAGAGTGACAAGAAGAAAGCCGCTGTTGAAAGTAAACCATAAGAAATCCCGTTTGGAGTTTGCCATAAGCCATGTGGGAGACACAGCAAACATGTGGAAGAAGGTGCTCTGGTCAGATGAGACCAAAATTGAACTTTTTGGCCTCAATGCAAAACGCTATGTGTGGCGGAAACCCAACACTGCCCATCACCCTGAGCACACCATCCCAACAGTGAAACATGGTGGTGGTAGCATCATGCTGTGGGGATGCTTCGCTTCAGCAGGTATAGGGAAACTAGTCAGAATTGAGGGAAAGATGGATGGAGCCAAATAAAGGGCAATCCTAGAAGAAAATCTGATGCAGTCTGCAAAAGACTTGAGACTTGGGCGGAGGTTCATCTTCCAGCAGGACAATGACCCTAAACATACAGCCAGAGCTACAATGGAATGGTTTAGATCAAAGCATGTTAATGTCTTAAAATGGCCCAGTCAAAGCCCAGACCTAAATCCAATTGAGAATCTATGGCAAGATTTGAAAATTGCTGTTCACAGACGGTCTCCATCTAATCTGACTGAGCTTCAGCTTTTTTGCTAAGAAGAATGGACGAACATTTCCATCTCTAGATGTGCAAAGCTGGTAGAGACATACCCCAAAAGACTTGCAGCTGTAATTGCAGCGAAAGGGGGTTCTACCAAGTATTGACTCAGGGGGGTGAATACATATGCACTCAACACTTTTCAGATTTTTATTTGTAAATCATTTTTAAATCCATGTAAACTTTCCCCCAACTTCCAGATGATGGATTATTTTGTGTTGGTCCATTACATAAAATCCCAATGAAATACATTTGAATCTGTGGTTATACCATGACAAAATGTAGAAAAGTCCAAGGGGGGTGAATACTTATGCAAGGCACTGTAGATATTTTTTTTAATTTGAATGCACACTAATGCCATGTCTGAGTTAATCCTTGTATTTTTGATATATTTTTAAAGTGTTACACATTTTCCCTTTCTTTTGTAAAACAATTTAAAATTGACTCTTTAACTGTTATTCATTTTGTTAAGCATTTGTTATTATTATTGTGGTTTGTAATCATACAAAATTCATCTTGGGTTTCTAATTCACTAAATATATTGTTCCTTAATACATTAATAGTGAAAGTTTGAGGTCTACCAAATCTCTAAATTTCAAAGCATGTGAGTTTTAAATAGTATAGAAGTTCATGATAATCAACTCTGTTTCCAGTTCTGTAAAAAAAAATCTAAAAACAATGATTCATCTATAATAAATCATCATTCATTTTATTCCTCAATTATTTATTTATTTGTTTGTTTAGTGTGTAATAAATCAATAAATATGTTTTTTTTATAAAAAAACGTATTCATCTGTTTTTGTGTAAATTAAATAATATGTCAGACCATGTCAAAAACTTCATAGCAACCCTGAGATTGAGACTTAATTGTAAAATGAACATTTTGGAAGTTGGGTGGCTTCCTAAATGTAATTCTAAAATTAAAATCTGTTACTTAAACTAATTGTGTCCTGTAGCTGAAGCTGAGTGCTTCATGGGTTTATAATTCATAATTGAGTTATTAATTACCGTTGAATATTTTGATATCAATTTATCATTCATTTGTACAACCAATAACACTATACAGCACATAAAAGTATTGTGTCACGCTTCTTCCACAGCATAGTGAGAGAGATTTAGGGTCTAGACAGACAGTAGAAGGACAGGCTGATGGACGGATTAGTTGCAGTACGTTTAGCCTCTTCAGGGAGGAAGAGGCTAAACTTGGGGGTAACAATAAATCAGAAACACTAGCATTAACATTAATGCTAGGTGGAGACAGAAGCTGCCAACCTTAAATGCCACCATGGGTGTAACCATGTTCTAACTGGTTACAATCTAAGGTTCTGGAGACCCTGGGTCCTCTTTAACAGCTCAAAAACTAAATAATTGTCTAATTATCTGATGACATGTTCGGAAGGTGGCACGGTGGTGTTTAACAATGTTGAGTACGTTCTTCCTGCGTTAGCAGGGTCGGGCTTTATTCGAGTTCTCCGGCTTCCTCCCACAGTCTAAGGACATGCAGGTGAGGTTAATTGCTGGTAAATGTGAACGTGATTGTGAATGGTCATCTGTCTCTATGTGTCAGCCCTGTGATGACTTGGCCTCTCGCCCAAAGTCAGCTGGGATCATCTATAAGACTGGCTTCTTATATGGCCTGTCTGATTGGTATGGAAACACATTTTTATCCTGCACAAATCCCAGATAAAACTACAGTATTTTTTTTTCTTTGGTTTGTTTGGGTAATTCTAAGGCAAATACCAGGAGGAAACACAAATATAACCCCATTATTAACATGGTATAAGTTCTGCCCTATTATTACCTTGCGATGTCTTTACACATTATTATCCTCGTATTTTGCCCCATTATTTAAAAAAAGAATCACGTTACCACCAAGTACCCTAGTACTATCTTGTTGTTCCCAAGATATTACTCCCATATTGCCATGTTTTTACTTAGCAGTAACATAGAAGTAACACTGTGCAGTCCATCAAATCACCACAGCTGACACACAAGTTGTAATTCAAGTGTAATACTCAAATCTCTCCACTGCCGGCTGCTGTTGCACTGGTTTCACATAAGGTCAGAACTATGTATACTGCTACAGCATCCTTCCAACTTCAGAGCTGCCTCGGAACTCTTTTTTTCTGTTCATTTTTTTTTTCTCTTACAACATTGAGTTTTTATTCAGACACAAAATGTCTCAAGAAACTTTGGACTTTTATTTTACAACAGACCTATCACAAGCGATTCTTTTGGCTGAGGCCCACTCAAAGAAATTTAACTGCTCAATGAGAGGAAATGTTAATGTCTCGAATCTCAATTTGTCAGATTACGGTTTTAAAACTGGGCTCTCGAGGTGATCAGACCACCGCTGTCATTCGCTCCAGTCCAATCTGTGAGTTTGTGTTATGGCTTTGGTTAGGCTACTTATAATAATTGTTTTAAATGAGGAGAAATAACAATAAACAAAACAAGGCACTGTCCCTTTAATACTCCTTTAATACTACCACATCGATAGGTGCCAACATCCAAGCAATTTGTTGAATTTAACCGGAAATAAGCCCATGTTGAATCTGCTAGCAAAATGTAGATGATATATTTAACATGTTTAACTCCCTAGTTCCTACTTCATAGTGTATACCATATGATTAAGGTCTTAAATGTCCATACAAGGTTAATCTCATGACAACAATAAGTAGTTTCAATTTAGTTTTCTAATGAAACTTTATATACTGGCATATTTGCCAAAAGTGTTTTATTCTGAAATTGTCTCGGAAGTCCTACGCATTTTTCTTCTGCCACTGACGGCTTTATGTCTTGACGGTTAGGGGAAAGCCAGACGACAACAAGAAGCGCACGAGACATCACAAACAGTTCAGCGGGAAGCTCGTCTAATTGAGGTAAAAGGTAGGTGAACTGCAATTTATCCAACACAAACATGGCGGCTTTATTCACATCTATTACTGTTATTGTGGAGCACATTGTGCTTCTTTTATTCTTTCTCCTCCCACTGAGGCTCGTTTAACGTTACTGAGAGAGCAGCTACCGCTACACACTGGACTGCCTTGACAATGGTGCGTAGTGCAAGCGGTACTGTTTGTATTAGAACGCTAGGAGATTTAGACAGTATTAAGATAGCCAACTTGTGTATTGTTAGCATTTTGTTATTCCGGCTGCCTTTGTGTGTGTGTGTGTGTGTGTGTGTGTGTGTGTGTGTGCTCATGCTTTGTTATATGTGACCCCTGAGACTAATATATATATATATATATATATATACGTATTGTTTCTGTAAGTTGTGTGTATGCCTATTAGGTGCGGCATACATGCTAATAATACAAAAGTTTACATTCAACAAGGTTTAACAAAGAGGAGCCGATGATACATATATACAAACAGTACTGATGGGTTCAGGTGACGTCAAAAAACCCGTGTCCACGCTCTTGACACCCCCTACCCACTCAGACACAAACACTCTACCTATTACATATCGAATATTATGGGGTAAAAAGGTGAGAAAATATGGGGGGGGGGGGATCATTGTGTCTTTTATTTAAAACAAATAGTTTCCACGCATTGATGGAAACTACACAGTTGCTACCATATTATGTTTGTGGGACACTGCAAGATGTAGAATGTAGGTAATGGGTTGTGTGTATGTGTGTATGTGTGTGTGTCTCTACATATTGGAGCATGTGAGCAGATGGATGATGGTGGGGAATGGAGGGAGGAGGGGCAGTGATGGAGGAGGTGGGAATAAATTATAGAGTAATGGAGGGGAGGATGGAGGTAGAAGGAAAGGAAGAAGGAAACATGTTGCTTGCACAGATTTCCTGTGCTCCAGCTTCAGCCCTTCTCCTCCGGTCAGGCTGCTTCTGTGTTCTGGTGAAACATCTGCTCTCAGATTTCTCTTCTGCTCTTGGTGTTTTTCTTCAATAACTCATGTCAAAGTTCCCCAACCACTAGAATGTGGTGTTAACCAATGGCTCGTTGCCTTTGCTTTACTTTTTAAAGTGTCCCTAACGGGCGGGTACTCTTTAACCTGGCATTTCAAGGCTTATTATGTTCGCCCAAGGGCGTAGGTTTGGTCTCAGCATTGGTAGGGACTGGGCAACGATTAACATTTTAATCGCGATTAATCGCATGGATTTTTTGCGATTAATGGCAAAGTTCAATAATGAATTCAAAAGTAGTGTATTGCGCACTTTTATTTTAAATGTACTGCTATATGAACAAAAGTGCAATAACATTTGGTTTGCAAACACTTTAAACACATAAGGTTCTTTTTAACAGAAGTATTCCCTTTACACAGTAGCAGTTATAATACAGTTATAATGATTCTGATAATAGATATTCAGCCGTTATAAATGTACGTTGGTACATAGAGGGTGATAAGACGCTGTACATGGAGGGACTTAGGAACCGGAGAGAGAGAGAGAGAGAGAGAGAGAGCGGCAGCAGAAGGAAGTGACGCCACAGAAACACAGCTGTTCACCGCTCGCTGCCCGTTTTTTGTGTTAAAAATGTCCGCTTAATAATAAATAAATAAAACTGCATTAACGCGTCGGCGTTAATGAATGAATGCGTTAACGCGATAATAACGCGTTAACTTGCCCAGCACTAATATAAACATATAAATAGAATAAGACAATCTGCAGTACTAGTAGTCCGTAATAATATCTGCATGTACAGAACCGTTTTCTTTACATTTTTTGTTCTGGTTGTGAGAGAGCTTATCCATTGTCACTTTGTAGTGCTTATTCGTAGTAAAATTTATTTTTGAGAACAGACAATTTGGCCTATAACGTACCCATTCCATAGAAGAACATGAATGAACAGCTCAGGACCAGACATGTCTTCTTGATTACCTGAAGCTACAGCAGATGCTTTTATGCTGCACTGGGCCGTATTGTAGGGTAATGGTCTATATGGGCCAAAACCAAGCATTGACCAAACTGCTGTAATGTGCTTGGTGACATGAGTGATGCCTTTTAATATTGCACCTCGAACCATTAGACCACACCAAAACATTTTCTCACCAAGGGTAATACCCAAGATATTGGTTTCTGTAACCTGCTCTATTGAATTACCCTGAATTGTGAGACACAATTTGTGTTTTTCATATGTGTTTGTGTTGAACTACAAATAATACATTTTGACTTTGAGACATTTGAATTACGTAGTAATAAAACAAATTAAGTTCTCTCTTAAGGCTTATATTTAAATAAGGCTTATTTAAATAAGGCTCAATATAATCCTTAATTACAATAAAATAAATTACCGTTAAATATTGTAGGGTTAGGGTTAGGTAGGCCATTTGCAATATTGAATATAATAGAGAATAAAACGGATATATTTTTTGCAAACCCTCACTAATACATTTTATTTTAGCTTACCACAGATATATTGATGTAAGTGTATATGTCGGCCAATTAGTAAGAGTGTGAGCAACAATAAATCCTCAAGATGTGTTTGATAGAATCAGTGTTGACAAGAAAGCAAGCACTGTAAAGTATATTTTCATCTACAAAAATGTGAACCCTTCATACTGATATTGGTAACGGCTTGATGAATCCACTTTTAGCTGGCTTTAGTGTTCCTATGTCAGACTGCATCTCTTTGAAAACTCTAGTTTCTTGGATGCTGACATGGCTAACATTTTTACAACTGGATTGTACCTAGAAGTAGTATCTTGAAGCATTTCCCCCCACACCTGCTGTCATCAGCTTGCATGTAATCAGTGAAGAAAACAGTGATAGTAATAATGGGTGATAGTTGTTAATGCCATTTTTCAGATATCATGATTTACATCCTCTTCATGTGTTAAAGTCTTTACAGCTTTTCTTTTAGCCTGGGGTGTTGTGTAATGTGTACTCTAGCGTGAGCAACAATGGAAGTGTGTGAAGGCCAAACTGAAGGAGGGCAGGTTTCCATGGCAGCCACGAGCTGTACTGCAGCTTTGTCAGATAGATAGACAGACAGTTAGATAGATTGTGTTAAAGCTTTACAAGTAGAAGGGATTTCATATAGAGTTGAATGGTTGGTATTCCCCCTTTGTTCTCCTCTCTTTCCCCAAATTGCGATTGTATTGTGTCTGTTGTCATGGCGATGTATAGATTAGTTACGCCCACATTCCCCTCCCCTCTCTTCGCATCTCTCTCTTGCTCTTTCAGTATAAATGCTCAATTTCTTGGGGCTCCGCCCTCCTTTGCTGGCGTCACTGCCTGCAGTACGTGTGTGAATGTGTTTATTGTCCCATGTTGTGGTGGGAAAAGGAGGATTTTACATACAACTGCTGTACACAGTTACACATATACTGCTGCTGGTTGCTGGCTGCAGCTTTATCTTCACATTACAGACATGATAGTGGTGTTGACTGTTGAACCATTCCTTTAACTATGAACAAACCTCTCCCTTAACTGTGGTAAAACAGTGGAGGTTTTATTTGTTTCACTGTTGAGTGCTATAGCTGTACTGGAGCAGTGTAAGGGTTAAGCTGCTAAAACTAAACACTTAATTTACTGTAATAGATGGACTATTTTATCCCCTCTCTCACTCTTTATTTTTCCTTTCTTTCTCAGATTGACTGGAGCTTTACCATGCCTGTTGCCTCCACCAGGACAGAGCCTGGTGAGATCAGACACTTTCCTCCTCATTATCTCCTATGACCAATGTGTTCTTTGTTTGTACCCCCTACCTCACATCCAATTTACCAAAGGGCTGTTCAATGGGTAAAACAGGAACAAGAATATCTGACTAAGTTCAAAAGTCATCTTTTACTTAAATGATGAGAGTAGGGTTTCTCTCTGGGCAGTCTGGGCAAGGGGTGCTGTAAAGCTGACATGGTGGTGCACAGGCCACTTTCTTCGTCCATGCGGAACTAGAGCCGCAGAGGAAATGCTGTCTAGTTAATTAATAGGAAACACTGAGATGTGTATAATATATATATATATATATATATATATATATATATTAGTGCTGGGCAACGATTCAAATTTTTAATCGCGATTAATCGCATGATTTTTCTGCGATTAATTGCATTGTTATGCACAAAGTTCAATAATGAATTAGAAAGTAATGTATTGCGCACAAACACAGCTGTTCACCGCTCGCTGCCCGGTTCTTGTGTTATAAATGTCCACTTAATAATAACAAAAACCTGCGTTAACACGCGATAAATTAATTGTCGGCGTTAATTAATTAATGCGTTAATTAATTAATTAATGCGTGCACGGTTTCAGGATCAAGGCTGGAGAGAAGTAGGAGATGTTGATATCCGGCTCGAAGGACCATTATGTTGGAAAAATTCACTCGAGACCGGTTGAAAAATCATTAATCACAGGACAATTTATTCTTTGCGCAAAGAAGGAGACAGAGTTGATCCACATACAGGATATGTACATCAAGGCCGCTCGGAGTTCTAACTCTGAGCTTCTGATATTTATACTGAGTAAACAACATGCAATGATTGGCACAGGATTGGTTTACGTCACAAAGGAACACGCATGAATTGCGTTCATTCAGCTACGTATCTGGACACTGTAACAATTGTTTCTCGTACAAAGGTCACTTTTATCAAAATCAGGAAGTCATGGTAGTATTGACGCCTCCACAGGTTTATTATGGCTTATTTAGGGTAAACAGTGTTGAAGTGTTCTTTCTGCAGCCAGCTCATATCTAATAGACGAAACAAGTGTGGTGCTTAGTGTCAGACTGTTCACACACACACATTCACATGAGGACTTTGTGAGCGCACATATTATAATTAGTCATTTAGACTTTTTGACCCCAACAGCTATAATAATGCGTTAACTTGCCCAGCCCTAATATATATATATATATATATATATATATTATACATACATATGGGTAAGATATATGATAAAAGAGCTGATCACAATGATGATTCCACCTATGATGACAATGTCAAACAGCTACATCAGCAAGCAGCATTGGGAACACAACTGTTATGAAGACAGAGGAGAGACATTCTGCTGAAGCAATGAGCAAAGCTTTGAAGCTTCATTCATAACCTTGTTATTCTCAATTGTCTCAGTCCTTAGTCCAAAAGTCAAAATTGAATGGGAAAAAAGGTAATCGTATCCAAAATTCATATCAAGTTTTTATCTAACGAAATAATATGTTTTATTCCATATGTGTGGGCGTTTAGCCTTTCAAAAACAACAGTTTCACTAACGTCAGAATTTGAAGGGCAGTCTAGCACCAATCGAACAGCACCATCAATTATATAACTCATAACCGCAATAACTCAAAATCCTATTTTACTTATTTTTTAAGGTTGTTGACATCATAAAATATGATGACAGACTAGGGCTGCACGATTATGGCCAAAATCATAATCGCGATTATTTTGATCAATATTGAGATCGCGATTATTGATCACGATTAGTGGTGTAACGGATCACGGGTCGATCCGCGGATCAATTGAGTATTTTTTCTTCTTTTTTTTTTTTTTACAGTGTAATCATAGTGTGTAATACAGTTTTACTGCTGCTGTTCCTTTTCAAGTAACAAGTCCCCGAATATCAATGCAAAGTGTCAGTGAACAGATATAAAGCATGTGTTCACGTGAACGGAGCAGGTTAAAAGCATTTAACGGTGAAAGTCACGGCGAGCGGAGGAGCTTCAGAAGCCCCCGGGTCATTTAAGTCACAAGTTTGGGATCATTTTGTCTTCCCTGTAAAGTATAATGACGGATAAGGGTGGTGGACAAAACCGTTACGTTATGTAGGCGTTATTTAAAAAGAAAGACATACGACAAGGAAAAGACTGTGACCGCTTTCACCACGGAGGAGTGATTCATAGTCCGGTGCTGCAGACACGCCCCCTCTGTGAGAGTCACACAGACACACACCTGGTGTGCCGCTGCAGGGTGCGTGCATGACACCTCCCATCTCGTTCTCCCCCTGGTGGTTGGCTGACTCTTAGTTGAGGAAGCGCTTGATTTGATATGTAGCAGAGCACGCATTTTAAATGTTAATATCGCCGACGATCACGCTCGTTTAATCGTGGCAGCCATAATCGTGATCGCGATTAAAATTCGATTAATTGTGCAGCCCTATGACAGACAATCAAATCTTCATTCGAAAACCTCAATGAAAGCTATGAATGTAAAAATGATATTCGGTACAGCCCTTGAACATAAAGTTAGCACACCAACAAACTCTGTTTTGCCTCTAAAGACTCTCAGACCCATAAACTCTGTCTCCCAAAATTTTGAATTTTGTGAAAAACGCTTTTTTGCAAACTCCTCCGACAGAATTTATGTGATCAACTTCAAATTTGGTCAGGATGCTCTTATGACGTTTGTGATGAAAAGTTAGCAAATTTGTGAGTTTTCATGACGCGGCGTGGCGGCCATTTTGCCTCATTCAGCATGAAAAAGAAAGTTGTTATAACTCAAAGGTACACTATCCAATCTGCACAAAATGTCTTCGGCATGATGCTACTTCAAGCTTGACAACATTTCAATGCCAACATTTTCAATAACTCATAGCGCCACCTACTGGCAAAAGGAAATTTATACTTTTATTTACTCCTAGCCAGTTAACCAGATCAAAGTCAAATTTGTTAAGGAAAGCCTTAACACATTGATGATACTTTTTCATGAATATTGTGAGTTTTCGTTGAACGCTGTTGCCGTGACAACGCATCATTCGCCATGAAAAAGGAAGCTGATGGTTCAGTGGCTTGGGATGCTCAAAAAGTCATGGAACTTTGCACATGGGTCATAGGTCATGGGAAGACATATTTGGGGTTTTTGGTTTGGCTGTTTTAAATTGCCTCCATAGCGCCCCCTACAATATTCAAAACAGCAGCCCCAGTGCTATGTTTCAGGTACATGTATGAAACTTGGGAGACACATGTATCCCATGGAGACTTAAAAATAAGTCTCTTGGGACCATGCTCTAAACTGTACCAAAAGTCGCCCATTTTGATTCATGTGTGAATTTTCACTTGATTTTTGACAATTTATTGGCGCTATACTTTAACGAACTCCTCCTAGGTAATTGTTCAGATCCACTTCAAATTTGGTCAGTACAATCTAAAGCAGGGGTTCTTAACCTTTTTGACCTCTGGGCCCAACTTTTCAAGTACAAAGTGGCCCGGGGCCCATTCAAATATTAACACTGTATTGGTTTAACTAATTTATCTCACTCTTGGTTTGATTTGTATTCAATAACTATATTAAATCCACGTACAGTTTAACAAGCAAAACCCTTATCAAATAAATGAGATGATACAATGTGATGATCACAAAGAAGCAGTACATTGTATGGTTTTGATAAGCTGCGAGTGGTAAGAGTAAATATTATGATCAGTGGTGGAATGTAACTAGTATATTTGCTTAAGTACTGTATGTACAAATTCAAGGTACTTTACTTGAGTATTTCTATTTTATTCAACTTTGTACTTCCACTCCACTACATCTCAGAGGGAAATATTGTACTTTTTGCTCCACTACATTTGTCTGGCAGCTTTAGTTACTAGTTACTTTGCACATTATAATTTGTCGAACCCTTCCTAACTACCCAAACTGAACAACAGAGAGTATAAAGGAGTTAAAATGAGCTCCACCTTAAACATCTGCAGCAGGAATAATGATCCAAACAAATATAAATATGTAATATCTATATATAATAGTAAAACACTGACAGGAATCATGTTTCTGTTAATTAGTACTTTTATTACTATCGTTTGTAGTCCAATGACCTAATTGTCTGTGTTTTAGTTCAGTAAACGAGTGCTCTGAAGTCAGGGTGAATGTGTGAGGTGAGATGTGAAGGACAGCTGACAGGTGATGATCAGTGAGAGAGAGGATCTGGATCTGGATTCATTAAACTCCATCACGGAGAATGTTTGTTCACATATGTAGGTCGATCCAAAGAGAACCAACATCTTCTGAGCATGTTGATTTAGCAGCTTAGCTAGCAAAGCCTCAGATGTCCGTGTCGCTCTGCATCACCAACACATCTCAGGTAGCCAACATGACCTAGACCAGCTCTGGCGTAAGATCGGCATGCCGGAAGAAACACGTCGGGCCGAGTCCGGTTGCCGACTCGGGTGAGACTGAATGACGCCCCAGAATCGGGCCAAATACACCGGCCCGGTTCCGGCTGCCGACACTGCTATTATTGGGATTGCAGTGAGCCGCTGCTCGCACATCCACGAACGTACGTAAATTGAGATAAAAGACAGCAGCAGTCGCCTTCAAAATGAAACCAATGCAGCTGTATTCCGTGCATGATGTAGCTACAATTATTTACGTTTCATTCCTAATTTCCCATTGACGTCCCGCGGGCCGTACAATGCCCAGGTCTGACCTATGCGGTCCCGCGGCCCTCGCGGCCCACAGGTGGAAAACTGAAATTATTTTGCGGCCCTCTAGGTGGCGCTCGCGGCCCAATGGTGGGCCGCGGCCCAATGGTTAAGAATCACTGATCTAAAGACCTTTGTGATTCATTTTACGTGACTCCCCATGAAACAGCAAGCTGATGTATCTCCACTGGACTTGCTCAAATCTGTCCCAAACTTGCCATGCTTGATAACAGTTATAGCCTGAGGATGTCTACAAGCCGATTTTCCATCTAAGTAGGAAAATCAGCATTATTTGACAAACAATATCTGATTCACATGACATTTACATGATGTTGTCTACACTTGATATAGAGCAACATAATGCATGTTGACGCGCGTTGTTTAGCGCCACACAGTGGTTACAGGAAGTGGTGGACTATTTGCAAAGCATAATTTCCAGGATCAAATACTCCAAGCAGGAAAAAAATGTCTAACTCTTGGTCGCGTTGTCCGATGGTCGCAGACATTCTTGGCCGCGTAAGCCGAGGTCTCGCAAGTACCCCCGACGTGCGCAAAGGTGCGAGGGCCCGTTCATCACAGATTTCAATCAGATTGTATGAATCCTGTTTGTGCCATACGGTGACAAAATAGGGTATTTATGAATTATTGTATTTATTGTATCCTCTACACATGCGTGTGGTTGTGTGAATTGTGTGTTTTCATAATCATGCTTAAGCAATTGTAAAAAACTGTAGATACATGACAAATCTCCTTTTAAGGTGCAATTAATTTGCAATTAACTATCATGCGATTAATATTTGAATTGAAAATTGTCAATTGACAGCCCTAAAGCAGTCCTAGTGTTTAGCCAGAGAAGCTCTGTCTCATTATTTTCCTTGTTTCTCCCTCTTTTTGTCCCTCCTCTGTCTCTGTCTGTGTCTGTGTTGTAGTGCCCCAGATGTTGGACGCGATGAGCGACAGCACCACCAGCTCCACCACAGCCAATGACTTGGACCTCATCTTCCTCAAAGGCATCATGGATAGTCCGCTGGTGTGGAACACACACACACAAATACTCACTAAATTACATCAATAATTAAAATGGACTTACCGGTGTGTGTGTGTGTCTCGTTGCGTCTGTTCGTGTGCACAAACTTATATATATATATGTTTCTGTCAAGATGTTGTGTCTATGTGTATCTACTTTCATATATATGTGTGTCTTGTTTGTTAGGAGCAAGAAAAGAGCCTGAAGGAGCTGCGTCCATCGCCAGTGAGGGAGAACAACGTGGAGCTCCTGCAGGAGATCCTCAGTGAACTGAACCCCTTCACACAGCACTCCAACACTGCAGCTGAGCTCGCCCGCATACTGACACAGCCTCACTTCCAGGTGTAGAACACATGCATACACATGTACAACAGTGAAACATATAGTCCAATGTCCAAAACGTAATCTTAATTGTTGAATCTGACAATACAATGTTTTTTTGTAAACATTTGCACACAGGAAAGACAAGAGTCTTTTCTCTTCACACAGTTAAAATAACAAATATTGTGGTGTACGCATGTCTAACTTTGAACATCTTTCTCAGTCTCTACTGGAGACTCACGATTCAGTGGCGTCCCAGGCATGTGACAGCCGTCCCCCCAGCCCATGTGATTTTGCAGATCATGAGCAGGAAGACGGCCACACGCACAACCTGCCCCCGCCGCCTGACGCAATCCGCATGGTGGGCATACGCAAAGTGGCGGGGGAGCACCTGGTAGGTAACATTAAAACTTAAACAGCTGAGTTCATTCCATGTTGCTTTGCACTTTTCAGCTCCAAGCCCTCTTAGTGTTTGTTGTAAAGCATTTTATTATTGTTGATGATAGAAACAACAGCCTACATTGTGGTGTTTCAGGGTGTAACGTTCAAGGTGGAGGGTGGTGAGCTGATTATAGCACGCATCCTACATGGAGGGATGATAGACCAGCAAGGACTGCTGCATGTGGGAGACATCATCAAAGAGGTGAGGTAGACCATTATGTAGATATGACCTCTACTGACCCCTTACATTCTTTTGATTTATGGTGGGAGTGCCTTGAACATCCAGCTGCTGTTTTGATTTCTTCAGAAACACTAACTGCCCCCAAACTATAGTGTCTCTTAAAGAAAGAGTTCCATTTTTGGGGGGGGAAGGATTAAAAGGCTGATTCTCTTTCTTCATTTTTAAATGAGGAGATCGATACAAATATTAAGCCACTGTCAGCAACCAGTTTAGCACAAAAGCACTGAAACGTGTAAAAAATGACTCGGGAAACAGCCTGGCTCTGTCAAAAGGTAAACAAATATGTAAATTCTTATCCTTATCTGATCTTATCAGTGGAGTATCTCAAGGTTGGGTCCTTTATTTTATTGTTTGTAGCTCACCAAGCTCTTGTGATATTTGTAACCTGTCATCTTCCATTACAGATCCCACAAATGTGATTATTAATGTGTCAGTTCAGAAACGTTCTGTTATCCAATGTGTTGGCAGGTGAATGGACGAGAGGTGGGCCAGGATGCCAGGGTGCTGCAGGAGGAGCTGCAAGCAGCCAGCGGAAGTGTAGTTCTGAAGATCCTGCCCAGCTATCATGAAGCCATACAGCCAAGACAGGTGACGGATTACTACACACAGAGTGGACACACATGGTCATAGTAACAGACATAAGGTTTCTGGTGACTGGATTCTGAAATGGCCAGATATAATATTAGTTAAATAGCATACATTTACAAATGCACCATTGAAGACATATAGGTCTGTATCTACAGATGTCACAAGAACAGATGCTTCGGTACCAAGTTGAATCCAAAATACTGAAAACGCAGGGCTTAAGACTAACAACAACTTACCCTATTTTTCCCTGATAATGCTACATTGTGGACAGCAAATCTGTGTTGAAATTGGCAGGAGAGCAGTTAACGTTAGCTGTTAGCAGCTGGTGGGCAGCACAGTCCTCCTTGCCTAAATAATGGAGCTGACAGCTAATGTTAACAGAGGTTACGTTGAGTTACATTATGACGCATTCAAGCTCTATTCAGTAAAAATTAGTATTAGGTGAAAGTTAATTATAATATTATCGTGATTTGTTCAATGTAATCATGTAAAATTTAGTTTTTGGTGAGAAACTAAAATAAATCTAGTTGATTGAAGGAATGTTTTCACACCTATAACATAGATTTAGAAAGGGAAATATGACCTGATGAACTTCCTAACACCAGTTCTAAGCAATATTTGCTATGATTAATCCATTAGAACTACTAATGCCAATAATCAAAGCAAATATTTTGAATAAAATACGATCAATAACAATACATTTGCAGAATGCAAACAGAATCATGGAATTACACTGGTATTGTATGGACTACTACATCTCTGGTATCTGTATCTGTTTTTCCAGCTGTTCTTTAAGTGTCACTATGACTACGACCCGGCCAACGACAACCTGATTCCCTGTAAGGAGGCGGGCTTAAGGTTTGAGACAGGAGACATCCTGCAGATAGTCAACCAGGATGACGTCAACTGGTGGCAGGTGGAGTACAAAAACACTTTTATGTGTTCTGTTGATTCTACAGTAGACAGAGAGCTGTTCATATTCATATTTTCTTTAGATTAAGATGTAATAAAACCCCAGGACCTTTAGGGTTATGAATATATATGTAAATGTGTGTGTGTGTATATGTGTTATACAGGCCCGTCATGTGGAGGGTGGCAGCGCGGGGCTGATCCCCAGTCAGATGCTGGAGGAGAAGAGGAAAGCGTTTGTCAAGAGAGATGTGGAACTGGCACCAGCAGGTAACTGGAAAGAAAGAATAATGACAACAAAGAAACAATACTGATGGTAGTGCTGGCCGGTATGACGAAAAATTTGTATCACAGTATTTTTTAAGATTCTGGCGGTTTCACGGTATTTTTTATTCCATGACTGTGTTTTTATATAGGTTTATAGTGGCTTACGCTACTGTCAGGAGTACATAGAATATAAAAACATTTGAATGTCATCATGTATAAAGGCTTTGCTTACGAGAGGGTTTGCTCGTTTGTTCGTATAATGTTGGGATAGCAGTTTGGCTGAAGTATTTTCTCCCCGGTGAGACGTACCTTGAATCCAGTGTTTTAATCATTGCTCTGAGCCCGTCTTTCTCGACTGTCTGTAGCGGGACCATGTCCTTGCATAGCTGGATCGTTATTGCGTTCGTAATGTCGCTCCACCTCTTGCTTTTCTGCCTCGAGCAAATGCCTCTTCAAGCGATGTGTGACCCTTTGGCTTCACTGTTTCACTAGCGCCAACGTTACTGGTTGACGGCCTCGAATCCGACGACCATAATCGCACTCTAGGTATTCCAACACATGTTTTCTGCTGAGGTGATGGAGTAAGTTGCAAGTGTTACCACCAGCGGCAACAACAGTGGCTCGACAAACTTTGCAATATATAGTCTTTTGGTCTACGTCGGATTTTTTTAAACCAAAACACTTCCAAAACAGCAGACACAGCTCCTCTCTTTGTCTGTCATTGTTCACCCTGCATCGCTCTGTTCTGTTCTTTAATGTAATGTTACTGTAGCGACGGAGCCTCTCCCAGCTGTTAACAGATTGTTGTGCTACCGGGCTAGCTAGCGAGCTGGACCCAGCATGCCGTTCGGCGGTGTAATTTTATAAATGTACAATTACAAATTGTTTCTGTGTCACAAACTGTTGTGTGTCGTGGTGTTTTGCCCTGTTAAAGAGCGTTAGTTGTGGGTTATTAATTGTTGTTATAAAGTTATAACCATGACTAGGGGTCCCTCTCAATACACTCTAGACAACTAGCTCTGACCGTAGCGCTCTCAGCGGCGAACAATATATTTTGCTGCCTGTTGAAGAGTGACAGCAGTTGTTTCGGCTATGCACCGGTATGGCGGTGTGTTAAAAATGTATATCATACGGGAAATTAAAACCGGTATACCGCCCAGCACTATGGTCAATAAAATAATAATTATTCATGAAGAAAGGGATACATGAAACTCCCTTAACAGCTTTAAGTGTGATTAAGGCAAATGTGGTCTACTTGAGAGTTGATGGGTAGCCTGTTTCTTTAGAGACTGTCTATGTTCTATTACTGTATACCTACCCTACTGTATATTGTTTCCCATTGTTCTCATCGTCAGTGTTTTGCTGTTTCACACTGCCATCTGGTGGCGAATGCCATGTAATTGAAATTTCAAGTACCAGCAATCAGAGGAGCGTTAATAAACCCAACCCTTTCTAAATGTCAAAATCCTCCAAATTCCAAAAGTTCCTGTAGTCTGAGAAATATTAAACTAAAAGTATGATGTTTAAAGAAGCTTTAAAATATCAAGATGATAGTGGTCTGAAGAGCAGTAATTTCCAAAGACTGGGTTTGGGACCCAAACCCAGTCTTTGGAAATTACGCCCCTCGTCGTCTCCTGCAGGGTCTGAATTCTTCTTCGTGGAGAAGAAGGACAAGACCCTAGACCCTGCATCGACTACCGGGTCTTGAATGAGATCACGGTGAAGAACCGGTACCCCTTGCCACTCATCACGTCAGCCTTTGAGTTACTTCAAGGAGCCACCATCTTCTCCAAGCTCGAACTCCGCAACGCCTATCACCTGGTCCGGATCAGAGAGGGGGATGAGTGGAAAACGGCATTCAACACACCTAAAGGACATTACGAGTACCTGGTGATGCCCTTCTGCTTAACCAACGCCCCCGCCATCTTCCAGACCCTGGTGAACGACGTGCTCCGGGACATGTTGGACCGGCACGTATTTGTCTACCTCGAATGACATCCTGATCTTCTCCAAGAACCAAGAGGAACACGTACACCACGTCCAATCCGTACTTCAACGCCTACTAGAGAACTCTCTTTTTATGAAGGCAGAGAAGTGCGACTTTCACGTTCCCACAGTTTCATTCCTGGGATATATCGTTTCCCATGGCAGCATCAAAATGTGCCCCGCGAAAGTTGCTGCCATCACTACCTGGTCTGTCCCAAACTCCCGTAAGCAGCTTCAATGTGTCCTGGGGTTCGCCAACTTCTATAGGAGGTTCATCAGGAATTACAGCTCGGTCGCTTCCCCACTCACTGCCCTCACCTCCTCCAAGATTCCTTTCCTTTGGACTTCTGCAGCCGAGGAAGTCTTTCAGGACCTTAAGTCCAGGTTCACCTCAGCACCCATCCTCCAAGTCCCGGACCCTGACAGACAATTTGTGGTGGAGGTGGATGCCTCCGACGTGGGGGTTGGGGGCATCCTGTCCCAATGCTCTGCCGCTGACCAGAAGCTCCATCCCTGCGCCTTTTTCTCTCGTTGGCTTTCCCCCGCCGAGAGAAACTATGACATTGGCAAGCGGGAACTACTAGCAGTGAAGCTGGCCCTGGAGGAGTGGCGTCACTGGCTGGAGGGGACCAAACTTCCATGCCTGAACCTTGAGTACATCTGCACAGCCAAGAGACTCAATTCTCGACAGGCCAGGTGGTCTTTATTCTTCACACGGTTCCACTTCACTCTCTCCTATCGCCCCGGGTCCCGCAATGTCAAGTCTGATGCCCTTTCCCTGCAGCCTCTCCCAGTGGTCGACAGATTTAGCAAGCTGGCCCATTTTATTCCTCTGCCCAAACTCCCGTCTGCTAAAGAGACGGCAGAACTCATCTCCCTGCACATCTTCCGCCTGCATGGGATCCCAGACGACGTAGTCCCAACCGAGGTCCTCAGTTCACCTCCATCTTCTGGAGGGAATTATGCACTCTGCTGGGGGCCACCGTTAGTCTGTCCTCTGGTTTTCACCCCCAATCCAATGGCCAGACGGAGAGGAAGAACCAGGAGATGGAAACGGCCCTCCGCTGCTTGGTCTCCCGGAATCCTGCCTCCTGGTCCCGCCAGCTGAAGTGGGTGGAATACTCTCACAACACCCTGACCAGCTCCGCCACAGGCTTGTCACCCTTCCATTGCTCATATGGGTTCCAGCCTCCTCTGTTCCCCGCGTTGGAGAAGGAGGTTTCCTGCCCTTCAGTCCAGACCTTCATCCGCCGCTGCCGCCAGACCTCGACGAAGGCCCGAGCAACCCTGCTCCAGTCTGCCGACCGCTACGCAACAGCGGCTAACCGACACCGCACTCCAGCCCCCATCTACCAGGTGGGTCAGAAAGTGTGGTTGTCGACCCGGGACCTACCCTTGCGGGTAGAGTCCAAGAAACTGGGCCTTTCGAGATCGAGAGGATCATCAACCCGGCGGCAGTGAGGCTCAAGCTCCCCAGATCCATGTGCATCCACCCCACGTTCCATGTATCCAGGGAGAGTCCCTTGGTGCCGGCTGTTCCTTCTCCTCCGCCCCCTCGCCTCATCAAAGGAGGTCCTGTCTACTCGATTCGTCGCCTGCTTCGCTCCCGCCGCTGGGGGCGAGGTCTTCAGTACCTGGTCGACTGGGAAGGATACGGTCTAGAGGAGAGGCAATGGGTTCCGGCTCATCTGCGAGCCCCGACTCAACAGTTTTCATCGACAGCACCCGGACCAGCCTTCCAGGACTAAGACGCCTGCCGGGAACACCCAGCAGGCTCCCTGTTCGGACAATGAGGGTCTTTCCTCCGGTTCTGAGGAACCCTACCTCCAGACCTCCTCCACCCACCCGACTGTGGATTCTGACTCTGCGGCCTCGGAGGAGTTCTAACCCTCCTCCGGGCCCCCACCGCCCTCCCTTGTGGAGACGTTTTGGATTTCTGGAGCCGTCCCTTGAGGGGGGGATTCCGTCACAGTTCAGCTTCCATTCTCTCCTGCCACTCTATCTCTCACTCAGCTCATTCAGTGCAGCTGTTAGTCACACCCACCTCATCAGCTCAATCACTCTCACCTGCTCACTCTGCGACACCTACTATTTAGATCCCAGTCTCACACACACTCACTGCCAGATCGTTCTCCGCATTATGCCAGACTTTCCCGCGTTTACCCTCTGACTGTTTTCCTGTTGCCGACCCTGCCTGTTTGGACTTCTCAGCTTTGCCTCTGCCCCGGTAAATCACCATAGCCTTCTGTCCCTGACCAAGAGAATAGCCTCTGCTTACTCTGGTTTCTGTCTGCCTTCTCCCCTGACAGCTTGGCGTTCCACCGAGTGGATTTCTCCACGTGAGCTGATCCGAGACTGTTTGCCTGTTGTGTCTTCTGCCTGGAATAAAGCTTCGTTCAACTATTCTGTGTGTCCGTCGTACTGCTTCTGGGTCCTTACCACACCCGTTACTAATGTTGCACGGTGTATCGATACTAAAAAGGTACCGCGGTACCCGTACGTTGAAAACGATACGATTTTGCATATTTTTAGTATCGATACTTCATTAAAATAGCGCGCGATCAGAGCGCACTGACTGTTCCGCTCCCTGTCTGCTCCCTGCACGCATTGACTGCAAGGGGGCGGGGCTACCCAGCGCTCACACACGCAACAGGCAGCGCTCACTCACAGCGAGTGATCGCAGGGGAGACATGGCATCAAGTGCAGGAGCTTTTGCCGACCGTCCTCGGCTTGTTGGAAAAAATGATGCCAGAAGTGAAATCTGGAAGTACTTTGGCTACATTGCAGACAGTGAAGGAAAGCCCACTGACATACAGAGACCCGTCTGCAAAACTTGTTTCAAAGCCACACAGACCAAGGGAGGCAACACGTCAAACATGGCAAAGCACCTTTCAGACAGACACCCCGAACTTTTCAAAGAGTTCAAAGAACGACAGTTAAGCAAATGTGATTATAAACATGAACCAAGCCCACCCATATACAGCCTAACATGAGTAGCCTTATCCTAGTTTGACGACAAGCCTATATGATCATGAGGTCACAATGTACACAAAAGTGTACTAAATGAAACACAATTGATGCAAAATGGCTACATGCTGGTGAAGCCTGAGGGTGGATCTTGAGCTAATTATTTTTGTGTTCAAAAAGCTGGGCAGGAACAAGCTGGTAAAAAAGGGAACCATACAGATGTTTTATTTATTACTATTATAGATAAATATACCAGTATCATATCATATTTGTGGTATTGTATCGAATTCTGGTATCGTATCGTAAGTATCGGGTATCATGATATTATGGCAGGTATCGTATCGAAGTCATAATTTTGGTATCGTGACAACCCTACCCGTTACACTTCCTCTCTACTGGTTACCGTGCAAATCGTCCTAACTAAGAAATAGTTTGGCGCATTAGCCAGTGAATGGGAGGCATGACTGACGACAATCAGCTAATGTCTGACTAACTCTATGCCCAATTTATATGACAGGAAATCTTTGTACTGGTGTTGGAGGGAAGAAGAAGAAGAAAATTATGTATGTGACAACCAAAAATGCAGGTAACAAAGCTTTAAAATGTCCTTTTTATAGCCGTTACTGTTACATTTTTCCTCAGTCAAACCTCCTCCTGTCCTTTTTCCTCTCTTTTTTTCCAACACTTCTACTTTTCTTGTACATTGTTCTTTTCCTCCACCCTTCTTTCCATCCTTTCAATCTTCCTCTCTTTCTTCCCCTCTCAGAGTTTGACAGACATGAGATATTGCTCTACGAGGAGGTGGCCAAGGTCCCGCCTTTCAAGAGGAAAACTCTGATTTTAATTGGTGCCCAGGGTGTGGGGCGGCGGAGACTGAAGAACAAGCTTCTACTGAGGGATTCACTACTCTTTGGCACCACCATTCCATGTATGAAATTTTATATATTTAAGTAGTAGTATTACCTGGCCGATAAAGATTTAACCTTAAGATTTCTGTGGAGCTTAATTGGAAGCAGGAACAAGCTGATGCAGGTGTTTCTGACAGAAAATGATTTAAACAAATTAAAGCTTCTTAAGGGAAACCAAAAGGGGAGGGGAAATCCATGTGTGTGCATACGTGACTGCCTTATTGTTTACAGATACTTCCAGAAAGCCCAAAAAGGAAGATCCCGAGGGTCGGATGTACGCCTTCACCAGCCGCAACAAGATGGAGACCGACATCAAGAATGGGCGCTTTCTTGAACATGGAGAGTATGACGGCAACCTGTATGGAATCAAGATAGACTCCATACACGAGGTGGTTGAGGCCGGACGTGTCTGCCTACTGGACGCCAACCCTCAGGTACGCATATATACCCCCACACTTACCACCCTGTTTTAACAGGAAAATGCTCCTTACATAATAATACAAAATAAAAAAAAACATTCAAAGCCAGACTCAAACATCCCCAACTCTGCAGCTTGGGCGCAGCAGAACACACTGTAAACACAACATGGACATACTATCTGCATATGAAGTTCTTATAGTGGCCTGGTTAGCTAACAGTTGCCTTTTTACACATCTAGCAGTTACAGAGCGCCATTAACATTCATTCATTTAGCTTTTCTGTTCACCTGGCAAATCTAAGTCCATTATTCACTCTCTTTGAGCTTTGTTTGTGATCTTTACCTGAGGGAAGTACCTGCCTCTGTAGCTGCTAAATGCTCCACTATGTTCAACCAGCTAATCTCAAACTGTGTCTATTTGCCGTTTTGTGCTGAGCAGGGAGCGCACAGAGCTTTCTTTCAGCTTTTTCACTGAAGCAGCTGCCTGCTGTGGGCGAAAATGAGAGGGACCATTAAAGTGGCCATAAAACCAAAACTTTTGACTCAAAAAGGTTAAATGCTGGGGGGCTGAGGGGAACTGCCATGTTGGTTGATCATTCTTTGTGGGTTCTTCACAACAAGTGACTCCATTCACATAACACAAAGTCATGTGATCCATTTGAAGAGCAGCTTCAAGGAGCCAGAGTTAAATCAGCTTTCTTTTTTTCTTCTAAAGTAAATTCACTATGGTGTTAAACAGTCTAATAAGTATTCACAAACAAATGGGAAGTTAGGTAACTCGTAGTGAGTGTTTTGTATCTATAAATCTGTGCCTGTAATTTACCACTCATATGTCTGGATTTGTGCATCAACTCAGCATTTTTCAATGTAAATATCTGTGTCTCTATATTAGTGAATCTTCACCTAATTGTGTTGGGAGCATGGGACTCGGACGATGTCACATGTCTCTAATTTACAACTCGTATGTGACCATTTGTAAATACAAACAAACAGTTGTATAATACATCGGCAAATGTTTCTTAAACTTCCCTATTTGCATGGCTTAATAACATTCAGAATCCTTAAATGCATTTGCAAATCGTCAACCTAGCATTTTTAAATGGATATGCATCTGTGAATCTCAACCTATTTGTGTGGATCATTTTGAACAGGAAAGACATGCATCTGGAAGGAAATGCAATGGTTATTTAGAAAATTGACTAACTCGCCTAATTTTGAACCCATTTTACTGAAATTTGGTTTGTTATTGATGAGAAATCCCAGAACTTGATGTTGTTGATGATTGGTAATAGTGGTTGATTAGTGAAATGTTTTACGACACATGAGTCACATGACATTTTACGTGTCACACATGCCCTGTATTTGTGAATGTTGTGTGAAACCGCAAGGTAAAACACTCGAAGGATCAACACAACTAGGTGGAGATTCACAAAGATAGAGACACAGTTACAGATACATATTTGCAGATACAAATCACTGTGTATTTAGTTTTACTAGTTTCGTAACTTCACATTTGTTTGTGAATACTTATGGGACTGTTTAAAAACAATAATTTACATACACTGACTGCCCAGAAAAATGCTATGCTACAGTCCTGCAATATATAGCACCTTTATGAAAATTTAAAATAATTGTGAATTGTTATAGATACAGGGTCGGAGAAATGCTACGGAAATGAGGTGGAGAAAGTATTAGAAACAACTGTCATTGTATTGTCAGTACAATGTAATAACTGTCTAGGCTCCGGAGTCAGTTGAGTGTCGTGTGCCTGCTCAAGAGAATCTTACATTGTAGAATTATGGAGGACAGAAGCTGACAATATCTAAAATGTATAAATGACTCCATAAATAAATATGCCATTAAATGTAACAAAAATAATATTTAAAATAAATTAAGGGATTCATTGATAAAATGTGACATACAGTGACATTTCAATATTATTTTGATTTTTCCCTTTTAATTATTTATTTGTATACAGTTTTCGAAAGAACTTTGTTCCTACAGCCACATGATCTCTGAATAATAATAATAATAATAATACTTCTCTCTAGTTACCAGGAATCCTGTCAGTGGTCTATAAATTCATGTATTTGGGTCTTTGTAATATTCGCTATGGCTTACTTGTTTGTGCTGTGGAAATGTCCTCTTTAAGTAATAATAATAATATATTTTAAACTAAATCGGGGAATTAATACAAAGATAATTTAATAAAGAAGCAAATAAAAAAACAAATCATTTTATGTCACATTTTATTAATTAATTAATTCCTGCATTTATTTTGAATATTATGTTTGGTACATTTAATGGCATATTCATTTGGTAATCGAGTTATTTATTTATTTCTAATTTATATATGATTTTTTGCAACTTCCATTCTCTATAGTAGGAGAGTATAACGTTATTCATTCAGTGTCACCAGGCAGGAATCTCCAGTTGTTTAAAAACTCAAAGATTCAAATCAAATGTGTTTGTGTGTTAATGTTGTCTTCTAGTCTCTCAAAGTGCTGAGGACCTCGGAGTTCTTGCCCTATGTGGTGTTCCTTCAGTCTCCAGACTTTGAGGTGCTCAAGGCGATAAACCACTCAGCTGTCGAGGCAGAGGTGGTTACCAAGACACTGACGGTGAGAACCACTTACGGTAGGATCATACTCATGTCGAGAAACAGCTGAAGAAGCAGCGTAGAACTCAATACAAACTGCAAATACAGTAGTTCAAAGAAGAGATTCTGGGATTATAATAACGATCCAATAAAACATGCAACACCAAGTCACATGTTTTCCGTTTCAGGATGAAGAGCTGCAGAGGACGTGCGATGACAGCACTAAAATGCAGGCGGCCTTCGGCCACTACTTTGACCTCAGCATCATCAACGACAACTTGGACGAGACCTACCGTACCGTCAAGGCCGCCCTGGAAACGGTTTCTAAAAACCCCCAGTGGGTCCCAGTCACCTGGGTTTTCTAGTGGAGAGCAGAGGAGGGAGGGAGCTTAATGGCACTGAAAATATGCCACTGTGTAAATAATGGAAGTTCTTATTTAGATTTCCTAAAGTTTCCAAAGAGATTAAATTTGACCATTGCGTTAGCCTAGCATCAGAAAATGATTTTCTTGCTAAAGTAGCTGCTTTGCAGATAAATCACAAGATATTTTCTTCAAAGTGTGTGAATAAGACGTCCATTATTTAAACAGTGTTATATTTTTCTGTGCCGGGAGGACAGGAATGGGAATAAAAAGAAACAAGAATGACAAGGAAAAGGAAGGAGGCGAAAAAGACGAATGTAGTTGTGAATGTCAGAATTTCACAGATTTGACCTGAACACAGTGTGCGTGCGTGCGCGCATCGATTTTAGACTTTTGTATGTTTTTAAGTTATTTGTATTGTGTTAATCATGACACTGATACTGATGGTCACACTTAATCCCCAAGCTATGAGGGCTAATAGCTAAATCTGATCTATTTATCAATTTCTCTTTTCATTTACTAAACATTAAACCTAAAATCTAAAATGTTTTCATAAACAAATGCTCATCATGACTTTCAAGGGACCACATATCTTATCTTGTTAAATTTTTTTGTCTGCCGTATGTGACCATGGCAACCGCGGTGGGGGATGCGTGTTTCTGGTGTCATTGAGCTGGGAAGAGGAGGGGCCAACTTTGATTGTCTTTGTTTACAAAGAGTAACCGACTGTTCATGCATTTAATTCAATGAAAATCTTTGAGATTGCCACTTCAACTAGACAGAAGTAACGATAAAACCAACACATGCAACGCTTCAGTTGCTGTGTAGATTTCCTCATGTCAAATGAGTTTTTATTAGAGAATGTTACACTTGACAAAGTACGTGTGATGGAGAGCGGGTCATCTCAAACCTCAGTCCATCTCGTCTCTGCAGTTCACCAATTAGCCCTGCGAGCACAGTAACTACGTCACCGAGCTTCTAGAAATATTTAGCAAAGAAGCGCAGATTGTTTTTGCTGTACCCTTTCTGGAGAGCCAGGTCTTAAGCCAGATGATCAGACAGAGTGCGTTTTGCAGGTGTAAAATGCAGCCTGCACCGCAGATTTTATTTTATTTTATTTATTTTATTTTTTACACCGAGATTTTATTTTATTTTGCAGGTTGCTGTGTCTTTTCTTTTGAAATAATGAACTGTACGCTACAGGTAATAGTACAGTTTAAATGAATGAAAACAACTTACCTGAAATCTCAAATACGGCACAAATTTGCCTCCAGGCCTGCTGTTTACTGTTGAGATCATGGTAGCTACGGTTGGTAAAGTCATACAGCGCCGTAGAACTACAGTATGTTGGCCGCTTTTCTGCTCACAGTTAACACAGTTAAAAATAGAACAAATTAATTCTTCTCTACTCTAGACCTTTAGGGTGCACCTGCTAAAAGGTGCGGCACAAAGTGCTTAAAAACTAGCATTTCATTGGTGCTGTCAGCGTATCCCATTCGGTTATCATGAAGCATTTAAACAACAGCATGTTGAAACAAAAAACTAAAATCAGATGTGGAGCAGTTGATGCTGATGTTATTTAGCAATTTATGAATTTAGAAAAATGAAGAGAATAACACAAAATCTGTCATATATAAGATCAGTTCCCAGCCAGACACTGATCATGGTTGATGGAGGAGTCGTTGACTAGTTTGAACTCCATTGACATAAACACACACACAGAAAACATTGCACAGAAGCTCTATTTTACTACAACATTGTATTTCATAAGAATGGGTGACTGTTCCAACACTTACTGTCGTCATTTTTATTGTCTAGTATTTATAATTCAAAATAAAACCTATTGGTTGTATTTATTAACTCAGTTAACAGTTTGTAGATAGCATGTAGAGACTGATTTTTAGTAGGTATGAGGTTACCAGCTAGAACTTCCAGTATGTGACACTTATGTTTTCATGTTCAGAATGTCATTAGTAAAGACAAACAGTTGCCTATGAGTGAACAACACAACAGAAAGTGGCAGATACCCGACAAGACTGAAGCACTTCAAAATAAAAGTGTGAAAGAATGAAGACAATTTAAATTACAACAAATTAGTTTCTTCTCTTTTTTTTAGCCTTTCAAATGTGTTGTGCACTCCTGGGCCACTGTACATGTAACACTGTCCATTGTGCCAAAGCTCCTTGAGCTGCTTGTTTGTACTCTGATCTGTTATTGTGGCAGCTACTGAACTTTTGATGCACAATGAATTGTTTGGGGATAGATGAGTAAAATAGGTGTGGGTCATAACTGGTGATCCTCAGACCAGTTGTTCACAGCCGTATTAGAGGAGACATTTTTAGTGACTCATTCTTTGTAAAATCACATTTGTATCTATGCTCTATTTTTTTAAAAGTGGCTTGAAAATAGCAGATATTTGTCTGGCAGCTTTGAGATACACACATTTGTTGCTCTCTCTCTCTCTCAAGGACATTCCAAAACCTCACTGTGTCCTTTCTCTAGGAAATCTCACAAATGCAATAAATGTGTGACTGTATCTTTAATGATATACATTTAGATACAACACTAACAGTTTTTTTACAAATTGGTTTTACCAATTTGTATTCGGTTTGTACAAACATGGCTCACTGACAATTATCTGTTTGACTAAATGAAGTGACTTAAAGTATAGGTTTACTGTACATATGTACTACATTTGCACTTTTGAAGGGTGTCATTTCAAAATGTTACATAACATCATTCTATTTGACATTTAAAGGAAAACGTTACCTTAAAGCAGTGGTTCTCAAACTTTTTCTGTCACGCCCCACTTTGGAGGAAGAAAAATGTTCATGCCCCACCGCCCCAACAAAATTGTAACTAAATGGTCCATGTTGAACTTTTCTTGAAATAACAATATTTTGTGACTCCTCCATCTGTGCTTTTTCAAATAATAGAATAAAGAAAATTGCAATCACTTTCAAGTAAACCAGATTGCTCCATCAGACAAAAACAAATACAATGTGCAATCACTTTGTTAGAACAATGCAAATAAAGTTCTATCTGTGCAAAAAATAACTCATATTTGGCAAAAAATAGCTTATTGTGGCTCCAATGAACCTGTTTTACACTGAATATCTTTTCAAGATAATAACAATAAAGTGCAACCTGTGCAAAACTAAACAAAACAAGTTCAAATATTTGGCAATAAAGAGTTGTACTGAGTTTTACACTGCATATCTTTTCAAAACAACAATAACGTGCAACCTGTGCAACACAAAACAAAATGAGTGCAGATATGTGTGAGCCATCACGTTTCATCAGTATTAGTGGCTGCAATGAGCTGCTTTCCACTACACATCTTTTTAAACGGGGTTGCAGACTTGATACGGCCACTCTCAGTTCATGCTCAATGTTGAGCTTAGGTCTGTATTTTGTTTTGAGAGGCAACAGCAGAAAAGCCGATCTCACAGAGGTAGGATGTGGCGAAGGGAAGCACACTAAGCTACACGTGTGAGTCGCCAAGAATCTTGGCCGTCCGCATGCGCAATCGTAACCTGTTAACGGCGTAACGTAAACATTTACACGAAAGTACAGGCATTTCGCCATGTATTTATGAATTACTTAGTTGTATGTCCGTGTACTTTGTAGTTTTGTAATATGTGAAGTTCTCAATAAAGTTCTTGAAATAAAAAAATCTGCATTTCCCCCTGCGCCCCCCTAGAGGGGCGCGCCCCACAGTTTGAGAAATACTGCCTTAAAGGGATACTCCAGTGATTTAGTTTTGCACTTCCATAAAGTTGAGGAAGTCACAAGAGACAGATTTTAAAAAAGGAATGAAATAGTTTTTTAGAAAGGTACAAATACATTATACTGGTGTTTGCACAAGTCGAGTAGTACTCCCCATGATCTTGATGTGTAAACGCTCTGGAGTGCTCCTTCAACTTCAACGGTCTGCATTTCACATAAAATCTCTATAGTTTCTAAAATGGAAAGTGAATTCATTTTGAACCTTGTAGTTTTGTTGTAGGACTGATGATTGTTCATGCTTCTGTCTATACTGAATAAATAATTGATTCTGATCGATTATTGATTCTGTATTTCTTACTGACAATTTTTCTTCCTGTTGCCCTTACAATTTTTATAATACATTGTTATACATATACTGCAAATGTGCATTTATTATTGACATGTTTTGTCATCCTCTTCCTCTCTTCCCTCCCTCCAGCCACGCTTTCACTCATCAGCCCTTCAGTATATGACGATTCACAATATAACGGTTCACGACCTTTTTTCTTGTATCTAAGAAAAACTTAGCTTAGCTTGGCGTCTTGACGGATTTTACTTTTGGACTTTACAAAAGTTGGAACAATCCTACGCAGCCACCTGTGGAATCTAATTCTTAACATAGTATAATAGTAATACTGCTCCTTATCTGATGCTGTGCACAAATACCACATTTAAACAAAATGTGGACAACTATTTTTGACTGAGCACAAATAATCTTTTAAAATAGTTTTATATACAGACTTTTGTATAAGTTGTCCAGCAAGTGTGTTGTTGTGATTTTAGTTATACAGGTGCAAATCTAATTTTACCAACCTCATAGCAGACAAGTTACAGTGAACCCCCTTAGGGGCCCGGACCCCAGGTTGGGAGCCACTGATATAACCGGATAATTTACACTCGTTGCTGCAATGTTGCACATGACAGAAAATTAAGTAAATAGTCTACAAAATATCAAGTAAGTACAAATGTACATGGTTTATAATATTTCACAACATATGGCCAATATTGAATGCACTAATAATGAAGACAAATATAAAAATAGTGGAAACCATTGTTTCAGGAAAAAATAGATAAATAGCAAACCAAAACAACATGAGGCCAAGAAATGATCAAGCTAACCCCCTGTGGTGAAGCCTGACCGGAGTGGCTTGGGAAGTGGTAGGAGGCAGATACGAGATACTTTGTCCAGGTAACAAAGGTGTTTTATTTACAAAAGTAGCCCTGCTACACGTGTAACCAAACATATAAACAAAACAAACGGCTAACTTAGCTTAACTGAATGAAACTCAACTCATCATAAAGAAACTGAGATTAACCTATCACGTCCACACAACTACACACCGATATTCCTTCCTCTCTAACAGTCAAAGTCATCTGCTTATATAGAGCCTTCCATCAACAGGATCTAGCCCATACCATAAGTACAGGTGACACCAATTACTTCCTCAAATAGTTAAGGGACCCAAGCTATATTTGACTGCACACCTTTAGGTAGCAAACACTTTAAGATAGTTCACAATTTGCTATACACTCACAACAATGCATAACAGATCACAACTAACCTACATAAATAATCTACTCCCCCCCCATACTTGGTCTGACCCCATGACATCACGGCTGACATCATCCAGTGTATAAATACAGGTAACGGTTGGGTGCCTCCCCCTTTAGACTCTGGAACATATGGTGGGTATGGTGAGTCACAAATAAAGCTAATGCTAATATGTGGACAAATGGTGTGTTCTCAACCACTTCGTCACACCCCTTTTTTCAAAATTTCTTTTACTTTTCTAACCCTCTGAACCCCAAAACCCACCGGCGGGATGGAAACGTCTGGTTTCCTTCAATAAACGATTGCCAAAACTACACCGTTAATAGCCGTCAGATTTTCATCATTCCGACGGTCCTTCAACACGTGTGACGAATGTTTCAGAAAACCCAACCGAAACTAAGCATCAAATTGTTATATTTCATTAAAAACATTTTATTCTACATGTCTCATTTAAAATTTCGCCACAATTAAACCGTTTTCTCTAAACATTGTGTTATACTGAAACAAAAGACATTTTTGAGTTCTCTCTACTTCTAGCCATGGTTGTGCAGGACTTGTTTATGGCAGGTAAAATCAAGGCCACAGATAGAAAAATGACTGGAGCGAAATGTCTTTAGTACAAAGACGCGTCTCTTCACATTGTGAATTTGATGTCTGAAGAAGTTCCAAGACCAAAATATTGTCTGTAAGAGATCAGTGACCGTGAATTCCGGCTTTTGTTTATACACTGAAAAAATGGCACTCTACCTGCACAACACATGTTGGATGAACATGTGCAGCAAAATGCAAGCTGTGAATTGTGAAAAGCTTTACAATCTGATCAAAAGAAGGAATTACTTTGTTTCTGTGAAACAGACTCATGGCTTCTGGAAGGCTCGATTGAAATAGTCATGAATCTTTACTTATATACATGAGCCTTCGTCCATTTACAAACACAGCCAAGTGGCTCAAAAATAACCCATTTACAACATCTCAGCTCTGAAAGCATCTTTGTTCACAATCATGCAGTGGAACTACTGTGATTTCAGCTGTACAGCAAGACTGTTGTAAAAACAGTCATCCTAAGGCAGTTTAGAAGGAGCAACAAATTGGTGCTGGGTGTGTGCAATAGTCTGAAGAGACGATAAACAACCAGCTCTCTCTTCTCTGCCAGTCTCATGTCCTCGGCGTGGAGAATGTGCCATCTGCTCTGCTCTTTGTGGAGTCAGAATTTTCAAAATATCATGAGTTACATGTCCTTCCTGAACCTTGATAATCGTCTCTCCTCCTCTCCACCCTTCACTTTAACTATATCCTCCTCTTGCACTTTAGTGCTCTTTTTGAGGGAGAGCCTTGTTGGAGGATTTCTTATATATCTGTCTTCTCTTACAAACTGCTCTCTTCATCCTCCAGTCCTACCTCATCCCTTCTCTTTTGGGGTTATTCTCTCAATCTACCCCTGTGTTTTCTTCCTCGTTCCTCTCCTCTCCATCCAGCTCTCCTCTGCCATGTGGTGGTGGCTGCTTGGTGTTTTGAGCTGTGTGCTGCTGGTGGTGGTCGTCATCTTCTTCCTGACCACCGGGAAACGATACAAGGTGTTCAGTGAGAAGTGCCTGAGGCCACCGGGACCCTTGGTCACCGACAGCCGGCAGAGGGACGATAGGCTGAAGAGAGGTAAGAAAAGTTGTCTTGAGTCTTGATTATTGGCAGATATTATCCTGTCTACCAGAGCTTTGTATTATCCTTCAACATCCCACTGGTTAAGTTTTCGACCAAATCATGAGTTCGACAACTATTTTCAATCACACACTACATACAAGTGTTATCCTTTAAATGATTGTTGGTAGGGCTCGTGAGAAAGGGGTAACAGAAAGGCTTCATCTCCAGCATGAACGAAATAACACAGAAGTCGTTTTCAACCAGCTCTAGATGGTTAATCAGCAAAATGTTTCTAAAAAATTACTGCAAGAGTAGTGTTTCTGGGGGTATGTTTTTTGCTAGGTAGGACTGGGGCCTTCCACGTGTCTGTATTCAAGGGCGTAGGTTTGCCTATGGTCCATAGGGACTAGTCACGACCAAAGTTTGGGAAAGGCACAATTGTCCCCACCAATATTTTGTTAATTTTAATTGCCTGTTAGAAAAAATAATTTTGCACATATTGTGCAAAATAATTTTGCACATGAATGAGTTTGCAAATATATTATTTGCAAACTCATTGGTATTATTATTAGTGCTGGGCAAGTTAACGCGATAATAAAGCGTTAACCCATTCATTAATTAACGCCGACAATTATTTTATAGCACGTTTTTTTTCATTTTGAAAGTCCGTTGCTCACTGGCAGCGGTGGAGGAATGGAGACTATGGGACATCGCTGCAGTAAAGTCAGCAGACACTCAGATCTCCGTGGTCAACTCAGCAGACACTTACATGTTTGCACCTATGTGCTGAAATTCACGGTAAGCGCATTCAAACGGCACAGATCGGGAGTGAGCGAAGGACTTTGAAAGTTAGCGGAAAGATTAACGTGAGACAACATCCGGTTTTTAGAATAAGATGCCAGCAAAGTATGAATTATATTCACATTAAGTATAAAACATGCTACCTTAAAGGGAAAATACACCTAATTGTGCGTAAAGTGTCTTTATTCTTTGATCGCTGGGTAACCATCATCACCTCTGAGTTACAGCATTATATTGATGAACAGTAGAGCTGCATTCACCTGCTCTGACTGTCATGAAGACACACATTTTTGCTGAAACATTTTATTCCTGTTGCACAGCAGTGGAACGTTTCACATCCAGTCAGCACACTGAGCACAGATAGTGAAGAGATATGATCGCTACTGTGTAAAGGGAATACTGCTGTTAAAAAGAACCTGATGTGTTTAAAGTGTTTGCAAACCAAATGTTATTGCACTTTTGTTCATGTAGCAGTACTTTTAAAATAAAAGTGCGCAATACACTACTTTTGAATTCATTATTGAACATTGCCATAAAATCGCATGGATTTTTTGCGATTAATCGCAAACAATCCATGCGATTAATCATTGCCCAGCACTACTAATAATTGCATCTAGGAGGAAAGCACTTTATTTATAGCCTATTAAGAATAGATTTATTTTGATATTTATTTTTGATTTATTTTGATTTATTTTAATAGATTTAATAAATCTATTCTGCAGAATATACTGTTACTGTATATTGGTATTTCAGCAGAACGTTTTTTATTAATTTATTTAATTATTTATTATTATTTATTTGGTGCAGAATACTGTTTTGTATTTAAACTAAGGTTTTATTACTGTTATTATGTTTAAATCAGTTCCAAGTTACACAAATGTTAATATATTTTAATAAAGTTTGCCTGTTCAACATAATATCAACTAAGTTTTTTGTTGTTGTTGTTGTTTTTTTATATGTAGGCCAGTGTCCCTACCAATGCTGAGACCAAACCTACGCCCTTGCTCAGATTTCACAGTTTTACAAGCTGATATGACCTGAACTCACATCTGTTGCATCCTTGTGATTGCAGATACAGTCTTGTGTAGAACTGTGGTAGAACTAAAAACCTCCATGTTCAAGATGTCAAGAAAGGCTTCGCGAGACCAGCTGACAGCCTTTCCACCAGACTGATTTTAAAATGCAGCCTTTGCTCCCTGCAGGGTTTCGTGCGGACCGCGTTCCCCCGGCTCTGGATGTGGTTGTGATTGGCAGCGGTGTCGGAGGTTTGACAGCAGCAGCGCTTTTGTCTAAAGCCGGCAAGAGGGTTGTAGTCCTGGAGCAACATGATCAGGCTGGAGGCTGTACACATACCTTTCAGAATAAGGGATTTGAGTTTGATGTGGGTAAGAAGGCGAAATACATGGATACACACACATAAACGTTCTTTCCTGCAGCTGCAATGTAGATTTGTATAGAAAGTACATTATGATAATGATAAGATGAAGATTAACCCACATACTATGGTGAACAATCCAGTTATTCTAATGCGGTTGTATTCAGTGCATTAAGTCTATTTCTTTTAAGCTTCATTGAGTAATAGAGAAACTGTACTGAACATAAACATTGTGGTGAGTTATATCCAATGAACCAGAGCTGTGATGAGTGCTTTAAGACAATACAATGATTATCTATTTATTTCATCTCCTGAATTAATAATTCATGCTTTTAGGTACTTCATTTGTGTTCACAAATTGACAGAACATTTTACTTTAGAGACATGTCAAACATGTATACATGCAACAACACTGCATGTTATCCAAACTGCTCATTTAGATGAACCCTAACTATTTTGAACAGTGGTAATCTAGTATATGCCTGTACATATATCTATGTATATGTAGTACTGTTGAAACAATGTTTCATTAATATAGTATCACAACTGTATAAAGTGCTGAAGGGACAAAGATAATTCTATTCAATGCATGAAAGAAATTAGTCCAGAATGAAAAGTATTTCTAGACCCCCCCCCCCCCCCAAAATACAGTTTTATCAGAATACCCACAATAACTTATTGACCTCCATTTCTATTGCTACAGAATTTAACTTTGAGTGTTAACATCAATGTGGTGATAAATAAATGGTTGTCGGGACAATCTAATGAAACGGAGCTACTTTGGTTTCCTGCAGATTTGACTTTGGTGAGAGAAAACATTGGATTTTGCCTGTTGCACAACTGTATTATCTTCACATCCCTTAAACATAGGATCAATAAAGAGGAAATTTATATGGTGCCTTTCTACATTCATACACCGATAACAGAGGCTCATCAGGATCTAATCTAAATACTCGTATACACACTTACAAGCTGATGGCACAGCTTTTGGGAGCAATTTGGGGTTTGGTATGCCCAAGGATACATGGACATGCAGACTGGAGGGAGGGGTTGTACTACAGTCATTTAGCAGACACTTTTATCCAAAGCGACTTACAATTCAGATTCTATCACACCGTAGGCCCAGTCACATCGACATGCGACTACTGGAGCCGGAGCTGGGGATCGAACCACCAATCCTCTGATCGAAGGACGGCCCACTTAGCCACAGTCTTTACTGTTGTGTTGTAGGGAGGGGTTGTACTGTAGGGAGGGGTTGTACTGTAGGGAGGGGTTGTACTGTAGTGAGGGGTTGTGTTGTAGGGAGGGGTTGTACTGTAGCGAGGGGTTGTGTTGTAGGGAGGGGTTGTACTGTAGTGAGGGGTTGTGTTGTAGGGAAAGGTTGTACTGTAGTGAGGGGTTGTGTTGTAGGGAGGGGTTGTACTGTAGTGAGGGGTTGTGTTGTAGGGAGGGGTTGTACTGTAGTGAGGGGTTGTGTTGTAGGGAGGGGTTGTACTGTAGGGAGGGGTTGTACTGTAGTGAGGGGTTGTGTTGTAGGGAGGGGTTGTACTGTAGCGAGGGGTTGTGTTGTAGGGAGGGGTTGTACTGTAGTGAGGGGTTGTGTTGTAGGGAAAGGTTGTACTGTAGTGAGGGGTTGTGTTGTAGGGAGGGGTTGTACTGTAGCGAGGGGTTGTGTTGTAGGGAGGGGTTGTACTGTAGGGAGGGGTTGTACTGTAGTGAGGGGTTGTGTTGTAGGGAGGGGTTGTACTGTAGTGAGGGGTTGTGTTGTAGGGAGGGGTTGTACTGTAGCGAGGGGTTGTGTTGTAGGGAGGGGTTGTACTGTAGCGAGGGGTTGTGTTGTAGGGAGGGGTTGTACTGTAGTGAGGGGTTGTGTTGTAGGGAGGGGTTGTACTGTAGGGAGGGGTTGTACTGTAGCGAGGGGTTGTGTTGTAGGGAGGGGTTGTACTGTAGCGAGGGGTTGTGTTGTAGGGAGGGGTTGTACTGTAGTGAGGGGTTGTGTTGTAGGGAGGGGTTGTACTGTAGTGAGGGGTTGTGTTGTAGGGAGGGGTTGTACTGTAGCGAGGGGTTGTACTGTAGTGAGGGGTTGTGTTGTAGGGAGGGGTTGTACTGTAGCGAGGGGTTGTGTTGTAGGGAGGGGTTGTACTGTAGTGAGGGGTTGTGTTGTAGGGAGGGGTTGTACTGTAGGGAGGGGTTGTACTGTAGCGAGGGGTTGTGTTGTAGGGAGGGGTTGTACTGTAGTGAGGGGTTGTGTTGTAGGGAGGGGTTGTACTGTAGGGAGGGGTTGTACTGTAGCGAGGGGTTGTGTTGTAGGGAGGGGTTGTACTGTAGGGAGGGGTTGTACTGTAGCGAGGGGTTGTGTTGTAGGGAGGGGTTGTACTGTAGCGAGGGGTTGTGTTGTAGGGAGGGGTTGTACTGTAGTGAGGGGTTGTGTTGTAGGGAGGGGTTGTACTGTAGTGAGGGGTTGTGTTGTAGGGAGGGGTTGTACTGTAGGGAGGGGTTGTACTGTAGGGAGGGGTTGTACTGTAGCGAGGGGTTGTGTTGTAGGGAGGGGTTGTACTGTAGTGAGGGGTTGTGTTGTAGGGAGGGGTTGTACTGTAGGGAGGGGTTGTACTGTAGCGAGGGGTTGTGTTGTAGGGAGGGGTTGTACTGTAGTGAGGGGTTGTGTTGTAGGGAGGGGTTGTACTGTAGCGAGGGGTTGTGTTGTAGGGAGGGGTTGTACTGTAGCGAGGGGTTGTGTTGTAGGGAGGGGTTGTACTGTAGCGAGGGGTTGTGTTGTAGGGAGGGGTTGTACTGTAGTGAGGGGTTGTGTTGTAGGGAGGGGTTGTACTGCCGATCTTCCGATTAGTGGAGACCCCGCTCATCCTGCTGAGCTTCAGCTGCCCCATGGAGTAATTAAGTATTTAATATTACAAATTAGTAGTTTGTTGGCACAAATTCCTATTTCAATTAAAAAAATGTAAGAGGACCGCTTATTAAGTCATTGGCAAATTTTTTCCTCCTTCACACCTGCACTGCTACAATACAGTATTACATGATCCTCGGCGGTTGCACAGCTTTCAACACTACTTTGTTTGTTATCTGAAGTTCCAGCATTTATGTTATCCCGCTGTTTTGTTTTTTTGGCAGCCCAAAAACAGTGACTGATTTTTTTTTGTTTTCCGTTTCTAAAATTCTAAAATTATTCTAAAATGGACAATGAACGAAGTAGAATCAAAGATTACGGATTAAGGAAAAACTCTAATACAATGTCATAATCCAACTGAAAAGCTTCACTTTTAAATGCGCACTTCATCTCACAAGCACTGAATGAAGAATCCTTTTAATTCTAAAAAAGTTGTTTTATGTTTTCCATTTTGAAGCACTGATTTGACCCCACCAGGTATCCATTACCTGGGCCAGCTTCATGAGGGCAGCCTGCTGAGGGTTGCTCTGGATCAGATCACAGAGGGACAGTTGCAGTTCACACGGCTGGAGCAGCACTTTGACACACTGTTCCTGGGTCTGCATGACCAGCGCAGGTGGGAAACATAATCACCTTATTATTATTGGACAGTTAAGTGGTTTCTTTCTTTCAATGGGTTTTTCTTCACATTAACTCATTACCAGGAGTAATCAACTACAACAAATCTACAACAAACAAAGCCTGACATGAACTATCTTTCTTACTAAGAAGTCTCAAGGCTCCAAATACATCCATATTTAAATGTCTTTATATTTCCACACTTTTGAGAATATCTACAAAGGGCTATAAATCCTACCTGGACCCGAACTAATCAGAACAACATTTCCAGCCATCTCTGACCCGCCCTTCCTTACTTCTGACAATCTCAGGGAGTACCATATCCATGCAGGGAAGACTGAGATGGCAGAGAGCCTGAAGAAGCAGTTTCCAGGAGAGGAGGAGGCCATTGATGAGTTCATGAGATTGATGAAGGTAAAGTGGGAGGGAGCTGATGGTGATCATGACTGAATGATGGATCTCAAGGGCGGGAAAGGAGGAAGCAGCAGAGTTTGATTTACGAACACGGTTGCGTACAAGTTACATTTATGACAAAACTCAGTTACTTTTCAGTTTTTTTCATGCTAACCCTAGTGGTTATCCTTTGCAAGCACAGTATTGTCTTTCACTGCTATGAAGATGTATGTAGCTGTTGCTCCTGATGATCTAAGCCCCTTAATGGACTGAAAAATGCACTTCTTCCAACTGCATTCACGAGGAAAAAACAAGAACTGACTTTTAACATCCATCTTTCTCTTTGTTTGACTCTACAGGTCTATGTTTATATACCATTTTTCACTTTCTAATTATTTAGAAATTGTTCATTTTTAAGATGCTCTCTGAAAACAAGTGGTTACTGCCATGGGTCCTGCTCTTACTGCAACCTGGCAATGTTGAGGTTTTGAGTTTGAATCGGCTTGACTATTCATGTAACTACAGTATCTAGAGCAGTTTGTAGCTTGTAATGGAGGAAATGGATAGCAATAGGACACTATTAATACTACAAGTTTTGCAAACTAGTAACATAAATATTGTTTGTTGTCCCAGATCGGATAATAAGAAGCTGATGTAGTACTGTGTCTCTTTATTGATATCTGCTCTCTGCCAATGAAGAGGAGTGTCATCCAGGGAGCTTGGATACCAGTAAATCAGTCACTGTATCAATTATCTTGCTGTGGTTTCTGTGGTTGCCATGGTCACCTGACGAGCTGCTGCGGCAAATTGAAAAAGTTGAACCAACATGAACTCCAAATGCAGCTGCAAAGAGCTGTGCACGTACACCAGACTGGCTGCCCTCCCTCTGCCAACCTTGGCAGCTCGGCTTCTGTGGTGTTTACGTTGAAAACAAAAGAGGCAGCTGTGTTACAGCACCTTTAGTGCAAACACTACATTTCCCATATTGAAGGTGTTTTATAAGTAAAGTATATTGTGTCTGTATGACCTCCTCTTGTAGCTAGCCTCACGACGGACGCCACTCATCGCCACCTTGAAGATCATACCTTATTGGCTGGCTAACTTCCTGGTTCGATCAGGCCTTTTGAATCTCATATCTTCAGTGTTCCGCCTAGCAGCAACCAACCATTCAGAAATGATGTCCCGCCTCACAAAAAACAAGGACCTGCAGGCACTGTCTGCCTACCTGTTCTATGGTGATGGACACACACACACACACTCACAAGCATCTCAGGTCACACACATTCCCTGAATCCTCCTCAATGTTTTCCTTTTTTGTGTCATTTTAGGTGTCCCTCCTAAAGACTCCAGCTTTCTCATCAACGCTCTCCTGCTTCACCACTACAAGCGTGGTGCGTACTACCCACGGGGGGGTGCCAGCGAGTTCGCCTTCCACATCATCCCTGTCATTCAGCAGGCGGGCGGCGCTGTGCTGGTCAGGGCTTCTGTGCATCGCATCCTGCTCAACCAGCAAGGGAAGGCCGTCGGTGAGAAAGGGAGGGGGTACAGGTTCTGTGTTGCAGTGGCCTTTACCACGAAAGTGTGCACGGCTCTCTCTGTTCATGGAAGTCCGCAGAGAGACACTCATTGACTGCCTATTTAGCATTTCAAATTCAGAAGCCTTAATTGATAAGCAAGTTCCAAGTCACATGACTTGACTAATAACTGACCAATAAAAGGACATTTCCCTTTCCAACCTGTCATGCCACAGATAGCGCTATAAAATTATTGATTTGTTAGGTTTTGGGGGATCAACTACCACTAAAACTGTCCGTATCCTCTACTAAACAGGACACAACATGCAATGCTGGATATTTCCTTGGGATTAAAACTGTGTGTACGTGTGTCAGGTGTGACTGTGCTGAAAGGACAAGAAGAGATTGAGGTCCATGCCCCTGTTGTCATTTCCAACGCGGGAATCTTCAACACCTTCCAGAAGTTTCTGCCTCAACCCGTGCAGGACAAACCAGGTAACAGCATGGGGACTGCAGCCACTAAACGTTATATTGCACCTTTTTTCTTAATCGCTATCTTTTTCTCCTGCGTGCTTCCTGCAATGTGTGTGTGTTTGTAGAGATCCAGTCGTTGTTGGGTTTGATGCGTCATGGTATGGGTTCGTTCTTGGTCTTTGTTGGTTTGGATGGAACCAAAGAGGAGCTGGGCATTGTTTCCACCAACTTTTGGATGTATAAAGACAATGACTTGGACTCACTGTAGGTTTTTATATGAACATATATATTTTGATCATATTTTAGTCTAACATATCCCATGTTATTTCAACACATCCCTGTTGTGTCTGTGTGTGTGTGTGTGTGTGTGTGTGTGTGTGTGTGTGTGTGTGTGTGTGTGTGTGTGTGTGTGCAGTATGGAGCGTTACTCTTCTCTGAGCAGAGAGCAGGTACTGGGAAACATTCCCATGATGTTCATCACCTTCCCATCAGCTAAAGATCCTACAGCCGATATCAGACACCCAGGTAACTGGTAACACTCACATGTACACACATGTAGACGTACTTGTTAGTATCGGATACCCCCTACCACTTGTGCCAGCAACTTTGTGACTTTCAAATATAAAGAATTTGCTAGAATTCTTAGAGAATTGAACTGAGTTGAGGTGGAATTGAACTAATGAAATAGCACTTCGGCTACCAAATGTCAACGCTCAGGTGCTGTGTTTAAAAGTTGGTGTAATATAGTTAACAGACATGAAATCCACAAACATGCATGGAAATAACTTTAGAACTATGATGAGATTTCTCTCAAAGAGAAAACTCTTTGGAACTAACAATTAGATCAATTATAATGGTGCTGAAATTGGGTATGCTCCTTTCAATTCTGTGTTTGGAACAAGATCAGAGAAATTCAATTTAAAATCTTGCATATATATTTACTCGTGTTACAAATTCATACTTTTCAAATCTTTTGACATAGATGTTCTATGCACTTTGTGGAGCCGAGCCACAAACACTTATGCATCCGTTTTGTGCAACCCTTATCCTTATCTTTTCTGTAGCCCCTGATTAAGCTACATTGTTTTATTTTATTGTTATTTATTATGTTTAGGCTTCTTATTTCTTCATATTTAATTGAATGTATTTACTTTTCTTTTTTATTTACTCTAAATATAAAAATTAAAAACAGATTTCTGATCTGTAAATACTGTAGCATTGCTCCAAAAACATGAAATGGGCCACATTGGAGTTGTTGTGTTGCTACAGGTACAGTAGGAAAATGAAATTCAATCCAGTTTGAAGGTGTATTAGATACCAAAACACCACCCAACAGTTTGTCCTCCTGTGAGGCTGAAATAATACACCAGGTAGCATTCCTGTTGAAAATGAGCACAATCACTCGCTAGAACTTATTTCACTTATATAACTTAATGCAGTTATTACAGTACAATGCAACGTTTACCCACAATCATAGACTTTTCTGGACAACCTAGTAGTTCATTCAAGAAGATGACTACGTTTACATGCACCATTTTTTGCCCTTGTTCAGAAAAAGACAATATACCTAATGACCTAATGAAAATGAATATTGCACTAATATTCCTGTTGACATGCAGCCGTGCATATACCGATTAACGTAAACCGGATATAATATTTGTTCATATGTAAAAACCTGTTGATATCCAAGTCCTTCATCATGCTTAAAAGTAGGTGTGTTTCTACTTTCGACCAGAAATGTGGGCTTTTTCTTTTGAGCATTCATCTCTACTCCAGCTTTGCAAACTGTTGGTTTGTGTTCAACGCACAGAGCTGGTTGGAAACAGGAAAGAGGCAGTGTGTAACAAAGTGCCTTAAAACCCCCTATTGAGACGCATATTCTGAATGTGCTGTATTCATGTCTAAGCTCCCTAAACCTGAATAATACTGGCATATCCCACATGTCTTTAGCGGAAAATGCTCCATTCGGAATAAGGCCTAATTCAGAATATCCAAACGGAATCTGATGTTTACATGAGCCATATAATAGTCACTCTCTTTTTCCCCTTCTTATCTCTCTGCAGGTAAGTCCTGCATGACGTTGCTAACCATGGCTCGCTATGAGTGGTTTGAGGAATGGGAGGGGACAAAGCTTGGCAAGAGGGGACAGAACTACGTGGATATGAAAAACAGTATGGCCCAAGAGATGCTGGACTGGGCACTAACAATCTTCCCTCAACTGCGGGACAAGGTAATGTATTCCGAGCTCAAGGTTCACTTACTAGCTTTATTCCTGGGGCATCCGTCTTCAGTGAATGGAACTCAGGTGTCACCATTCGTTGTGTATGGTCGGATTCATATTTTATCATAGACATTTAAATTGTTCTTTTTGTTGTTTACACATTACCAGTCCAAAATATTGCTCTGTCTCCAAACTATATTTGTAAGGGCAAAGAGGCTGAAGTGGCAAATGTTTTGTCACTGAATAGCATGTGTGTTTATGTTCAGGTGGTGATGGTGGATGCTGCCACTCCTCTCACTAATGTCCACTATTTGGGTGCTCCAAGAGGTGAGATGTACGGTGCTGAACACAACCTGGAGCGCTTTACCCCAGACACAGTTGCCAGGACAAGACCGCAGACACCGATCGATGGACTCTACCTAACAGGTGACTTGACTGACAACAGTCTTATCTGGTCTGGATTCTACAGAGACTGACGTGCCTGCTTGATGATTCTGTGTGATGTGTGCAGGTCAGGATGTATTCTGTAACGGCATGGCTGGGGCGCTGCACGGTGGACTGCTCTGCGCCTCTGCCGTCCTCAACCAGATCCTCTACATTGACCTTCTAGCCCTGAAGACTCGCCTTAAAAACAAACTAAAGAAAAATCACAAGATGACCTGGTAGCGACAGGGCTGTAGTGGCAGGTAAACATGCGTAAGCAATGTTTCAAATTCTCAAATAGCATTTACACAGCCTACCCTGAGCTTTTACACATGCTTTAGGTAAGGCGAGACAGCTTTCTGGCACATTTCAAACACTTGTTTCTGTAGTAAATTTGAGGATAACTTAAGTTCTTTGTTTAACACTGTATCCTCATATTGGTACCAGCAGCAACCCAGTACCCATTCGTGCTTTGCAAGAACAAAACAAACAAAAAAGAATTACAATTCAAAAGGACTGGCATATGACATCATCAACGTGCTGCCAACTGGCTCAAATAATGCCCTCTCATCCGCATGCTAAATTACCTCTTTCACAGCAATTGGCAGTTGCACAGCCTGTAATTTAGGGTTGTTTGAATAATTTTTTGCCCCACCCACATTCAGTGAAGACCTGCCCTACGCTGCCTCTGATTGGCTAGGGCTTGTTACCTTTGTTACTGAATTTGTTACTGAATTGATTTCAACTCAGATGTAGAAGGCTTAAGGTGCTCTCATATAAATGTACTATGTCCTGATTATGTTGCTATACATTACCTATATGGATGGAATAGAATCAGATCTGTTTAATATTTAATAGAGATGTAATATTTATTGTGGTGTCATAATTAAACTTAAAGTTGATATGGCACATTAATTAACAAGAACATTTAAAAATGGCACTTCATATCAAAAAGGTTGCTGATCCCTGGTCCATATTAAAATTGGGCCGTCGGGGTGTGAAAGGGGGGAACTAGGATGAGTTGAAAAAAAAGCTTGACTGCGGCATTATGCCCGGTTTAAAACGGAGGAGAGAGGAGACAGTCAGCATGAGAGAGTTAAGACTGTAACGGATTCAAAATGTAAGGAAAAAGATTAAGGAAAAGAAAGAAACCGATTTGACCAGAGTCAGGTGATAAGAAGACTGAAAAAGCAGAAAAACTGTTGTGGTCTAACTTATATTTTATTATGTATAATGTTAGCCAGCCTTCAAAACAAAGAAAAAAATTGGAACCTGCTATAAAATGATTGACAGATATTTTAATACAGGGACGAACACTTCACAACCATATGTAAATCCACTGTAGCCCACAGTTAACTGTTTGTTTTTTTAGTTTTTAAAAAATGCATTGATTAATAATAATAAGCACTGTGTCTGCTGGTTATAAAACGGGGAGAACAGGTCACTTTTTTTGCTCCCATGATTCCATTGCATCTGGAATGTTTCAACTTGAACAAAAACAGAGGTTTGTACAGTGAAGTTATCAGTTAGCCAACAGCTCATAAGATATCTTGACAAAATGATTAACTCAAGATCCACTTGTTTGCTTTTTCAGAGCTTTCAATCTTTCAATGGCATGTCAAGATCTTCATCAGCAACATGTGGTGTTGGCTCGGCATACATGCAAAGCTAGTAGCTAAAAGCTTTTTTTTTCATTTTCACAAGCTTAACAATAAACTTTCACAACCAGATTTGGTATTTCATGTTACAATTTGTCTGTCCTATCCATGTACCAGACAAAAGTTCTGACCTGAACAAAATATTCCCACTGCTATATGCTACAATGAAGTGAAACAATCACTAATAAAGCACTAACCTTCAGGGCTTTTCTGCATTAGATTAGGGTTTCCTATACAACTCCTATATATAAACACGTAGCCACAACTGTACTTTTGCTGGATCTGTTGTGCTAATTAGCATGCTTACATTGGAAGCATTGTATCTGCTAAACTTCTCCATGTTAGCATCAGCATTGCGAGCATGCTGATGGTTCAATGTACCACTGTACCTTACTGTGGCCTCACAGAGCTGCTACCATGGCTGAAGACTCTGTAATTTGGGGGGAGGTATGATTGAATCAAGCGCAGAAAGTAATCATTGGCATATATCATCCTAAAGCCTCTATACTTCTGTTTCACTTACATTGTTTTCTGCTAAATGCCTCATGCTCTTATATCTGGCACCAGGAACAAGAAGCTGTCTGTATATTTGGACTTCCAATCATATGTTAATTTGGAATCCTCAAACTGCAAAAATGTATCCTCCACCATTTGACCCTTGACACCTGGGTGTCAAGGGTAAAAAAAAAACATGACACCTGGGTGGCTCCAAAGCTAAAGCATAGGGATAGCTTGACAAGATGCAGCAGAGGCAAGATGTTACCGCAAGTGAGCATAATAACCTTAAATAGAATAGGTCATTATAATGGGTGCTCAGTAATTCACTGATCACTCAGGTTCTTCTTATAAACTTAGGGACCAAATGGACATATTCAATGCAATTCCATGCACTAATCAAGAATTTTGAAAGTTTTTGTCAAAATCTGACCACAGGTTGTGAATTATTCATCAATCAATACTGATCTGTAACTTTAACTTTGATTGATTTTTAGTTTTTGATTTAGTTTTGAAAATGTAATGTAATTATTACTATTACAAAAATGTCTGGGGCTTCAAGTTTTGTTTTGTCCTACAGACAGTGCTGCATGTGAGATTGTTCTCGCTACAAACATTGTGTGGAAGAAAACTTTTACCTGGGCCAGATGTCTTGAGGTCCTCTACCACAATGGTTCAAATACTTATTCAATCAACACACAGATTCAATAGAGTTCAATATGATTCAAGGTTTACAACAAAATCCAACAATGTACATATCCATCATTTTCCTTTTTTAATGCTTCACCACCATTTTCAGTGTTTAATGGTTGTCTTCTCTTCTTTATGGGCATAACTTGCATCACATTCCTTAGTTGACGTCATTTTCATTTGACTAAGCAAAAACAATGGTGTCTACTTCCTCCAGTTCCAGTCTGTTTCCCATTCTGTGGTACCATTATTTCTTAGAGTTCACCTAAAGTAAAAAAAAAAGAAAACCGCTTTAATGGAATGATTAACACATTGTGTATATGCTTTAATATATTGATTTGGACTAATATTTCCCACAATAGCTTTCTAAGCCTAATATCCCAAGAAATTGCATTCATATTGGACATAAACAGCTTTAAAGTAAAATGTAACACTTTCCCCCGCATTTTGTAATAAATGATGACATACTGCAGTGGTTATTACAAAATACATGAAATGCACTTTTTTAATAATACACACGTTATGTAGTAACCAACCAAAATGGATGTCCATGGTTCCATTTTTAACAATTAAGCTAAATCAAACATCCCAAATATTAAATAAGAACTCTGTGACCTGTAGTGCCCCTCTTGCTATAGTTGACTCTGATCTTATTCTGACCACATAAAAGCAGCAACAAGATCAGCTTTTTATCATCTTATAAATAAAGCCTAACTCAGGAACTTAATGTCAAAAACTCATGCTTTTATTTCTAGCAGGCTGGCTAGGCCTCAAAGAGACCATCAAAACCTCATTTTTCATCCCCCTCCCACCTTTTGTTTTAGAAGGATAGGTGTTAAGGACAGGGAATCTTGAGGGGTAGATAAAAGGTCAACAGAATATGCCACATAGAAGTGGTGTACATCATCTTAAAGAAGATTCATTTGAGATCCACCTCAACCCTTTGTCAAGTTGATCTAGTCAGAACCTTCTTATGAAAGTAGTGTGCAAAATACCCGGTGTCAAACAGGGGTTGCTATTGAATGGTAATAAAGCACTCTGCTGGCTACCAAACTAGCATTTACTGTCACGGGGCGTGGTGGTGGACTCAAACGCAGACATGACCAGGGATTGCAGAGTGAAACAAAAGGGTTTTAATGCGACATGAACACAAAACGAAACTTAACAGGGAACAGCAGGGAATCCAAGGACATGAGGGTGAGAACTGGGAAGGACAAGGCAGGGCAGACAGACTGAGGAACCGGGAGGGTGATCCAAACGAGGAGGTTGAAACCAACACTTCATTCCCGGCAGAACACACAACGGGCAAACAGTCTTGGATCAGCTCACGTGGAGAAATCCACTCAGTGGAACGCCAAGCCGTCACGGGAGAAGGCAGACAGACACCAGAGGAAGCAGAGGCAGAATCTCGTGATCAGGGACAGAAGGCTATGGCGATTTACCGGGGCAGAGGCCAGGCGGAGAAGTCCAAACAGGCAGGGTCGGCAACGGGAAAACAGTCGGAGGGTAAACGCGGGAAAGTCTGGTATAATGCGGAGAACGATCTGGCAGTGAGTGTGTGTGAGACTGGGATCTAAATAGTAGATGCAGCAGAGTGACAGGAGAGAAGGGGCAGAGCTGTGACATTTGGGCCCAATCCCAATGTCCCCCCTAAAGCCTCAAACCCTGAACCCTCAGGGACTTACTGACGTCACCTGGTAAGTGGTTGAGTGTGAGAGACTGTGAGGGCGTCAATAGGAATGGGACAGCACTTTGCTGCAACATATCACGTTACCATGAAAACGACAACAAATATGATGTATAATTGTGGGTATTTATTTTATACCAGTACCTCCGCGGGCCATACCACACTGAGGCCCCGGCCCAGTGGTTGAGGTAATAGCTGCTTTAATTTTATAGAATAAACATCGGATTTTTTGTTTCTGAGAATTTTTAAGTTTTAATGACAGGGAAGTCAGTGTTACTGGTGGAGGTGGAGAATACCTTATACTTGGTCTTATCTACATTTAGAAATTGATAATTGGATAAGCATAATTTCTTGGATCCCCAGTAACACACCTGCCATGTTATACTGTAATTGTGTCACACACCCAAGTTGCAGCTACTCACGGTGAAATACACTAAGGTTCAGGAAAAAACACAAGGGGCAGATATTTCCTGATATCTCAGGAAACTTCCTGGGGATCGCAACTAAAATGAACTATTGTGTGATTGTATTATGTGACTATTTATTGTACCCCAAAATAATTTTCAAAAGAACCCCCAAAGAACTTTGTGAGGAAAAAAAAATAAAAAATGCTACATTATTATTTATTAAACTATTCAGAATCATATCAGAACTGAAAGCTCCACCTTGAACACATGTTAAAGTTGCAGTGTATAAGATTTGGCAGCATCTAGCAGTGAGGTTACAGATTGCAACCAACAGAAACTGTAGCAGAACTATAGTGGCTGACGCGAAAAGGCAAATGGCCCCATTTCCATTTAGAGACAGTGTTAGTCCGTTCTTGGATACTGTAGAAACATGGCGGCCGGCCCCGTAAAGAGGATTCCTTGAAGTACATTTTCATGATAATGCTTCTCTTTTACTCTTCACTTGAAATAAATATTTCAATGCTGGAATTTTACTGTTTGATGATTCATAATTAAGTTTTACTTTACTTTTTTATTTGACCTTTTTTTATCTACAGGATAATCCAATTGAGATTTTAAATCTATTTTACAAGGGAGTCAAGATGGTATCATTGTACACTGAATCTATCATTTTTCAAGAAGATGAATTTGCATAAAACATCACTATGATCAATTGCTGATCGAATTGCCACTATTATTATTATTATTTTTCGTGCAGCAAATGAAAAACAGCATATGTTTCTATAAAAGAAACCCAGAGACACTCGATATGATGTTGTGCATGATGTTTAAAAGACAGACTGGCTTCATCGAAAAAACAGGTAAGTTCAGACTTGTTCACCCCAACCTCATTATTTACAGTAACAATATCATCAGCTGTCTTCTTTGACCTTGAGAAGCACATAATTTAAGTGTTGTCAACATTTAGTTCAAGTCTCAATTCACAGAAATTCCTTTGAACAACATTAAAAGCTGATTGCAGTTCCTCAATCACACTCGTTAAAGACGAGGCAGAACTATACACAATGGTGTCATCTGCATAAAAATACAATTTTGTATAAATAACATTGCAACACAGATATTAATATAAATTGTAAATAAAATTGGACATAATATGGACCGTTGTGGGCAGGGGTGGGCTGGCCATAGGGGATACCGGGGAAATCCCTGGTAGGCCGACGGGGTTGGGCTGGTCCAATACCGGCCCACTTCCATCACCAACCGGCCCTCCTTCTGACATCGCCGTGCCCCGACTATATTCTATGCTTCACAGAACACGTTACATTTACTCTAATACCTAAAGTCACTAATCACTGACTGACATGTATACTACTCCTCGCGATCTGTATTCACACTCATAGTTTCCATCTTCTTTACTCATCTAATCTCTTCCGTCAGTCTAACTTTGTTTTAGGTGTTAAATGTCAATCACTCTAGCCTACTCAGCACTTGCGTCACTCGCTCGCAGACAAAGCCGTTTTTGAGCGCGAGCCGGCAGCATGGCACCGGCACGGTCCGTGTACGTTTTAGTCATCTGTTTTACCGTTAATTCGGAAAAAACAAAATACGGAAATACCATGGTATTCTCGTTTTTCGTTTCAAACCAAAAACGGGAAAACGGAAATGGGCGGTCGTATTTCCGTTTTTGGTTCTGAATTCAAAAACGGAAAAACCAAAGAACCAAAGTCAAATAACGAGCCGAATTCCGTCTTTGCAAATCCCTTTTTTGTTTTTTCCTTTAAAACGAGATGCAAAGCACAACAGGTAACCCGGAAACAAGAATATTTCAAAATAAAAGTGAAGGCAATATAATGACCGTATGCAAGAAATTATTAAATAAATAAATCTCGGCCGATGGGAGTTAGCATCAGTAGTTGACTACATGCTGTATTCATTTATCAATGTACACATCAATAATCAACTTTTCGATTAATCGGTGCATTGTTTGATGCAATACAGTTCATGATATAGTTTAATCAAAGTCATTTTTGTGTTCATGGAGTTGTTGCTGTTGGCACTGATATTTGCTTTTCCACCGTATTGTGCTGTTGCTTTACTGAAGGCAGAGCATAGCCTTTACGTATACGAAGAGTAAACGTGTTTACCATCTTTCTACCACTAGGTGGCAGTATAAGTGTATTTAAACTATAGATTTAGTCATATTTACCTGTGCCTTTGTTAATTATCTAGGTTATTGATAATGCTGATTATTTCATCTGACATTTGATGTTTATGGTTAATTTACATTAATTGTATACATCATGTATTTACTTGTTATATTTGTGTAATTTAAGAACTAAACATACCTACATGGAAGAGTGAGCATGTGTTGATCACGAGGCAATAAATAATGACAATTGAAAAAATAAAGATGTTTGGTTTATTCTTATTGAACATTAAGCCTAATTTAACTACCTCATTGATTTAATTGTCACACTTAAATCCTGAATTGAATGGTTAAACAGAAGAGGTCAAAGGGCCAAGATGAGAAGATATAATGCTGTGGTCCAAATAAAATGACTTCAGTTTTATTGCCATTGAGTTACAGAAAGTTTGACTCTAGAATGTTTTCAATTTGTTTTCCTAATCTCACAAGACAAGAGCAAAAACCAGATTAATTGGTTCTCTTTTCTTCTTTGCTACCATGTTACCGGTCTCGTGACCCCTCAGATTGATCTCTGGAGCTGTAGGGGGATGCAGGCCGTCAGACTGGAATTGAGTTGGGAACCAGTGCAACAGACTACCAGCTCTTTAGTATGTTGGACACACCAGCATGACACTGTCTCGTTAAATTAAGTTCCCATCCAATAACACGGGTCTGCAGAAGCCTGCTTTGGGAGGAGGGCTGTTTAAAACTGTTGAAAACTGCGACCGTAATATGAGAGAAAAAAACATGTCAAGTACAAGTCAAACACTCCCCTAAAAGCAGAAACCTTCAGAGTTAGTGGTGGCATTGCATTGTGATTACGTTCCTGTATTTGACTTGTATTGCTGTATGCAAGTTTCCGTGGATCCTGGTTATATCTGGACCCTGGTCTTGCCTCCTGCCGTGGTTCTGTCATATGCATTGAATGTGTTATAACTCTGTTATGCTGTTCATTCTGTACACTTGACATCTATTGCACTTCTGTCCATCCTGATAGAGGGGTCCCTCCTCTGTTGCTCTCCCACAGGTCTCTCCCTCTTTTCTCCCCGTTAAAGGTTTTTTTTGGGGAGTTGTTCCTGTTCTGATGTGAGAGTTCCCGGGACAGAGGATGTCGTATGTGTACAGATTATAAAGCCCTCTGAGGCAAATTTGTAATTTGTGATTTTGGGCTATACAAAATAAATTGAATTGAATTGAATCTCAATTCTTCTGATTCTTCAGTCTGCAGTTTTTCTGCTCACATGATTTCCATCATCACAGCTTTGGCTTTCAAGAGCTGTTCCAAAACACAGCACTGCTCTGTACACAAATGACAGATGAGTGCAGTGACGTTTCCGTGGTCGGAGAGAGGACTGAATCCATCCTCAGTTTGAGTTTTAATTTTCTTTTATAAACTGTCACACGTCACAAAGACTATTGTTGAGGTATCCACCAAAAAATGTCCGAGACACACCACACCCAAAACAGATCTCTCTATTCTTCTACTTAAATAATAGATTCACCAATTGATAAATCGCCCTATTAAATTGAAGATTAAGCAAATACTTGAAACAGAGTAAAACTGTGGTACTGCTGTGTACTGCAGATGAACTTTGATGCTATAACACATCTACTTCCTGAGGAGCGAGATGCGAGACCCTAAAAAGCGCAACAGCAACGTTCTATGGTTTGGGCATCTGGCTGACACGTACACATCGGATACTTTTAGGCATGTTGTGGTTTTCACTCCGAACTGACAAATATGAAACAGGACTCTTGTAATCTATAGCCACATAGGAAGTGCTATCTTAAGGTGTAATTGACTTTTTATTAATATGATTTATCCTCATTTAAGTTTCATTCTCTTTGATGATTTCTTTCCTTATATTGAGCTAAGAGTGTTTTGATCTCAGATATCAATATATTCTTTACATGTAATCTCATATATTTAATGTAAATGTAATGATGATAGCCTTAATGTGTTTTTCTATAATTTATCAATATGTAATCATATGTGCTTCTATGTTGACTGAATGGAAAAGATAAGTTAAAGGATTTCGGAATATTTGCCAATTCCTGGCTTATTTATCAAGATTCATGCCTAGAAATTAATAAACAAAATTATGCAAACTCATTTTTTGCCTATTTAAGCAATTACAGCGCTTTTTAATACTCCTGATATGGTCCGTCTGCAATATGCATTTTTCAATCGCGTTATTTTCGCGCCCCGTCTATTTCGCTATGCAAGTCCGGAAGTGACGTCACTCATTCTAAGCACGGGCACCGGCTTCTTTGTTTGTATTGTACATTGACCATATTGTTAGTCACTCAGCCGATACATCGATCAGTTAGGAGGTCTTTGTCACCGAAATAATGGTTCACTGTGTAGCCTGGGGGTGTAATAGTGATTTTAAGAAAGGATCAGGCATACGTTTTTTTGGTTTCCCCTCGGAGAAAGACAAGAAACGGAGGAAAATCTGGGTCGATAGATGCCGGCGTGGTGAGCAGAACTGGCAGCCGAGTAAGACGGCAAAACTCTGCTCTCTTCATTTTGAAAAGACTTGTTATGTGAAAGACCCAGACATGTTGACAAAATACGATTATGGGAAGTTCAAGTTGTCACTGAATCCCGATGCCGTGCCGACCATTTTTGCTAGCATACGACCTGGAGATCCCGAAAAAATAGCAGCCGGGACCGGGAAGGAAAAGTGAGGCAGTCTGACCGACGTACGCTCGTGTTGAAAATCATCGATTATAATCGGACAATAGTATAGCAAACAATCCGATCACATAGTAGCTATTTTGTTTGACAAATATACGCATTGGAATCGTTTTTAAAACAACGAATTACATTTTTATTCACTAAATTACAAATTCGTGTAGCGACATCCGTTTCCTGGTTCGAGAGATCGGCTACACTTCTCTCGTCACCGGACGCTTCTTCCGTGTCACTCTCGCTTTGATCTGAATCAAAATGTGCCGGACAATCCCTTGCCAGAGGTTCGAATTGGTATGGTGCTATATCTAAATCGAAATCAAGAGAAATATCCGCGCCCTCCATCGTGCTGTCTTCACTACGACTATGTGTTGCACTGTACACAGCGTGTGTACTCCCACAGGCAGTTAGAATAAATGACGTCACAGCTTCACAGCTAGTCACGTGACCTATTAGCTCATTATCTCGAAGTCGGCCGACAGGTACTCGCGTTGGGGGCACATTCATAAGCCGATTTTAGCACTTTACTGGTGTCTGATCGATCTGAGTCAAGGCATGATGTTAATTTATGGATATTATTTCCCAAAAATGTCCCAAATATGTAAATATTCCGAAATCCTTTAATTAATTAATTTTGGGTTTAATTTACTCTGATAATTGTCAGAGTCGGCATAGTAAACAGGATGTAAGTGCAGAAACTGCAAGTATAGTAATTGTTAGAGGAACATCCTGTTCAATAAAAGCCAGACAGAAACCTTCATAGGGGAGCTGCAAGAAAGTGTTAACTTAAAGAACAAGTCTGTCAGAATAGAAAACGTAAACTGCTTTATCCAATGAATTGAGAATAATTAGTTGTCTACTGTGTATGGACCAGGAGGTTAAAGAAGTGCAGAGTAAAGAAGCAACATAGAAGCACATATTATTACATATTGATAAATGATAGAAAAACACATTAAGGCTATCATCATTAAATTGACACTAAATATATGAGATTACAAAAAATATATCTGAGATCAAAACACTCTTAGCAACTAATGACACAAATATAACAAGTAAATACATGATGTATACAACTAATGTAAATTAACCATGAACATCAAATATCAGATGAGATAATCAGCATTAAATACATCTGTATCAATAACCTAGATAATTAAGAAAAGCACAGGTAAATATGACTAAATATATGGTTTAAATACACTTATACTTGCCACCTACTGGTAGAACGGGTGAACACTTACTTTGCGTGTCCTTACAGGCTACGCTCTGCGTTCACTAAATCAACAGCACAATACAGTGGACAAACAAATATCAGTGCCAACAGCAACATTTCTGTGAACACAAAAATTACCTTGATTAAACTATATCACAAACTGTATTGCATCAAACAATGCACCGATTAATCGAAAAGTTGATTCCTAACTGTTTACATGGATCAATGAAATTAAATCGTTACTACTGCTGCTAACACACTCCCATCGGCCCAGGATTATTTATTTATATTCATTAATGTATTTTCTTCTAATGTTACCCTGGTATGTGCTTGCATCACAGACTATATAACGTTAAGCATTTCTTGCATACGGTCATTATATTGCCTTCATTTTTATTTTGAAATATTCTTCTTTCCGGTTTACATGTTGTGCTTTGCGTCTCGTTTTAAAGGAAAAAACAAAAAAGGAACGAAATTCGGCTCGTTTTTGACTTTGGTTCTTTTTTCCGTTTTTGAATTCAGAACCAAAAACGGAAATACAACGGACCATTTCCGTTTTCCCTTTTTTGGTTTGAAACGAAAAACGAGAATACCATGGTATTTCCGTATTCTCGTTTTTTCGACTGAATGGTAAAACAGACTATCAAAACGTACACGGACGGTCCGTGTACGTTTTAGTCATCTGTTTTACCGTTCATTCGGAAAAAACAAATTACGAGAAAACGGAAATGGGCGGTCGTATTTCCGTTTTTGGTTCTGAATTCAAAAACGAAAAAACAAAGAACCAAAGTCAAATAACGAGCCGAATTCCGTTTTTGCAAATCCCTTTTTCGTTTTTTCATTTAAAACGAGACGCAGAGCACAACAGGTAACCCGGAAACAAGAATATTTCAAAAATAAAAGTGAAGGCAATATAATGACTGTATGCAAGAAATTAATAAATAAACCTGGGCCGATGGGAGTGTGTTAGCAACAGTAGTTGACTACATGCTGTTTAATATTCATTTATCAATGTACACAGAAATAATCAACTTTTCGATTAATCGGTGCATTGTTTGATGCAATACAGTTTAATCAAAGTCATTTTTGTGTTCACAGAAATGTTGCTGTTGGCACTGATTTGTTTGTCCACTGTGTTGTGCTGTTGATTTAGTGAACGCAGAGTGTAGCCTGTACATTTCACCACTGCGGGACTAATAAAGGATTATCTTATCATATTTTAGGACACGCAAAGTAAGTGTTCACCTAAAATGCATTCTCAATTACGTTTGACTAGAAACGTATTTTCTCCCTTTTCACGTTAGTTTGACGTATTACAAATATGTTTCTAATCAACATTTTAACCTTTTTCCCCTCTCCACCACCGCCTCTCCTTCGCACTATTACGCGGTCAGAATACTACCGCAACACGCCGCCTGTCTCCGGCAGAAAACAGGGCTGAATATTTAGTATAATCATTTCTTGGGCTAATCACTCCTCCCCTGGTCAACAGGAACTACTTCCGAGTAGAGTATTTTTTTGCTCAGTAACTTTATTGTCCTGTTTTTTTAAGTCAAGTCAGTGGCTCTGCATTCTGTTGAGAGTACGATTTAAATGACTTTTTGTCAAAGAATAATCCAATACAACTTTCTTTCATATTAATATTGAACACGGGTCTCCATACATAAAGCACAAGGCACTGCATATACTCTAATTTCAAGCGTACAATCATTTCCTTTCAAAATGTATGCTGTAGACCAAATACTAGTGTTAAAATACACATACGAAAACCTAAAGATCAGTTTTACAACACTTACTTTTAATATTTAAAATCTGATTTCAGAAATAATGGCCAAATTAGGAGAAAAGACCATTTAAAAACGAGGTCTCAGCAGATCCAGCAATTTCTAGTTGAGCAGAAAAAACACAGCCACAAAAGACTGAGAAATCCTCTTTAATTGGCTAGATAAGTCCAGACAGTACAGAAAAAAGATGCAAAAACAGGCATATTACTAAAAACTGTCCAATTCAAGTAGGAAACGGTCCTTTAAATGCACAAATGACTGAGGTTACATGTGGATGAGGGTTGCATGTGCATTTCCCTGCTTGTGGCGTTAATATGCAGTCTAAAAATAGTCTTTCAAATAAATAGCCTCACCTTTTAGAGGAGCTGAACGAGTATGTCAGCTCTTTCTCCATACATGTGATGAATGTTAACTGTATACACTCAATGAAAGACATTATATATCAACAGATTTTTAAAAAGCACATTGAAAAGTGCCCATCATTTCATTTGTGGTTACGTTTCTTGCACACATCGGGTGTCTAGTCCAACACTTATGATTTCAAGTAACAGTTTTCCTCAGTCTCAACTCTTTGATTAAGACTTGAGTTATTTTTCTGATTCTTGCAGGAGTATGGTTTTAATATAGCATGCTGAACTGAGAGCACCAATAATGAAACTGTGCCTTTCTCCATACTGACTTCAGAGCTGGAGACAGTCACAAGGTCGAGTACAGGTTTAATACGAAGGCTGAATTTCAGTATATTAATCTAAAAGGATCAACTACATCTCTAAAAACACTAATTATTAGTAGTTTTGCAGTTCACAAAAACTGCTAACCTAAACAATTCTGAGGTTTTATATTGGGGGGGGGGGGGGGGGCACAAACTAAGCTTCAGACAATCCAGACTCCGAACATGAATCATGTAATGTACACCAAGTTTGGGCTGATTTAAAGGTTTATACATCAAGTGATATTAGAAGTGTGTGGAATTCAAACATTTCAGCAACATCCAACAGTACAAAGTGTACACAGTGGGAGTTACTGGAGGTTTACATTCGAACGATGCATGTGGACGAAAAACAGCCATCAGCAACTCCAGAACCCCCTCCCCCCCGTCGGGGAAGAAGTGCTATGGACCATGGTAATGAGTGCCCTTCACGCACCAGCACCGTGATGTAGCAGAATAGCTTAAACAAGATGATCAACAGAAAAAAAATCCTCATATTTTGAGAAATTGATAATCTTTCTGAAATTCCAGCCTCTTTAATGTGAGAATGTTACTCTGCCAACTGTAAATGTATGTGAAGAATGTACCAATGGGTGTTGAACAAAGGAGCAGACTGTAATAACAGCAACGTTTAGGTGTCACGTTGGGAGGGGTTACTGCTGACCTTATGAAGTCTGTATGTGGTTATGTTATGCTTTAAAAAATCCATCAAGAGACATGATTATAAAAGAGGAATGGCTTGTACAATGCCTGGAACACACACACACACACAAACTTGCTCGGGTCTAATTTTGATTTCGAGTCATTCGGTCACATCAACAAAGCAGGCGTGCTGAGATATACATTTTAAAAGAAATTTAAGCGACATCCTAATTTCCCCAACAGGATCTTGCTTTGCCCAGCTGTATGAATCCGGCTCATGCACTCTTAATGCATGTTAACTATTTATTGACCATACTATCAGAGCCTCAACCATTCAGCACTGCTCATTCACAAGATCTGCTATGATAGAGCCACCATACATGTCTCACTTCATCAACACCTGGTGCTCCACCCAGAAGAGGAATATAGGAGAGCTGCAGCACGTGGAGGCCTTCTATAGTTACCACTGTGTATCTAACAAGGCGACTATTATGCATCATACTGTTGGCTGCTCTGGCTGGGGGGTAGTAGTGGTGGCGGTGGTGGAGGGGCTGGTTCTTCTGAGGGGGGGGGAGGTGGAGGTGCTGCAGCCACATTAGGGTTAGCCGCGCTGGGGTTGGCTTCCTGAGCCGCTGGGGTGTCAGGTGTTGCTGCTCCGGCGTTGCTGTCTGAGGAAGGAGGGGGCATGCTGTTCCTGCTGTCATCACTGGGGGTACTGCTGCCTGGAGTGCTGCTCTCCCTGGGTGGCTCAGGGGGAGGAGTTGCTTTATCAGTGGCAGAAGGGGCGGGGTCAGATGGAGGAGGTGGAGCAGGCTGAGGGTCTGACGGGGGCTCTGCAGGGGCCACCTCATCTGGGGAGAGAGATTGAGAGATCAAAGCTTAAAATTGTTCGGCAAATTTGGCATTGTGGGTGAGTACCACACTCTCAACCGGATAATGGACTTCCTCACAAACAGACAAACACCATCAGTTCCTGAAATCAGCATCACAGAGAACCTGAAAGCTCAAAAACAGCTGAAGGAAACTCAAGGGGGCAAAATTCCTTTGTCAACCTGTACAGAGGAGCAAAAGAAAGCATGGTGACCGTGGGTTGTGCACGGCCCAGGGTGGTAGGGCTCTGTAGCGGGTGATTAAAGCCGACGAGAACATCATTGGTACTCATCTACCGAGCGTCAGTAATATCAGTGAGGTGAGGTGCCTGCGCAGAGCCCAAATTATACTAAAAGGCAATGCCCACCCTGCTGTCTGGCAAGCAATACAAAAGTATCCACTGTAATGCAACCTGAACAGTGTTTATCAAACTTCATTTTATGTGTTATTGAAAACCTAAAGACATTAAATACTTTAAATACCAAATAAACACCAATTAGGCAGAGTTAACAGGCTCTTGGTTTTTCCTCTCATCAGTAAAACAAACAGAATGTATGCTAGCCCTTAATATTAGATTCAATGTAATAGGTAGGCGACAATTATCAATTATTATATTAACAATAACAAACATTCAGGCTCAATCATGTGGCATTAAAGGTATACTGCAGATAAAAATATGAAATAAAAGAATATGGAAGAAATTCTGCTAATTTATTTGGCGACCCTAATAAAACCTTGACCATACAAATATTTTTTTTTTTTTTTCTTTTGTAGCATGATGGGACTATAACTTTTGTTGCCCAGCCCTGGGTTGTAGAGTGACAATTATGAACCTTTAAAACAGTGGCGGGCCGTGCATTTTATACCCAGGCCTTCACTGCTGTCATGCAGCTGAAATACCACCTTATAACCACATGATGGCACCACAGCTATTATTCGTTTCTAAGGCTGTAACGAGGCTTACAATACGTTTGAATAACGCTAGAGCATTTGGAAAATGCAGAAGCTTAAATTCAGGAAAATATAATGTTTTCTGTGCTCATGTAGGACAGTGGTTCTCAGCTGGTCTGGCTGTGGGACCCACCATCATCCCTTAATGACAAGCCGCGGCTGATCCGCCTCTTTAGGAGACCGTCTTATGATTTTACTTTCACAACCCAAACGTTAAACGTACTGCTCTGCAATCTCTTTCCTCGTCTCAGCCCCCTGTGTCACGGTGTGTGGTACTCTGCTGTTAAGTTTCGTTTCACGATAGTCACGTGCTCGCCCACTGACCAATCACAGCACACCCTGCACTTCGCGGCAGAGCTGCACATGGACATGTAATGATGACGTAGGTGTAGGCCGGCAAGTATGGGGGTAGCGGCTGCTGACACTCAAAGAATACGCCCAACATGTCAAACTAAAGATCTGATTGATTGATTGGTTGAACACAATGACAATCAACAATATCGTCCACATTCACTTAAACTGCACATGGATTCACTTGTGAGTCTGCAGGCCTCGGGCCTCTCTTCTACTGAGAGACACAGAGGTGAAATCTGATTGGATAAAAGCTCTACTTAAAACAAGCTGCACTGGAAGGAGAGCAACTGAGGAAGACAGTAGCTGTGCAATGAGAAAATAAGATAATGGGAAAAATATTTTTATAAATTATAATTCACAAAAAAAAAAAAAATATATATATATATTTTTTTGTGATTCTGTTTAGGCCAGCAGAGAAGGCTTTGCAGGCACCGACGGCCCTCCACTGCTTTAAAATCCCCAAAACAAAATTTCTGCAGTGTTTCCCATGGACAGGATTTTGCAATGGGTGGACCTCGGACCTGCGGCATGCTCCAACCGAACACTTTGTACATTCTAAGAATAATTACAACAATCTGATGCACTTTGAGAGCAAAAATAAGAGGCTAGCCAGCCCACCTGTCGTGGGAAAATATTAAAAAAATTATAGATTTTAATATTATGATAATAAAAAGGGCTGGGCAACGTGTTAACTTGCACGCGCATAAAAAATGTAATTAAAAAAACTAGTGCTGGGCAAGTTAACGCATTCATTAATTAACGACGACAATTATTTTATCGTGCGTTAACGCAGTTATTAAGCGGACATTTTTAACACAAGAACCGGGCAGCGAGCGGTGAACAGCTGTGTTTGTGTGGCGTCACTTCCTGCTGCTAATAATAATCATAATTTTTCATAAATACACTACATGTATTACACACACCTGTGCCGCCCTTGCCTGATATCAGACCAGAATTGTCAACTCAGACCATTTGTTGACATCAATAATGTGCAATTAGTATCTCATTATTAGATTCAATTTGCTTGTCCCCTCTGCTTTCAAGCCGCCTTTAGACATACAATCAGAAAGTGGTGGGCCATCAGGGCCTGCAAAGCCTTCTCTGCTGGCCTAAACAGAATCAAGGGTCGGCAAACCCCACAGCTAGCAGCCCTGACCCAGCATGGAAAAGGATTTGTACGAACGGTATTTCTGTCTGCCTGCGGCAGAGAAGCGTTGCACATTTTATGGCTAAGAATGCGTTTCATTTGCAACTGAGCTCTTGGTGTTTGGAGCTGTTTGGAGCTACGCTATGCTAACCAAGGCAGCTACACGACAGGACACCACAAGCTACGTGCTTTTGAAAACTTTTGGTGAGACCTGAGTGGATTTACAACTCAGCGAACACGTTCGCAGGAGGACTCTGGCTGGAACTGACCCGCACCGATGTTCTGTACAACCGCGGTTTTAAACTCTTTTTTAACAAAGAAAGGAGGATGGACTTTGTCTTGAAGGGAACAGCAGCTGTGGTAAGTGAACTGTTTTTACATCTGCAGTAGCATTACTACTGTGTTCATTTGTCTATCGTGTCGTTTTTATGAATAATATGAATGGCTCGTGCTCTAGCGCTGCAGTGTTGCTGGGTTGATTTGTTGCCATATAAATATATGTGACTGGTTCTTGTGAGTTTGTTCTTGTCATTGTGTTAATTACATAGATTTGGACTATATGCATTGTCCGTTAATTACGAAGCATCCCGACATGCACAGGGTTATTGTCCGGACAATTGAATCCGTTCGGGATGTTGTTTCCCCGCTAAGCTAGTTTAGCTTAGCCTCCCTGAAGACACGTGCTGCAGCCTCAGCTGTTTTTTGTTATTGTTCCGGGTTGAAAGGTCACAGCCCGTTGTCTTCTACGTGAGCGCAGTCCACCGAAAACATATTTCCCACAATTTAAGCTTCTGCATTTTCCAAATGCACTAGTATTATTTAAACGTATTGTTCGGTTCGTAAGCCTCGTACCGAACGGTTTAATACGAATACGTGTATTATTACACACCTAGAAACAAATAACCGTAGCTGTGGCGTCATAATGAGCTTATTAGGAGATGGCTCAAGTGTAGTAGGACAGCTCAGAAGGCCCAGGTATAAAATGCACGGCCCGCCACTGGTAAAGGGAATACTGCTGTTAAACAGAACCTTATTTGTTTAAAGTGTTTGCAAACCAATGTTATTGCACTTTTGTTTATTTAAAATAAAAGTGCGCAATACACTACTTTTGAATTAATTATTGAATTTTGCGAATAACAATGTGATTAATTGCAGAAAATCATGCGATTAAAAATGTTAATTGTTGCCCAGCACTAATTAAAACACAAGAAAATGTCAACACTGTAGGTACCTGTCTCCATTGGTGTGGGCTTGTCCTCCTCCTTGGTCCCTGAGTTGGGGTTAGCTGTGCTGCTAGCATTGGCACTGCTCTGCTCTGCAGCTTTGTTTCCAGCTGCCTCCTGTTGCTGCTGTTGTTGTTGTTGTTGCTGCTGCTGCTGCTGTTGTTGTTGTTGCTGCTGCTGCTGCTGTTGCTGCTGTTGTTGTTGCTGTTGTTGCTGTGCCTGTTGAGCAGCTTTCTCTGCCTGTTCTGCTGCCTCTCGCTCTCTCTCTTCCGCCCGGCGCCTGGCTGCTTCTTCAGCAGCAGCCATCTCTGCTGCTAGCTTCTCCATGTCCACCTCAACCTTCTGACTGCAAAGCTGGAGACAGAGGGAACACTCGTGAAACAATGGCTTCTACAAAACACAATTGTCCATTTACAAATTGACCTAAAGATGTCACCAGATTGAATGCAAAGACACAAAGTTATATAAATAAACTTACGGTGAAAACATGTATGAATTCTCATTTTGTCTACAAATCAGAATGTGAGAATTCAATGCATAGATTATGAGTAATCATCTTTTTGAAGTTTCAGGTTCACATTTAGTTCTTCTACACATTCGAGATGGATGTTTAGCTTTCTAGAATAAAACCTCATTCTTGCTTCTCACTCAGCTGTCTCAAGATATAAAAGTCCTGCTGTACCCGCTTGAGCTCAGTGTTGAACGAGTCAGTGGTCTCCAGGAAGCGTCTTTTCTTGTCTTGGTGGCGATCCTCAATCTGCAGAAGTTCTGCCTCCAGCTTCCTCTGAAACACACAGATGAAATACACGAGTGAGTGTCTCTGAGGTGCGTTAGTACCTGCCATGTGCATATGATTACATTCTCCAAACATGTTTTCAGAAAGAAAAAAGCTACTGAGCTCCTCTCATCTCCGATGGCAGAGTGTGTCCGTCCAACCTACCTGGTGCACCATGAGAGACTGGACCTGCCTCTTGAGGACCTGCATGCGGGCTGTGGTGACCACCGAGCGGACGTCAGGCACCACGATCTCACTGAGGATGTCACTGATGAGCCGGTGGTTCCTCTGGAAGCGAGCAGCTGCTGTGTGCTTCACTGAAAAACCATCATCGTAGTCTGGATGGAGGAAAAATACGACACTTAACCACCAGGAGAGAGGAGGGGAGCAGGTTAGCAGCTCACATTCACACATGCTCTGCAGATGTCCACCCCAAAATCACCTTCAAAACGTTTCTGTTTGAAGTGCAAAGAACTAAAACCGTAAACTGTATTACAATCATCATATACATACAGATATATATATATGAAATGTGACCATATGCATTTAACCCATCCTAAGCAAATGGGAGCATTGGGCAGCTGTGACGCACCCAGGGAGCTGAAGGAGTCTCCTTAAGGAGAGTCTCCCTAAGGACGACCCCGCTCTACCCTCTGAGCCACAGGTGTCAACAACATTCCAACATTCCAACTGGGCTTTCAGTGCTGTATGGCACCGTATTTCCTCATCATAAATGCACTGGCTTTCACATCTATTCACATTTAGAACCATTATTAAACATCTTTAATACCTTGATCGATGCACTTTAGAAATGATTTTCAAACATTCATAACTCAAACTTACCATCCGGGTCTTCAGCAGGCTGAATGCTCATGTACGGCTCTCCTTTGTCCATGCGGCTCTGCCTCTGTCTGCTCTCCTCCTCCATTGCGGCCTCGGCCCGGTTCTTAGCGTTGACGTAGGCCAGGTAGGCTGGTGAGTTGTGGTAGGCCTTCAAAGAGTCGTTATACTCAATCTGAGAGGAGAGAGAGAGAAAGCATATAAGCTGAACAAAATAATACAACAGCCTATCTGATCCAGATCGTTTCTGTTACAAGCCATTAACTATTGTTGAGGAATTTTTTTGTGTATTTTTAATGTTGGGTCAATTAAAGTGGCATTCCACCCAAAATCTATTTTTTGAGCATCAAAGACTCATCCCCTATAGACATGTTTGACGCCCTGTTCTTCATACATGAACAATCGAGTAAGCCTGAATTGGATTGTTGAAGACTTGACGCGTGCATATGTGACCGACTACACAATGAGATATTCCTTAAAAGAGCACATTTAAGTTAAATAAATAAATCTTAAAAATACATTAAAGAAAAAATTGAATTACAGCCTCAACATTGTATGCCCTCAGCCAACCAGTCATGTTATAATTTATATCAATGTCTGTCCAAAATGTCATCATGTCACCATTTTATCCGATTATACATTGTCATAATTAGCATATGAATTCTTGATTTATAGCCAAAAACATGTTTGGGAGGTCACAGTGAGCTTTGACCACCAAAGTCTAATCAGTTTAACCTCGAGTGCAAGTGGATGTTATGTTCCACACGTTCACAAAAACATAATGCCCGTTTCAAAACTCTTAAGGAAATCACTTTACCTTTGTCTTTAGTAAACATTTTTATTAAATGTAAGAAAAAACAGGGCTGTGATCCATCACTAGATGAAACTATTCTACTACTACTACTATCTAAATAAATGTTCAAAATGGATTGGCAAAATAATTCAATGGCAACTGTGATCGTTTTGATGGTCAAGAAAAAAAAAACGGCAAATTTCTGGTTACCGCTTTTAGATTTTTCAATTGCTTTCAAATTGATTGGCTTAAACTGTATTTAAAAAGAGACATCTTTGTGTTTGTGTACTTGCGGCAGAATTAGCTTAGACTTATGGACAACTGAACTGTGCAAAGCCGACACAAAATATACTGCAAAGTACACTCAGGACTGTGCAGACCTGAACCGTAGCCGTAATGATGACACTTCTGGCAGCTCACCTTCTCAGCTTCGTACTCGTTCAGGTAATCTTGTTTCTCCTCATCGGTCAGGTCTCTCCACATCCCTCCGATAATCTTTCCAATCTCCCACAGCTTCAGGTCCGGGTTGGATGCCTTCACTTGGTCCCATACCTTGCATTTGCGCATAAACGCAAGATGCAAACACACATGCACCATTGAGAGCATCGCCCCACACACACACAAACACACAACACACACACACACACACACACACACACACACACACACAAATAACATATGGTCACAACAGGGAAACTGCAGTTGATGGCAATTTAGGTTACTATAAGACAGTGAAGGAAATAAAAGAGGAAAAGTGCTACGGAAGGAAGAAATTGGCTTCAATTAATATTTGGTATAAGGTAAAGCATATTTTGTGTTGCAAAAAGACTGGATGGAATGGAATGAAATATATCTAAAGACAGAATCACCAGTTTTACGTGAACATGAATTTGAGTAGATTTTGTCTTTACGCCGTAATCAACGTTAAAATGTCAGCTCTAAAACTAGAGAAGCAGCAAAGCAACAGGCACAAAAGGGGGAAATGAAGGCAGGAGCAGATCATGCTTGCAGAAGGAAACACAAGGAGATGTCATTTCTCTTTATCGTTGACAAACATGGGAGGCTACTGTAAGCCAACGGGAAAACAGAGTGGAGAGTATCCACTAGGTGGTTGAGGTGGTGGTGAAGGCGTCATGGCTTGGCTGTTTCCCACCCTAAAACCCCTGCAACTTTTCAGGGGATGGGAGGACAAGCAGTAAAAGCAGACACCGTGGATGGGTGTCTTACCTTCCTGCTTACCTTCCGGCTGTACCGCATGTAAGGCATCAGTGGCTTGTCTGGAGGTTTGGGAGGCTTTGGGACGGTGATCCCTGAGGAGTTCTGTGGAGGGAAGACAGACAGAGACAAGGGAGGGCAAAGAAGTGGAGAAGAAGAAAATGAAGGAACAGAAAAAGGACAAAAGGTTTAGAGAGAGGAGAGAAAAGCAAACAAAAACATCAGCTGATTATGGTCCGTTCATGTTGAAGCTTGTATGAAGGCAAATTAAGAGGCGTTTATGTGAATATGACAATACATAACTCTAAAGTGGTCCTGAATGCTTTCCTAGTTCCTACAGCTGGATACATTTATGATGCATATTGATTGTTTGGCAGCCAACCCTAGCATGTCGAGAGAAACCGTTCAAGATAATCTAACAATTACAAACGGTTGTTATTTGGAGGGTTTGCTGAACGCCAGTCAGCTAGACAACAAGCCTGTGAGCTTTGTGGCTGGAGCAGGAACCAAATCCAATTCCTGTTTGCATTCCCACTGCATCTGAAAAACTGTGCCGACGAGGCAAATGACATCCACCAGACTGGCCAACTGAGGGATGCATGGCAGTGCTCCATCCAAGTATATCATCAGTTGAATCAAACAGCTGTGCAAACATTCATAAAGCTATAGATTGTAATAACCAGGAACTACAGGCGATGCTTGAAAACGTCTCACTTTAGGACTAAAATAAGCCAGAAGGTCAAATTCACCTACTTGCAATGAAAACATTGAACTCCATATTTACAACAAAAAGTCAACCCCATGTAACAGCCCGAGTGAAAAATACATCATGGGCTACGTGTTTTTCAAATTGTAACCCCATGTGACAAATCAAATGGTTATTCAGAAACATTTTAAAAACCTCATCTCACTACTAAAAAGCAGCATCGTCTTGCAGGCAGGACAGCAGAGGTTATGTCACAGAGATGTACAAAGAAGTATTGAAGCTAGGTCCATGCTTGCCGTAAACCTCAATCCAGACAATGACCGGTCACAGCCTGCACATCAAGCGCAGAGGTTCCACAAGCAAAACCTTTGTCGTGTGCACGCTCGGAGCACGACTGGCAGAAATAGTTCCGTGATAAAAGCACTAATAACATTTCTGAGGGTTTTACAAAGACAGACAATTTGTTTTTAAAATATTTAGAAACAGGAGGTCCTAAAGATCTACATTTGAGTTTCTATTCTGCCAGCCAAATCAAATGAGATATTCAACCTTTGTTTCATTATAATGAATTTAATACTTGAGTTTTCTTTACAGGTCTTGAATAGTTAATAAAGTAGTCCATGAATATAAGATGAGTTGACAGCTAATTACAATTCCTCCTCTGCATTGTGGAGAATACTGCAACGAACAGCGCATTGTGCGTGCTGTCTATGGAGGCTCGTGCCAAGGTGCCTCACACGGGTATTAACAACGCTTTACAGGTCAACACACAGCAGTCACATTGAACTATGAAAGCTGGTAACCATTGAGTCGCGCATCTCTGGTACAAAGTGGCTGTCAGGACCCCCGCTTGTCCTATTTGCCTTTAGTACCTTACAAGCAAATAAACACGCAAACACTCATTAACTGAAAAATACAAAACGTACAGCTTGATATTTCTGTCCTGTGTTCTTTTTAGGGACGCACCAATGACCTTCTAGATCTCTGACCTTCTAGATCTCCTAAAGAGTTTCAAGCGACAAAAAGTAGTCAATAGCCAAGAACCATCCATCATAGGGATTAGAACTTAGAGGTTTCCACAGTGGTTTGTCCCTTGCTAACGGAATGGAAGTAAATGTTTGGTGAAGCAGACTTAAAAGTGTTATAGAGTCTGCATTGAAAAGTCTAAATGAGTCAGAATTACCTTGACACGTTTAAAACTGACACCGAAAATATTCCTTTAATTTACACAGTCTTAAAAATGTTAAATGCCAGTGTTTCAACTACCATTGTATTAGGGGGGGTGCCCCCCCCCCCTTGAAGGTCAAGTGAATTTTGTTTAATTTAATTTTCTATATAGCACCAGATCACAACAGAAGTAATTTAAGGTTCCTTTTCTATAGAACAGGTCTATACCTTGTTCTTTTATTAAACACACTAAACAGCTTAATGTTATTTATCTTATTGACACGACGGTATGTCATTTCTGTCTCTACATGGTCACGTGTTTACAATTCTCCTCTGCTCTCTGTAACACACACACACACACACACACACACACACACACACACACACACACACACACACACACACACACACACACACACACACACACACACACACACACACACACACACACACACACACACACACACACACACACACACACACACACACACACACACACACACACACACACACACACACACACACACACACACACACACACACACACACACACACACACACACACACACACACACAGCTTCGGAAAATATGTTTCGTCAACCACCTGAAAAGCGTGGTGAAGATGGGAAAACTCGCTCTCCTGCTAAGTACAGAAAAGAGCCCAAGTGCTGCACGCCCTGCCCCTGACAAGCTGCTAAAGGCCAGTCACCACCGGATAACAGGTTTTGACCCAGCTTGGCTGTCAGAGGGGAAATATTCCCTCCGATGTTTAGTTCAATGTACAGTTCAAATAATTGTTCAGTTGTTATATTGACTGCCGTCATTAAATGAAACACATGAACACCATGATTCCTTTAAGTGTTTGTGTCTGCCCCCCCCCCCCCAAAGCTGTAAACCTAGGGGAAACACTGAATGCAACAAGCATAAATAATGCTTTTGGAAAACCCACAAAACACCCCTAATATGTTCAGAAACTAAATTTAAACTTCTAACTGAAGCTAACGTAGCAACCTACTGATACTTTAGGTACGACATCGTACTACGTCTGTGGCATATTTCACTATATGACCGGGGAAATGATGGTGACTGAACACGACCCCTCCTCTCCTATCTGTGCCCCTATATTTAGCCCAAGACAGTTTCTTAGTACCCTCCCTCTTATCCTGCACCCATCCCATTTTTTGATTTGTTTTCCAAATCCCTCCATCAATTCATTACCCTGCTGGAGCCTCCGGAGCTCCCTCCCAGCCGGAGGTTGTTGTAGGCCAGATGGCTGTAAGGGTTGTAGCCCACAAACCCTGGGGTGGAAGGCAATTGCTGATGGAAGACAAATGAGACAAAACACGAATGAGAAATGGTTTACAAACAAGAGGAGGAAGAGGGATAAACATAAATAAGTGAAAAGGGGGAAAAAGTGAAAATATATGCGTATTGTTTTTCTTGTTTGCTTTCCATGATGTCATCATGCAAGACAAAAAAGGCAACTTGTTGCATGTAAATCAGGTCCTTGTGACAAGCTCATGTTCTTAAGCCAAAGTCGCATTTAACTAGCCATGTAACCGCAACATTGCATTTCAACTTTAAACAGTTCCGCCCCCTGCTATCAAAAATAAGCTTGACTACAACTGTACACCAAATGTGCTAAACTCTGATATTTGATGCCAAAAAAGGCTTAATATCTTAAATCACATGTAATCATAAAAGCGCATGAGGCACATTGACTTCTGCGCAAAACCATAAATGAGTGGTGGTATGATAGTAAAAAGCAGAAGTGAGAGCGAGGATGGAGAGCTGAAAAACGTCCTCTGTGTTCAGACAGAAAGAGAGAAATTAAATGAAAGCAATATAAAAAAATGTGGAGAGAGTAAGACATCAAGAAAGAAAGATAAAAAGGAAACCAAAAAGAGTGTACAGACCTAACATGGCCCTTTGGCCACTAAACAGTAAAAGCTGAGACTGGAACTGAGATTTGGACACTTACTGTTGTTGGGGCAGGGGGGGGGGGGAGGGGCATAGGATGGTCGTTCTGTGAGAGAGAAACAAGAAAGAAATGTTAGGCCACTGTTACCACAACCTGCTTTGTGTGTATTTTGTATTTTATGGCTACCTTTGCTAAAATCATATTTATGTATTATTTTCCCTTCATAATACTGCTATACAGCAAACACTAAACATTAATGGTGATTTTAATTATCAGAAATGGAGTCCCATTTCCAACATAATTTTGTCAATGCCACATTGTTCCCAGAACACAGGAAAAGAGCTTGGCAGGCCAAAACCTTTACAAACTGAGTCAAACTAAGTGTATTATAAATAAAGAGGGGTGATGGCAATAGAGGACAGAGCAACAAGACACACAGCAGCATGGCGCATGCATTGCCTCTTCAACCAGTACTGGTTTGAGACCAGAGCTTGCTGACGTCAGCTACACTATGGGAGAACTTCCTCACTGCCATTCAGTGCGATTGTAACTAAGAGCTGTTGGGTGGCCACACAGCAGAGACGTTCTGCAGTTTGCCAAGACCAGGAAAGGGTCTAACGGACTATAGTTGATCAGTAATCATGATTTATTACACAGTTTAACCATCTTAGAGTGAACTAAAGTTATACTGCTGACAGTCAGTATAAATAAGCGTTTAGGAGATGGTTAATTGCTTTCTAGTCGCCGATCCATGATAATGCTACATTGTGAACAACAAATCTGGGTTGAAATCATAGACTGTACATAAGAAGTGGACGTAGTCATCGTGACGTCACCCATTGGTTTGTGAACTGCCGTTATGAAGCCTCTAGTCTGGCGAATTCGCTGTCGCCATCTTGGAATACGGCCGTCGCCATGTTTTTTTACAACCGATGAACAGAAGTGACCATTTTTGGACTGAGGAGGAGTGACGTAGTGACCCTGCTTTATGGTCTGTTTGACTCTAAATGGACCATAATGTACTAAATGAACATCATGCTGTATTGAAGAAGACTTGAAACTAGAGATTGAGACCATAAACTCATGTTTACAATGTTTACTGAGGTAATAAATCAAGAGAGAAGTAGAGTCATTTTCTATAGACTTCTATAGAACCAGAGGAGTCGCCCCCTGGTGGACACTAGAGAGAATGAAAGTTTTAAACATCTGCTTCACCCAGCAGTCTGGTTGAAATCAGCAGGAGTTCATGCTTAACTCATTAAAAATGAGTATTGAGCCCAGGTCAATTATAACGTTATGTGTCCAAATGTAATCTTGTAACATGTAGTTTGGCGAGAAATCAAGTTGTTTGAAAGAGTTGTTTTCACAGCAATATAAAATAAATAACAGACAGAATTATGACCTGTCTAACTTCCAAAGATTAGCTCTAAGCTTATAATGATTAATTAACTACTAATGCGGGAAAAAAATGAATCTCTTATTTCCTAATCATTTCAATCGTTTTTCTTCATGCAAATAATCACCATAGATGACTATAACAAAGTGAAGGGATAATATTTAGAAGTGTTGACAGTTTACACTGACTTCCAAGCACTTGAAAAGATTTTTCAGGACGTTGGTGAAAAAATGAGTCTGGAGCCTATTATACCAGCTGCTATAAAACAACAACAACAACGATCTGTATCGCTCGATACAGTTCATTAACGATCGGTAATCGTTGTCAGCGGCATCTCCAAACGTTTTTTTCGGACTCAGAACCTTGATAGAATCCGAACCGTGAGTTTTGTGATCCGTTGTACCCAGACCAGTACACTATATATATTTGACAAATAAGATGTCTTTTGTCTTAACCATGTTTGTTGCAATAGGTTGTTACACAGCTGGAGAAGCGATTTTTAAAACAAATTATTCCACTTTGATAATACCACTCTTATTTGTATTTAGTGATAATGTTATACTATTCATTATGTTTTTACACAAGAGTTATGATACAAAGAAAAGAAAATGTGTTAACTATTCACTGGTGGTCATTTACAAATCTATTGCAGATTGCTAATCTGTCACTCCTCCTCAGTCCAAAAATGTTTCACGTGTTCAACTACTAACATGCATGTTTCACGTGTTCAACTACTAACATGCATGTTTCACGTGTTCAACTACTAACATGCATGTTTCACGTGTTCAACTACTAACATGCATGTTTCAGGTGTTCAACTACCAACATGCATGTTTCAGGTGTTCAACTACCAACATGCATGTTTCAGGTGTTCAACTACCAACATGCATGTTTCAGGTGTTCAACTACCAACATGCATGTTTCAGGTGTTCTACTAACATGCATGTTTCACGTGTTCAACTACTAACATGCATGTTTCATGTTACTTACTTGACATCGTGGCTGCAGACGAGACTAAGTAGATCAGGCAATTCCCATATTGGTCAAGCTGGATAAGAAAACATAAGAGAAGAAGAAAATCCGTCACACACATTATATGAAGTAAAATCACACCGCTAATGCAATTTTTAGCTCGGTAGAAACAGTAGCATAAAGACACCGGCAAATGATTTCAAGCACCGACGATAAGGACGAATGATAACAATGGCTGAGGGGAATTAAAAAGCTAACGTTAACTTACCCAGCTTGGCCTACTAGCCAAACCTGCTAACACAAAGAGGCCATTTATCCCATAATAATCTTGGTGGTATTGAATTCAATGGATTTTAACGTCATTTAGTTACTAAAACAGAAATTACACAAAGCACGACCTCTTGCAAAACGGTTGACACATCAGAAGCGTGCATGGCTTTCAAGATGTTTGAAACCTTGTCGTTGAAGCTAGGCTAACCAACAATACAAACTCTGGCTAACATTACATCGTGGTGGTTAGCTACCCATACTATCTTAGTTATCTTATTGTAATTCAATCACATTTGACGTCGTTTTTACACTAGTTACAAAATGATAAAAATGTAACCGTTTTCAAGTAATTATGTTGAAAACTGCGTAAACATACTCAGTCAGTCGTCCTTTGTTCCCTCCGTAGGGCCGCTTGTTCCGCATCACACAAACCGGAAGTGTTAGATTTGTTCTGTTGGGCGGAAATGATGTTTTCAGAATAAAAGCGTAACTTCAAATATACAGCCGCTGCAGAGTTGCCATCAATATACATCAATAAAAGAAAAACAGGTTCTGAAATCTGCAATATTCCAAATCAAGCAATATTTCTCGGGCAACATTTGACTTCTTGAGAGTTCTAGTTGTGTTATCAATAACCAATAATTATTTGTAGTATGATATAAAATTATATGTGGGAAAAAATGCTATTCTCATCATTGATCCAAGTCTCACTGAAAGATAAGGGTAGTAGAAGTCTTGCTTATGCAGTGATACATAATAATAGTAAATACTTGGTAAAAATGGAAATGTGTTTATTCGACCAAAGATTAAGCTGATCACGTTTTAGTTTTGGGGGAGAGATGGAGATTACAAAGCAGAACCACTCTTTGCAAAATTCAGGCATATCTTGTCTCATAACAATACATAAAAAAAAAATTTAATTTTTGCGAAGCAAGCGTTGTTACAGAATCTTTATTTATGTGAAATACAGACTCTGAGATTGCCGTATCTCATTTTAAATCACTATTCCTAGATGTTATAACAAGCATGCTCCTTTTAGAAAATGTAAATTCATGTGACAATCCATGGTTCACAGATCAACTTTCAGATATCATTCATCAGCAAAATCTTGCCTGGGCAAGCAAGATAATCCAAAAGTCCCTCAAATTAATTTTAGGTAAACAAATGTTCCTTCCAAATATGCAAAGCTAAATCATAATTTTATGTTAAAGAATGTCTGACACCTTAAAAAAAAACAAAAAAAACCTCTAAATTCTGAAAGGGTTGTTATGTCAATGTCTTCAGGTAGTAACAGTGGGCTACCACAGTCAGTTAAACTGGATTCTGAAATCACAATAGACAAAACAACGCTAAATACCCTAAATCAGCCTTCTATTTCAGTCTTGCTGACCGTCAGAGGCAGTGCTTTCACGCTGGATATATTTCGTCTTGCAGGTCGAGTATTCATACCAACAAACTCATGCGTGACCTTGGATTACCCTGGTATAGATTCTGTTATCATTCACGATATCATTCCTTTTTCATCTTCTCGTTTATGCAGTTTGACCACTGCAGTTGCATTAGCCTAAACCAGGGGTGTCAAACTCAAGGCCCGCGGGCCGAATCCGGCCCGCCATGTCATTTTATGTGGCCCGCGAATCCGCCAGCAAAAAAAGAAAAAGAAAGTTAAAAAAAAATAATAATTTAAAGTTGGACTTGATAATAAAAATATCCCCATTGTCGAAATTATGAGATAGAAAGTCGAAGTTATGAGATAGAAAATCGAAGTTATGAGATAGAAAGTCTTAATTCTGAGATAGAAAGTCGAAGTTATGAGATAGAAAGTCGAAGTTATGAGATAGAAAGTCTTAATTATGAGATACAAAAGTCAAAATGATGAGATAGAAAGTCATAATTCTGAGATAGAAAGTCAAAATGATGAGATAGAAAGTCATAATTATGATAGAAAGTCAAAATTGTGAGATAGAAAACCAAAATTATGAGATAGAAAGTCAAAATTATGAGATACTTAAACACAACAGTCATAGAAGCAGCTCTTTGGCTAGTTACCCTACATTTGACATGTAAATGTATTGTGAGTACATTGAAGACTACTCTAAACGTGGCTTTACAACAGATGAAATACTTCACGTGGGATTGTGCAAACGCACCCTTGAAAGGATTTTAAGCTTTGAACAAAGTTATTGTAATAACTTGTGTTTGATATTTGTCTTTGCTATTTTCTTTAAAAGTTTGATAGAGTAATGTGGGTTTCTTAACCCTAAATTAAAAGGATTTAAGTTATAATAAAATGTGCTTAAATATATTATACTGCATGTACAATATTTTAACACTTGAATAAACAATAATCAAATGCAGAGACAGTTATTTACCAATATGTTAGGAGTAGTTACATTTACACAGTCTTACATTTACAACTGGCCCTTTGAGGGCGACCATGATGCTGATGTGGCCCAGAGTGAAGATGAGTTTGAGACCCCTGGCATAAACAAAATACCCGAGGGGACATCACCACATTCCTGAAAGCCATTCCACATATTGAGCACAGCAGACTTTATTCTTGCTGGTGGACCACATTTGTCGACTTGAAGGTTGCCTATTGTCATGTTCAGACAGTTTTTTTAATTTTGCCTTCCAAGGCCATCATTTTCAGTTCTGGGCAGTGGCAGCTGGTGGAACATGTTCTAGGTAGGGCTATCCAATCAATTTCAGCAAATATCCCAGTATGATTTAATGCAAAAAAATTAAGGTATCAAACACGTATTACTACTTTGCAGTTAAATATTTAACATTTATTCCAACACGAAAAAAAGCAGTAAATAACACTTTGATAAACACGTCAGGACATCTTATTTTAGTCACCCTCACAGGCAATTCACTATAATATATATATATATACCAGTGGTGGGCCGTTAGGGCCTGCAAAGCCTTCTCTGCTGGCCTAAACAGAATCACAAAGTTATAGCTATTTTATAATTTTATAATTTTTCTTAAATACACTACATGTATTATAATTTATAAAAATATTTTCCCCATTATCTTATTTTCTCATTGCACAGCTACTGTCTTCCTCAGTTGCTCTGCTTCCAGTGCAGCTTGTTTTAAGTAGAGCTTTTATCCAATCAGATTTCACCTCTGTGTCTCTAGGTAGAAGAGAGGCCCGAGGCCTGCAGACTCACAAGTGAATCCATGTGTCGTTTAAGTGAATGGGGACGATATTGCTGATTGTCATAGTGTTCAACCAATCAGATCTTTAGTTTGACATGTTTGGCATATTCTTTGACGTGTCAGAGCCTGCTAGCCCCATACTAGCTGGCCCACAACTACGTCAGCATTAGTGCAGCTCAGTTTTCAGGTGCAGCTCTGCTGTGGGGTGCAGTGTGTGCTGTGATTGGTCAGTGGGCGAGCACGTGACTATTGTGAAACGAAACTTACAGCAGCGGCTTAGTCTGAGTAGTGAGAGTTCAAATTGAAAGATATGGAAGAAATTATGAAATGTTTTGCATTTTGCTTGGTGTAGATTATTTCTTTTTTTACCTAGCTTTGTTTTTTAACACTCAATGACGGATTTGTGAGTTGGGATTTAACCGTGGGATGAAACTCTTTGTCAACAAAGAAAGGAGGATGTGATCAGCATTTGGTAAGTCAACTGGTTCGTTTTTTTACATCTAATATCTGAATGGCCCTTGATTGTGTAGCAGAATGCATGTTGCTGCTGTTGTTTTCCCGTGAAGCTAGTTAGCCTCTCAGAACACTTGCGGAGCCCCAGATTTTTTTCGGTTCAGAGGTCACACAGCCCGTTGTCTCCTAGTGAGCGCAGAAAACATTATATTTCCTACAATTTAAGCTTCTGCATTTTCCAAATGCACTAGTATTATTCAAACGTATTGTTCGGTTTGTAAGCCTCGTACCGAACGGTTTAATACGAATACGTATATGTTACAGCCCTAGACACGAATAATAACCCTAGCTGTGGCGCCATCATGAGGTTATTAGGTGGTATTTCAGCAGTGAAGGCCCAGGTATAAAATGCACGGCCCGCCACTGATTTTAGTTTTGGGGGAACGTAATTTTTAGGAGACAGGGTTGAAATATAATTATTTCTATATTTATGCTAGTGGTAATATATATAAATAATTCAACAGTTCAACAATTCAACTTACAATTATATCCACTGCTACTACTATTATTAGTCATATTTCTATTATCAAGGATTCATTTTTATTATATTGTTGCTGTGCATCTCTCTCTCTGTCCTGTCTCACTTCTCTATAATAACATCACCATCACCCTGAGATTCCCTTATAATAAAAGGGAATGAAGGTGCTAAAAGGCTTTTAGCACCTTCATGTATTATAATATGTCGTGTCTTGTTGCTTGTTACAACTAAACTAAACTTAAGTTAGTTTCGTAAAATCACTTCCGTAGCTTTAAATACAAACTTACTAAGTTTGCTGTTAATATTTCCTGTTGATACAGTCACAGCTTTAAAGGTGCGCTTGTTTTTTTCCACCATGTGTATGAATGAACTCCTGGGCAGCATGTCAGTGACACTTCGGACTGACGCGCATGTATCGGCGTCACCGGCGCCCCTGATGGTGGGAGAAGCTCACAGACACGCAGATGGTTAGTGTCGGTGAGGGTAACCTGTTCACCATGAGCCAGCCGCATCGCGCGCTCAGCTGCCTCTCCATCGCGCTCGTCCTGCCGCTGCTGCTGACTCACGGTCCGGTGGCGGCGGAGTACTCCTCCAAAACCGATTTGGATTACGAGTTCGGGGACTACCGGGGGAAGTGCTGCATCGACGACCACGGGTTTGTTTACGGAATCGGAGAAGTGTATTACCCGAGCCCCACGGCGTGTCCGTGCACGTGCACCGTGGACGGCCCTGTGTGCGTCCAACCTAAGTGTCCCCGCATCCACCCCCGGTGCACGCGGATGAGATATAAGGCATGCTGTCCGGTATGCGAGGCTATGGCCAGGGTCTGCGTCTACGGGGGGAAAACGTACCGACCCCTTGAGGAGTTCAGGGTGAGAAAGATCCGACCCCCCCCCCCCCCCCCCCCAATCCCTCATTACATACCTATAAAAGTAAAGTCTGAAGAAGTACTTTTACATTAGCAAAAGTAGCAAGTCCTGCATTCAAAATCGTATTTAAGTAAAATTTCAAGTATTTGAAGTAAATTGTATTTTAAGTGTCAACAGTTAAAGTGGCGTGCTCATTGTGCAAAATGGCTCCACTGGAAGTGTTACATTAGTTATGTGGGCTATTTATTATTGGAATTGTATTCCTGGCAAGGTAGAGCTAAACCTTAACAACTTTATATTATGTTGGGTACTTGATACTTTATGAACTGATCATGTGTTTAATGTATACAATCTTGATCTCAAAACCTAGTAACTACAGCTGTGAGATACATGTAGTGTAAAGCAGCATAACATGGAAATACTCAGGTAAGTACCTCAAACTTAGTCCACCCTGAATACAATTATTGACATGTAAACTGTGTCCTGGACCCAAAAGTGTTCAATATTCTATCATATTAATATGAGATTATCATTATGTTCACATATGTGGAAAATAGAATAGAATATTTGCATACCATAGTAGCTGGATTAACCCAAGGACTTCCACCGTCCCTGTCGTGTATGTTCACTCCGGTTAGTGACCACATGCAGCTTCATTATATTTTGCTAAACTAACCATGGTGGATCGTACGTGGCCCAAAGTGTGTGTGTGTGTCTGTCTGTCAGTTTGTGATATTATTTTTATTTTAACGAAGAATTATGCATCTTAAAAATGTATTTGACACAGTTCCTCCCCATGAGACAGAGCAGAGGCAATAGGTAAGAATACATGACCTCATTAAAATGTATCACATGTGATTTATTAAAGAGATATATTGTGAAAAGGGGGGTGTGTGTGAGTAGTTGTCTTCTCTGTGTGGTCGACATTGTATTGCTAAAGTTTCTGTTGTTATAGAAAGCTTAAAGCTGCACTAGTCAACAACAGAACTAATTATGATGTGTAATGTGTAATTATAATCAACTCTGCAGTTCGACAGGGTGTTTTAACGTCCTTCAGCTTTTTCAGCAACTTAACTGTTTAGTTCACTCTCAGCAGCTTTGTTTTCAGTAGCAGCAGAAAGCTGTTTTCAACAAACATGCTCTGATAAACTCTGTGTACACTATCTCATCAGCACCAAATAGCAGCAGACAGACACAGTTAATTAGTGTGAAGTAGAACTTGTTGTTGCTAAATACACAGTTTACACTAAAAGGAGAGTGAATATTGGACTTACCAGGTAGCATTGATGAGATGAGTACAAATAATTCTGGATGTTTGCTAACAGCATCTAAATCACCAAATCTGTTAACAGCAGCAGTTTGTACCTGCAGATTTAGACATGCTTGTGCAATCATGGTAAAAGAAATGTTAAAATTGTGCATTTAGTGCCATTTTATAATTTCTACATATGCCATAACAGCACGTTTGAAAAGTTTGCGAGTGAGTTAAAAGCCAGTTCTAACAGCTGCTCAACATTTGATCATACAAAGAGGGGCTGCCTTGTTTGTGCGGTCAACAAAACAGCTTCCATGTGCTCAGTGGGGATTGAGCAGTGGAAGGACAGGTATCGACTGTTTTTATGTAACTGATGGTGCATTGATGAAGGGCATCTAACCGGTCCAATAGCACGAGAGACAGATCAGTTGTCTTTGTGTGTGTTTGTTTGACATTGACTGTCCACATATCCTCTGTGACATAACAATGAGATTGAACCTACCAGTCACCTCTGCCATGGGCTCATTTGTTTACTGTAATTACACCAAATGGTCACAGATAATGGGATTACTTTTGTTAAATGGCCATATGTTAAAACCTGAAGCCAATGACATTACAATTATTTGTGTTTTCCAGTTGTCGAGGTGTGAGCAATGTCGCTGCAAGGCCAACAGAGAGGTGTACTGCAGCATTTCGGACTGCCCCACCCCGCACTGTGTCAACCCCACCTACGAGCCCAACCACTGCTGCCCCATCTGTAAGACTGGTAAGACTCAGTGTTGGGTTCACACCAAGTGCTGTCTCTTTGTCAGTCCATTACTTTGGTCCATGAGTGTCTCTAAACTAATTTATGTGCCTTAAATGTGCTGTGGATATTCATGGTCCACAGAGGACCACTAATGTGTTTGGTCACCCTTTGGTCTTTCCTCTTGGACTGCAGGCTATCAAGCCACAGTTTCCACCTGCACACAAGGGAGTAAAACTATGTAACAGGTATGATGTGATGAAGTTCTAAACTCAGGAATGGTCCCAAGAGGATGAACCATCTCAATTTTGGACACTCAAGAACAAGCCATTCTCTAGAAAGCCTCTTTTGGGGGCAACCTTGCACACAACTAGTCTCATGATCTGACTGGGAGATTGCCATAAAATACTGAGCACATTCATGCAAACAAGTGGACTTTGGACTTTCCAGAATTTCCAGTGCTGGGTTCCTTCATTACCATCAACACAGACACTGTAGTTTGTGGTAAATGATAAATGGACTTCCAACCACTCAAAGCGCCTTAACACTACATTTCATCATTCACATCCATTCATACACTGATGACAGGGCTACCATGCAAGTTAGTATGGGTATGAATGTTAGTTAGTTCTGATGGGCAGGTATGAATGTTGCCATGTGGCCAAAAGTTTCATGTTTTCACCAACACATATGTATTAATCTGTAGCTGAAAAAAGTCCCCAACACATGCACTATTTCCTCCTGTTTTTATGAAACTACATCTATAATAAAAGAGAAAGAATATCACCAGTCTTATCCTTTAGCAGAGCCAGTTCTGAGAGAAAGTCTTGGTATTTAAGCAAAGGGCCCCGCTCAGTGGTGTTGACAGTTAAGAACTTCAGCCTCCATTGATACACAGCTGTGGGTTTATAGCTAATAAAGAAAGAACCAGAAAATACGTGCCTCAGTATGTGTCCTCTGGTTTGGCAATCGGTGGACTTTAGAAGCTGTAAGCTTTTTTATTGTAAATATGTTTTTCATGTTGTGTAAACCAAGGTTGAGAACACTTTGTTGGTCAATACTTTTTATCTTGCATTCTGGGAAGAATATCCAAAAACAGAGTGCTGTATCTGCATTTTCAAATATTTTTTTGCAGATTACATGGTGACAACTTTTTGGGTTAAAATAATCTGTGTAAAAATACGTTAAATGAAGGCTTTACAACCTGTTATGCAGTTTGCCAGCCAATTTGAAAACTGTAAACTTTTTTCTCAATACTACTTCAGTTACTGCTGTCTAAGTGGACAAAAGGCAAACAAATTTGGTTTATGAATTATGGGTTCCAACTTGCTGTCCTAGCTTACCTTCCATACATAGTTATTAATATGCTGAAATCAAATTCTCCACTCACAACCTCTTAACTGGCATCAGTTTTATCCGTGTGTAGCAGGCAGACCACAGCAGGAGCATAACCACGTGCTGTGATATCCCATCTCATTGACTCTCCCTTAACACACACACACTCATGCCCTCTGCACATCATTAGAAGGCCGTCATTGTAACAGTGTTCACCCTGCAGCTCTCAGAAGCAGCACAGGTTACGTCACACACACAGCAGCTTATGGAGCCTTCCCTGTTATGTCATACACGCTTTTACTGCCACTGGCATTAAGGTCTTACATCGGTGGGTTTTGTGTGTGCGTCAGAAAGAAATAGCATCAGGGATAATAATAACTTGTATTATGGATTGCTTTTTGTAGAATAAAATTAAAAGCCAAAGTAGCTTCACAACCAAAACCATTATTTAATTGATTCTTTATGAGCACATAATATAAACCACATACATCTGCTTTCCAGTTGCCTTGCTGCTTTATGGCAGTTGTATCTAAATTGGAGTTTCTATTTTTACTGCTCCTCTGCTGGACAGACAGCGGGACAGATGGTTTGGTTTGTTGCGTCATTGTTTTTTTCCCCTCGCTGCTGTCAAATTCCCTCTCATCAGCTGTGCTTTATTGAACGTTGTTGGATCTGGCATCAAATTAACTGTACTTCCTGTCCTCCTGCTGACTGGCGTTGGTAATTGTTCACAGGTAGCTGCCAAATAAAGGAACCCCCATCTGTGATTGAGGGATGCAAATCATATCAAAGGCAGACTGTTTACATTTTTGCTGCATGGTATTTATGTCCATCCCAAACAATACATAACTTCTTGATTTAAAGATATCCTATTATAGTATATTACATGCATTCAGGAAAATAAATAGCATCTAGAGGAAGGATTCATAGACAGGTTAATTTGACCTTAAATAAAAATCAGTATCTGTAGGTGAATCCCTGTGATGCTTGTATCATGCTGTCCACTTCTATTAATATCATGGACACATCGATAAGGCTTTTCATTATGAATTCATCAATTGTAAAATTGCCAATATGTCTTGTTTCTTCCTTGTTACTGATAGACTTCAATCATCCAATCCACCAAACAACACCAAACAAGAGTCAATAGCAACAGCAGAATAAGCTGTTTGGCACATTTTTCATGGGCGCAACCCACATGCTCAGCTGTGCTGCTCATCCCACAAATGCATGTTCCTTACAAATGGGGCACCGTTTGGGAGAGGGAGCTAAACAGGCTTTCCAACGGTATAAGATTCATTGCCAAGAAGCATTGTTACAACAGAGAAATAATCTACCAAACACAAATTTCCGAACTTTTTGTTCGATGTTTAGTTGTCCTCAGTCTCATCTGCTTCACTTGGTCATGGAAGCATCAACATTTAATAGAGATGGTAAATTAACAGTGAAAACTCATCATAGCTTAATTTAACATCAGTATTCATAATTACACTTCATGTGTACTTCTCCTGATCTTTACCTCCTATAACAAGGTCCATAGGGGCATCTCAATAAATAAACATGTTCTATTATATTTTATATATATATAGATATACTGTATATATATATATATATATATATATATATATATATATATATATGTGTGTGTTTTATATTATACTGAATATTATTATATGATATATATATATATATATATATATATACTGTATATCAGTGGCGGACCGTGCATTTTATACCTGGGCCTTCACTGCTGTCCTGCAGCTGAAACACAGCTACGGTTATTATTTGTTTCGTCTAAAAATGAAGCTCAACACCTATAAATACACTAACTGCAGAGTGCAGATACATGAATACGCCGAGAGTGCGTCTCCTCTCTTCGCTGACTGCAGCTGGGACTGCTGCGCGAGGCTGCTGTGAGAGTACCCGCCTGTGAGTACTTTGGGGCGGCTCACGGCAGCACCCGCTGCTCGTTCACAACAGTTCAGAACGTACGTGCTTTCAAGTCAGAGTCAAAACACCAGCAAAGTCTCCAACAACTCCAGAAAAAGTCGCTAGATTTGTCGCTAGTAGCTTTTGATAAAAAAATTCGTCATGAGGGTTTGGAAAGTCGCCAGATTTAGCGAGGAAGTCGCCAAGTTGGCAACACTGGCACCGCTAAATGTGTCCCCAGAGCAACATTGGACGTAACAATAGTTCCTATCACATATAAAACCAAAAAAAAATCCATCTTCATAAAAACAAGTTGTACAAATAATAATATACAAACAAGCATATTAAAGCTACTGCAGATGTAAAAACAAAAGCAGTTAACAGAGCTGTTGTTCACTTAAAGACAAAGTCCATCCTTCTTTCTTTGTTAATAAAGAGTTTAATCTCACGGTTGTTCAGTACATCTGTGTGTTTTAGTTCCAGTAAGAAGTCCTTCTGGATTCATGGACGCCAGTAAAGACACGTATGGCTAGGCCAGCTAGCAGGCTCTGGCACGTCAAAGAATACGCCCAACATGTCAAACTAAAGATCTGATTGGTTGAACACTATGACAATCAACAATATCGTCCCCATTCACTTAAACTGCACATGGATTCACTTGTGAGTCTGCAGGCCTCGGGCCTCTCTTCTACCTAGAGACACAGAGGTGAAATCTGATTGGATAAAAGCTCTACTTAAAACAAGCTGCACTGGAAGCAGAGCAACTGAGGAAGACAGTAGCTGTGCAATGAGAAAATAAGATAATGGGAAAAATAATTATTTATGAAAAATTATTAAATTATAAAATAGCTATAACTTTGTGATTCTGTCTAGGCCAGCAGAGAAGGCCTTGCTGGCCCTGACGGCCCACCATATATACTGAATTGCCTGTGAGGGTGACAAAAATAAGATGTCCTGACGTGTTTATCAAAGTGTTATTTACTGCTTTTTTTCGTGTTGGAATAAATGTTAAATATTTAACTGCAAAGTAGTAATGCGTGTTTGATACCTTAATTTATTTGCATTAAATCATACTGGGATGTTTGCTGAAATTGATAGGTAGGATGGCCCTACCTAGAACATTTTCCACCAGCCGCCAGTGCCGCCACTGCTCCTTTCCATTTGTTCTTAACACGAGAAAGGAAGCATTGCAGCACCTTTCCTTAGCATTTAGAGAATTCAACTAGCTGAGTGCCACTTGAATACTTATGGGTCATCACTCAGCAAGAAAGACTAAAACAGAGCACCTATGCTTTGTGAGGCTTTAATTGAGCACAGCTAAATGCTAACTATACTATGCTAGCACGCTAACAGTGGTTAATGTTAACATGCTGATGTTTGCAGGTATATTGTTTATAATGTTTACTGTCTTAGTGTCTTGGCAGCAAACAACCCCCGTAAGACCAGAATACGTTTTATTTTTTACAATGCATGTTTTTTTTTGACAGACAAACATGTAATATGTTAATTACATTACATTACAGTCATTTAGCAGACGCTTTTATCCAAAGTGACTTACAATAAATGTATTCAACATCGGTTTTCAAGAGAACTAGTCACCAGAAGTCATAAGTGCATCTCCTTTTTTCAAACAAGCATCTTAAGAGCATAACCCAGACAGAGAACAGACGTGACCGGGTCGATCGGGCACAGGGACCTCTGAGCGACGGGGCAACCAATCACCCCGAGGCAGCAGAGCGAAGTGGTCGGGCGGGGGTGTAGGGCTTGACCATGGCCTGGAGATAGGAAGGAGCTGTTCCTTTCACTGCCCTGTAGGCACCAGAGTCTTAGACTGGATGAGCTCTTACAGGGAGCCAGTGTAGAGAACGGAGAAGGGAAGTTGTGTGGGAGAACTTGGGGCGATTGAACACCAGACGAGCTTGTGTTCGCCCAACAATGCATAAAGTAGTGCTTTCACTACTGAGGGTAAGCAAACAGAAACAAAAAAAGGTTGTGAGAGCAACACTTGTACCTGTACTGTCTTTCCTGTCACTCCAGGTCCCAACTGCTTTGCTGGGAACAGGGTGATCCCAGCGGGGCAACGTGTGAACATTGACGAGTGGACAGTATGCTACTGCACCTACCGGGACGGGACATGGCACACCCATCCCCAGGCCACTTGTGAGAAGCCCCCCCAGCCCAGCTCGACACCCAGCGCCCGCACCGAGGCCCCCGCGGATGAGCAGTCCAGGGGGAGAGGAGGGGGCCCGTTTATTCCCAGGCTGCATGTGATACCATGAAGGGGAGTGTAAATAAATAAAACCATTCATCTATTCGGATCAGGACAGCTAAATTGGGCTCCAATTTAGCATTAATCAACCTGCACATTTATGTTATAACAATGAGACTATTTCTGAACATGTTCAAAGTCATATTTCTAACAATTTCCAACAATACACCAAATATTTGTTTGGAATATGCGGGCAAATTCAGTTGAAAATTTATAATTTGCATGACAATGTGAATACATTTCACATTATCCCTTATTGGTGCTGAAACAATGAATCAATTGTGTGCCCCCCCCCCTTATTACTAATGATACTCCTGTTGAATGTATTACTCTGGCTGAGCATTGCACACTGCATTCGGTTGCAAAGTTATGATAGGAAAATGAACACATTTTGAGGAGCCTAGCAAAGTCAATTGATTGATTATTGGATCGACAGAAAATTCAACATAAATTTTGAGTGTCACTTTTTTTGTTTTAACTAATTTACAAGGCAAAAACGTTCACATTCCTTCCAGCTTCTAAAATGTAAGGATTAGCTGCTTTTGAATGGAATCTCTTTGAGGTCTGGACTGTTGGTCAGGAAAAACAATGTGAATGTGACATCTGAGAAAAGAGTTGTTAGTTGCGTGGGAAGCATGCAGAGGAATGAATTGTGAAGAGGAGCTACGCACCAACATCGGTACCTAATGCGGTGAGGCCACCTTTGTCTAGACAACACTCACTGTTAATGAATCCGTATTTATTTCTAATCTACCAGACACTCCTACTCCATAAAACCTCCCATCATTCCGCTGGGGAATATGGATGGAGTGGATTGTCAGGTTGTGCGAGATGAACGTATTGGTGATATATAGTAAGTGACAGAAGGGAAGCTGCACCCAACACGGTGAAGGAGTCTGTGCGCAGAGACGTCCGAGTAGACCAGACACACACACACACACACACACTCAGTGCTGACTGAGAATGACTTTAAGCAGAAACCCGGATGATTCACACTACCTGGAGTAACAGATGGTATATGTACTGTACATATGCAGTAGTAGTAGTAGAGGTAAGCCAGTAAGCGTATGCATCAATAATATTCCTGTTAATGTTTGTAATGATTGAGACTTGCATGTCAAAGTGCTGATTTCAGAGTTTGTACAGCCTGTTCAAACATCCACGGTGTATATTTGTGGTGTTTTCAGGTTATTAGACCTCTTCTTCGTTCATATTGGTAAATGAAGATTTGTGACCTAATAAATTCCCATCAGAGCTCCAGCCCACCTTCAACATGAGCAGAGGTCTAATAAGCCATTTTATTTCAGCATTACCTTAAAAATATTGTTTCCTGTACATAGAGGGTAAATGAAAACAACCAAGACAAGTGGCTGGATTACCAACAGTTTTTTATTGAAAACGAACAGAGGTGCAGGATCCAGCTCATGCTATGCTACCAGCGTTGGAGGCAATCCTTGGCCAAAGGTCAGCACACTCCTTGGCCACTGGGCCTGTGATGGCTGAACCTGCAGATACAGAGAAGTAAGGCGGAGTTAGTTTGGTTCCAACACAGCATGCTTCATTTCTATACAGATGGAAATAAGGGACAGCTGACTGCTGTAATTGAGACGAAAAACATTTAACAAAAAGGAAAACAAATAGAATGTGGCAAGATAACTTGACAAACTCCTAGTGTCTACTTCAGGACTGAATGCATTAGATGTTTTTGGGGGATAGCCACAAACCTTTAGACCTTCCACAAACTGAGGTGATCGGTTTAGTTAGTAATAGCAATACATAAGTTAAAACATCTGAGCATTACCACACCTGTATTACATACTCTGGTTGTACTGTCTCATCACTGATTGAGATCAGTCAGCCACAGTGTGACGCTGCCATCTCACCCACAGTGATGACGTTCATGTTCCCTTGTTCGACAACTCACCCAGCCACTGAGCAGACAAAGTAAGAGGTTTTTCAAGGGGAATATCCTCTTATTAACCTACAACCTGTATCACTAGGGTTGGTTTTGAGGAAGGCCGGACCAGAATAATTGACCATTTTGATATTCGTTCGCTGGGTATGTTTTAGGTTTTGGGATCCAGTCTGTTGTGTTTAAGTATATGATATATATATATATATATTATGATACAAGCCATGGCATCATGTTATTTTGCACTAGTTGGCTACTTATCTCTTCTTTCTTGTGTTCAATGTCAAATTGAGCATTAAAACAATAGCTTACAAGGTTTCTTAAATATAATCCCTGTGTGTCACTAGACGCCTGCAATCCTACCATAGGTGAGCGGAGTGCAGGACCACCGCATGTCGCTGTGGTCCCACTCAAGACCGGTCGAGGCTGTGCCAGCAGGGTTCTGAATGTGCAGCTGCTAGTCCACACATACAGACAGCGTTGCTGCTGCCAGTCCCATGTTTCTACATCAAGTTTGCCTTTGATAAATGTCAACTCACCTTTTTAACACAATACTAGCTTACATGGGGTTTCTGCTATGACTACTGTATTTCCACACTTAGAAGCAGACATTGCACTGATTTATGGAGCTGTGTAATACACTCAATTTTCCCAACTTGGTCCTGCAAATATTTTAAAAACAAAGCTTTGCATTACAAATTAAGGGATTCTGTACTTATAAATGCTAGAGGGCTTTTACTTTGAAGCAGAAAGAGGAAGTGTCTCGTTTAAAATGTAATTTAGTTTTAAATATCACACCACATCTCTGGATGAGCTGCAGCCAAAAGTTGATCAAGTGTGGTTACACTTTCAAAACTCGACCGATTGCATCTCGTAACAAACTCAAAATACAAAGTTGACCAAGGGAACACATCTCACATGTGCTTCCTCCGAGACACTCAACAGCGTTCTTGTGCTATGCCTTTATGACAGACTGACAGGCTGCAGGTTGTAAGGACCAGTTTGAGAGGTTTTACTGTGTGCTGTGTAAAATGTATATAAATAAAACGAGCACTGCTGGATTCAGCGAGAACATAGCTATATGAGAAACATTACCACCACAACCTATTTTACAGAGGTCACTAACCTCTCTAAAAATCAACTACATTAGTGAAACCATCTCAAATACTGTAGAACAAATCTGTCTAGCTGCTCTCACTTCTTTGCTTGAGGTCATTATGCAACAAAACATAGCTACGCTAATATACTTAATCTATTTCATGTGTCAACACATAACTTAAGTCAGAATGACTGACAGCAAATAATGAGCCTGGTGTAGAATCCGAACAAACCCACCTTTCATTTCTCCTTTGTTGTTTACTATGACACCTGCGTTGTCTTCAAAGTAAAGAAACACGCCATCTTTTCGCCGATACGACTTCCGCTGCCGTATCACCACCGCAGGATGCACTGTGGACAAAAGGAATGTGGAAAGTTCAAGTTATTACAAAGCCACAGAACACACACACCTGTGTTAACAATTCAATTTGACTGAAAAATACAGAGACAGGGCCACTGCAACAGAGACTGGCAGTAGAAACCATTATTTCACTTTAATTGAGATTGCACTGTGGGGACACTGTATTACTCCAACTACTGTACTGTTAGGAATTGAGTTGTACTATGAGCTATTCAGTGTCAATGAGACAGTCTGTGCTTCCAAGTCTTCCTAACTCTCAGCACATGTGGAGTTAAAAATCAATGCAGACATTTTCTAAATGTCAATGCATTTCTGCAAAGGACCTAAATGAATATCTCAGTGGTTTAAGCGAGTGTTAATTAAGCTGCCTCATCCTCTTTACCTCAATACAACAGTAGCTTGCACGGACTAGTTGTTTCCACTTACCCTTCTTCCTGAGTTCTGGCTTGCCTTTCTTGACTGTGGCCATGACCATGTCACCCACTCCTGCAGCAGGCAGACGGTTCAGACGCCCCTTGATGCCCTTCACAGAGATGATGTACAGGTTCTTAGCACCTGAGGGACAGAGGGAGAATGCAAACATGAAGCAGACCACATGGCAGAATCATCAGTTCAAGAACATTGCAGTATTCTGGCATTTTAGAAGCTGGGCAATATGGCCAAAACCTTTCACAACATAGGTAATTTCATATATCTCGATATACATCACAATATAGCATGTTTATTGATAATTCAATGAAGAAATTAATCGTCTTTATTAAATAACATTGTTTTGTAGACTGTAGAGCTGTACCCCATCAGCTGTTCCTCGCCCAATGAGCAACAGGAGCAAATAAAAACAGGGCATCTGACAAAAGGTTAAGTTTCAAACATGCCGCACAGTACTGCGGCCAGTAAGAACACGGTTCCATGGACATAATGCACAAAAATAGATATTTAGAATTCATTTTTTAAAGAACAAATATTCAACCGTAATCTTTGACACACTTTGGCAGCCCTGGTATACTATGAATTACATACTTGATGAATGAGAAGTACTGATACTTTTCTCATTGAATTAAGAACATAAGTGGAAAATATTGGAGATTTTCTTAGAAATTTTAGTTAGTATGTGCTTATTAGCAAAATGTGTGTCCCGATATCGATGTATGTAATCATCACGATTTGATTCAACTGAAAGACAATGTATTATATTGATTTATGGCCCAGCCCTGTATAGAAATGAGAGCTACCACACTTGTCATTTTGTCTCATCACTGATTGAGATTAATCAGCCAGTGTGTAACCGCCATCTCACCCACAGTGATGAGGTTCATATTCCCTTCTACGACAACTCACCCAGACACTGAGCAGACTAAGCAAGTGATTTTGGAAGGGGGACAGCATGGAACAAAGACTACGATTTGTATTGTTGGCCAATAAGCCTAATTAGTCAAATTCAATTCAGCCAACTGCCTTCTAATTCACCAACTCCAAAAATGACTGTAATGAACTCATGGAGCCATCACAATAAAATGTACATGCAAAAAGTCGTTGCTAAAATACACGTCTGCTGCCATCTTAACGCATCTTTTCCTGTCCAATTCAAAGAGTCAAGAATCCACTAACCTGTGCAGGAAGGTTAACATGGGTATAAGCATTTCCCATACATATCTTATTTTAACCCGGGACTTAATACCACCTGCAAAAAAAATAGCATATTTACACAACAGGTTAGTTGAGGTGTACCTGTGTTGTCAGCACAGTTGATGACCGCACCTACTGGGAGACCCAGCGAGATGCGGAACTTGGCTCCGGATGAACCACCACGTCCTGTAAGAAGAGCAGAACACAGTTCAAATTAACAGTTACACCTTCCTTTACCACTTCATAACAAAATCAAGGGACCTGTGACTATAATTAAGTGCCATCTCTACATTTGTTATCCAGTTTATGCCGTCATAATCCCTACCTTATCGCGTTAATAAACATTTAAAATGGTGTTCCATAAGACACTTGATATTCTGATTCAGATGTTGACAGGTAAAACTGATGACTTATATTTACATGTGATCTAACACTTACTTAAGCCCAACCACTGGCTTGTGCTAGAGAAGCCATTCTAACACATGTAGGACTTAAAGCATAACATCGCTGCAATGGTAATACACATGTCACCAGCAGATTAACTAGAGCTAGGGAAAATCAGGCCACTTCTCAGCCCATAACAAAAACTGAAAAATGTAAAATCGTAACATCTTAAGAGGCTGGCCTGCTATCATCTGCCAATTCAAACGCACCTGTGTTACCAAAATCACTAGGTTACAACTTGTCAGACTGTAGCAGCTAGCCACTTTACAAGTAATTTGTTGAAAACACCGAGTCTTTGAACATTGAGACCAACAGTTGACAGAAATATGCTAGCATTCATCAAAGAAGGCTCTTAACGGTGTTACAGAAGGCCACACATTGCGTGTTGGCTGGCTAACTTCACGTCAAAAACGGTGTTTACGGTTCGAGCTGTGTGACAAAGAAACTGGCAGCCGCCGTTAATTCTCAAATTTGTTTCAAAAGTGGCTAAAACATCAAGTTTGACACTGCCAACGACCACACTCATAGATAACGTGATGTAACGTTACTGTCACAGCCTAACGTTAGCTATCCATGCTGGCCTTACGTTAACTAACGTCACACTTGACGGTTAGCAGCACGGACTCCTCGTTTGAGATCATTAAATTATGCGACATTTGATCTTTAACAATTAAAGCTGTCTGAAGTGTACAGCAAAACAGCCAAATCATATTCTGCCTCTAGCTTTAGCGGTACATGCTTCATGCCTACACGGTGCTAACAGCGAAACTTAGCTTCAGCCAACTAGCCAGGGAAAATGCTATCGTTCACAAATCGGAGACCGTTTGCATAAATTTCAAACTAATCACGTAGATGTGTTATCTTGCCCACTCTATTACACACTATCATCAGTATAAGGACTGGCAGAAAGTAAAACAAAGCAGATGAATGTGGATTTTACAAGGTGGGTTTCGTACCTCTCTTAGACATGGCTGCTGTAGGGAAAGAGGAAGACGGAGAAAGGAATTGTGGGATATAAAGTTGAGCAGAACTTCATCCGGGTCATGCGCGGAGACGCGCTGCATTCACTACAGTGGTGTCGGGGGGAAAGAGCGTTTCTTCTTCTTCAATTGAATTTGCGGCAGACTAGACGCAGCAACGGACTATTGCTGCACTCTAAAGTTTATTTGGAGACATCCGTTGTGCGATTTATATAATTATGTAGAGTCCAGTACGATGGAGAATATTGATTACAGATTCTGTTGTTTCACTATTTTAAGTGACTTTAATGAATTATCTGTAATTCCAATTTCTGACAGCTCTTCTTGCATGATGCTTCTGGTGCTTCATGGTGCATTACTATGAAGGCAAATCAAAGTCAAAATCCGCGAGCACAAATGAGATCCGCGCGCGCGTGTGTGTGTAGAGGTCCCGCGCGAGCAAAATTGAAGCCTGCGAGGAGAAAACCATGCTTTGAGCGCGAGGGGCGTCCCCTAGCGCGCGACTTCTGTCACTGCTCTTTTGCTCGCTCTCGAGTAGTTTTTCTTTTTGTCACTAAGGCCAAATCCCAATGTCCCCCCTTACGGACTCACGGACTTTGAGGCGTGAGGGTTTAGGGCTGTCCCACTGTCAAATCGTCAAGTGTTTGAGGGCTCTCTTGCAGACATTTTGAGCCCTTTATTGAACCCTTTCCGTAAGTCAGCATGGTATGCTTTCACTGTTACTCTCTACATTATCAGAGTAATATTAGTGTGATATAAGCATGGTATGCTGACTTAGCCTAAGGGAATTGCCCACAAATCATTGCAATGTGCCGTTAAACACGGGGTTACCAGTGGACGCATGAAGACGTAAACAAAAAGGTAAACAAAGAGGACGGCTCACGTGTGTTCAGCCTGGAGTAATACATTTACTCGGAAACATTAAGGGTTAAAGATGGAACAAAAAATAAACATTATTTATTCATCAAATATTTGATTTTGTCATTGAAGCTGTTTAGATTAGTTTAGATTAGATTAGTAAATAGATTATATGAAATGACCTCTCATCTTTTGAGGAACGAGCCTGGAAGACATTCAAATCAGGGAGTACAAAGTATAAAATAAATACACACAATTATACATCATATTTTTTTGTCGTTTTCATGGTAACATGATATGTTGCTGCAAAGTGCTGTCCCATTTGTATTTACACCATTTCGAGCCCTCACAGTCTCTCACACTCAACCACTTACCAGGTGACATCAGTAAGTCCTTGGCCAAATCCCAATGTCCCCCCTAAACCCTCAAACCCTGAACCCTCAAGGACTTACTGATGTCACCTGGTAAGTGGTTGAGTGTGAGAGACTGTGAGGGCTCGAAATGGTGTAAATACAAATGGGATTTGACAGTGGGACAGCCCTAAACCCTCACGGACTTCGCGGGAGCGCGCCTCAAAGTCCGTGAGTCCGTAAGGGGGGACATTGGGATTTGGCCCTTGAGGGTTCAGGGTTTGAGGGTTTAGGGGGGACATTGGGATTTGGCCTATGTGGGCGGACCCAGTCACCATTAAATCACTACATTTAATTGGTTACAATCCTCGTCTTTGGATTGGCCGGATGTTTAGACATATTTAGAGGACAAAATAATATAACAATTCACTCCAAACTACTCAAAGTTTCTTCTCAAGGTTCTTGTCTTACCAGCGCCAGCAGAGGCTTGGCGTCCTCCTCATCAAAACCCTCCAGTTCAAACTCCCAAAGTCTTCAAAAAGAAACAAAACTATTTTATTTTCACTGTTACTCTCTACATTATCAGAGTAATATTAGTGTGATATAAGCATAGTTCAAGGTGTAGTGATGGACCATCTGTCTCAGTAACTCACTGTTCTCTCAGAGATTTTTTGTTCCGCTCCACAACAAGGTTGATCATATCTTCAGCAGTCACCTGAGATGGGATCTGTTTTTTCTGCTGAAGACTTAGAAGTTCCCTCATCAGTGCAGTCTAAAAAAGCATAAAGGAGATAAGTCATCTTTAAGCATGGCAAGACATAGTTTATCATTATTTACCTTACATATTGTAAGAGCCATTTTGTAGTTTTTGTTTTGGTACAACCTCCCACCACATGGGGGCGTAGTGGCGGTGTCAATCAGGCCACAGGTAATATAATCAGTGGGTTCATTGGACACAGGTGGTTGCTAATAGGCAGAAGCAAACAGTTTTTGACCGTGCACACTGTATGAATATAATTGTTATGATTTTTGGTTTATGTAAAGAAAATGGATTACAGCAGAGAAAGTGGTTGGCCTCTGTTTATATAGAAAATAAATGCCTATATTGGAAACTGGACTTCGTTATTTGTGGCACGCGTCAGAACAAACATTTCAGCAACCATAGTGACTTTTTTATTGGGAAGCAACGGTCACTACAATAAGTCAAAAACTGCTTTATTGAGGGCAGCGTGGGAGCTCTTCTGGCATTTGACTACGTTCCGGGACCAGCAGCTGTAGGCTACTCATCATCTTGTCTTTTGGACCGGAGCTGTTGGAGCGCCGGGGGCAGTCGGTGAGGCGGCGGAGCTGGTGGAGCCCGGAGCTGGTTGGAGCGCCGGAGAGTCGGTGAAGCTGCGGAGCTGGTTGGAGCGCACAGGAGCTGGTTGGAGCGCACAGGAGCTGGTTGGAGCGCCGGAGAGTCGGTGAAGCTGCGGAGCTGGTGGAGCCCACCGGAGCTGGTTGGAGCGCACAGGAGCGGGTTGGAGCGCGGTTGTCTCACGGACAAAAAAGAACGTAAGAACAACTGTAGGCCGTTCAACGCCAAGGTATGTGTAGCGCTACCTCCAACAAAGGAGTGGCCATTGTTGTAATTGTGCACACATGACTTTGTGCGTAAAATCCAACGCATTGGTGGTGACAGTATGAATGAACGAAGCGCGTATTCACAAAATTGAATTTGCGTAACTGACAATGAAAGAAGATCAAGCTGGCGATTCTGAACTCTTAACCGAGACAGAGCCTCGGGTTGAATCTGGTGATGTGGACTACACTGTAAAAAAGCGGACTGTTAAATTGACAGAAAAAGCACTTATGGAAAAAATTGTCAACTTGCAAAAACAAAGAAAGGTGAAATTCCAAAGAGCACACAATCTCAAAGAGATAATTGTAGATTTGATGGGTGATACAGGTTATGTAATAGAGGTAAAAGGTACATTTGAAAAATATAATGTTCTCTGTGGTGAAGCAAAAGAAATACATGAAGTGTTGATGGGGTTGTTACCTAAAGAGGAGGTGGAAAATCATGAAATGTGGTATAAAGTAAAGATGCTCAGTGTCAATGACTTTATTGCTGATGTAAATAAATGGTTGTTTTGCAATGAAAGTCACCTCAAAAATGAAGGTGTCGATCCTCATAATGAGGGGGTTAATGTGGAGCCTCAGGACAGCATTTCAAATGTTGAATCAAATACTTCCAACAAGTGCTCAGGTCGAAAAAGTAATGTCTCAAGAAGCAGCAAGTCTACAACATCATCTGCACGGCTTCAAACGGAGGCAGAAAAGGCTGCACTCATGGCACGTGCTGCAGCGCTACAGAAAAAGCATGTCTTGGAGGAACAAGCGGAACAGCTGAGGAGGACAAAAGAGCAACACGAAATGGACACTGAAATAGCAGCAACTACAGCAAAACTAGCAGTATTGAATGCCTCGTGTCATGACAGTGTTTCAAATGCACATTCGGATGGAATGGAATCCTATTTCAAAAAAGGAGCAAAACTCAATCCTCATGCTGAACAATACAACCCACAGCAAAAAGAGTCATCTCGGCAGAAATATTCATGGTCTGCCAACACTAAGGCAACAGTGGAAAAACTAATGGAAGCGGACAAGTATGAAAGTAAAGGTGCAGCTATGCAGACAAACTTCAAGTGGCAAACTTCTGAACAAATAAAATCACATCAATCGGATGTAAATCCTGGTGGTCAGCAAGCAACACAATCCCAAGGCAATCCTCAAGTACCTGGAGATCTCTACAGTCTGTTACAAAGACAGAATGAAGTAACAGCACTCCTTGTACAGACACAGAACTCTCAGTTCCTACCACACAGAGAAATTCCTGTTTTCGACGGAGATCCGCTCAAATTTAGAACATTCATCAGAGCTTTCGAACATTGTGTGGAAGCTAAAACAAACAGAGGAGATTGTTTGTATTATCTTGAGCAATTCACTAGGGGGCAGCCTAGAGAGCTGGTGCGTAGCTGCCAGCACATGGCTCCAGAAAGAGGTTATGCTGTGGCCAAAGACCTTCTTGGAAAACATTTTGGAAGTGAAATAAAGGTCACAGCTGCCTATGTGGATAAAATCATTGGATGGCCTGCTGTTAAAGCAGAAGATGTTAAAGGGCTACAAGCATATGCATTGTGTTTACGAGAGTGTTGCAACGCTATGAAGGAATTGCAATATTTAGACGAACTCAATATGCCAGCAAACATGAAAACAATAATGCAGAAACTTCCTTACAAGCTCAGAGAGAAATGGAGAGTGACTGCGTGTGACATCTCTGAAACCAAAGGTCGCAGATCTGGCTTTAAAGACATTATCAAGTTCATCGAGTACCAAGTCAAGATCGTTTCGGATCCAATCTTTGGCGACATTCAAGACACTCAAGGTGGTGTAAATAAAGGAGGCAACAAGGCAAAGTCGGAGCAAAAGTCGCAGTTCAAAAGAAACAGCTTTGCAACTGCTGTCTTTATGCCTACTGAACCAGCTGTGAATACATCCAAGAAAAGCATTCAGACTCAAACGCAAAGTATGTCACCTACAATTTCAAATGTTGGTTCCTGTCTGTATTGTATGCGTGGACACGCATTGGAGCATTGTCCACAATTGCAGAAAAGAACTCATCGGGAAAAATTGGACTTTCTGAAAGAGAAAAGAGTTTGCTTTGGTTGCCTGCGCATAGGACACATGAGCAAGGATTGCAATAAACGCATATCTTGCAAAGTTTGCAACCAAAGTCATCCCAGCATTCTTCACATTGAGAAAAAGGAAAGAAGCAAAGGCGAAGATCAGCCAAAGGAATTGTCGGTGAGTGGCACGGCTGTCTCTACTTGTGGTCATATAGGGGCCGGGGGCAGTAACGGCATCCTTTCAATCTTACCTGTCAATGTTAAGTGTACAAAGGGAAACAAAATCGTGCAAACTTATGCATTTCTGGATCCAGGAAGTACTGACACTTTCTGTTCTGAAAGTCTAATGGAAAGGCTGAACATCAAAGGAAGAAAAACAAAGATTAATCTACGTACAATGGGTCACAGTACTACTGTACCAAGTTGTATTGTCAAAGGTTTGGAAATCTCTGAATTTGCTGGCAAGCAGTTTTTTGAGCTTCCTAGTATGTTCACTCAGAAGGAAATGCCAGTGTCGACAAACAATATCATTCCTGAAGAAGAGTTGTCTAAGTGGACTTACCTGAAAGATGTAAACATTCCCCGTATTAATGCTGATGTTGATTTGTTGATTGGCACAAACGCCTCAAAGTTAATGGAACCGTGGGAAGTGATCAACAGCCGAGGAGAGGGACCATATGCAGAAAGAACTCTACTGGGCTGGGTGATTAATGGACCTCTTCATGGAAACAGTGCAAAGCAGTGTAAGAGTGGCTACCCTGCTGTTATTGTTAATCGGATTAGTGTTGACAAATTGGAAGAACTGTTGATAAGACAGTACAATCAGGATTTCAGTGAAAATCTATCTAATGACAAAGAGGAGATGTCGATAGAAGAAAGAAAGTTTATGGAAATAGTGAAAGGTTCAGTAAAACTTAAAGATGGCCAGTACAATATTAAGTTGCCTTTCAAGACACCCCATGTAAACATGCCAAACAACTTTTCTGTTGCTAAACAGCGTGTCGGTTCACTGAAAAGGAGACTTCTGAAGGATGAAAGTTACCACAAAGAATATTCAAACTTCCTTACTGATGTCATTAGCAAAGGATATGCTGAAAAGGTGCCAGAACATCAGTTGGAACGCACTGATGGAAAAACTTGGTATCTCCCTCACCATGGTGTATACCATCCACAGAAAAGAAGCTTACGTGTTGTGTTTGATTGTGGAGCAGAATTTAAAGGAGTCTCACTGAACAGTCAGCTTCTGCAAGGACCAAACCTGACAAGCTCTTTGTTAGGAGTTTTGTCACGGTTCAGGCAGGAACCTGTAGCAATCATGGCTGATGTGCAAGCAATGTTCCATCAAGTAAAAGTTGCAGAAGAACATTCAGACTTTTTGAGGTTTTTGTGGTGGCCAGAAGGGAACCTGGAGCAAGAACTTGTACAGTACCGTATGACTGTCCATTTATTTGGAGCAGTATCTTCTCCGAGTTGTGCATGTTATGCTCTAAGGAAAATTGCTGATGATAATCAAAACAGGTTTCCAGCAGAAGTAATTGACACGGTCACAAGAAGTTTTTATGTGGATGATCTTTTGAAAAGTTTGCCGTCTAAAGAAGATGCTACTATAATGGTCAAGAACCTCACAGCTATCTGCAAATTGGGAGGTTTCAATCTCACCAAGTGGATCAGCAACAGTCGTGAGGTGCTATTGGAGATTCCAGAAGAACATAGATCCAAGACCTGCAAGGAGTTGGATCTTGACAGAGACAAATTGCCAGTTGAACGGGCTCTTGGACTACAATGGTGCATTGAGACGGACACCTTCAAGTTCAAATTTAACATCCGAGAACAGCCACACACAAGACGTGGGATGTTATCTATGATCAGTTCCGTCTATGATCCTTTGGGTTTCTTAGCACCCTTCACAATCCCAGCTAAGATGATTTTGCAGGACCTGTGTCGGTTGAAATGTGGTTGGGATGATCCAGTACCCCAATTCTTTCAACAAAAATGGAAAAAGTGGTTGGAAGATCTTAAAAGAGTGGAAAGTTTCAAGGTCAGCAGATGCTTCAAACCGAAAGACTTTGGATACACAGCATCTGCTCAATTGCATCACTTCTCTGATGCCAGTGAAGATGCATATGGAACTGTTACATACATCAGGTTGCAAAACGACAAGAACAAAATACTATGGCACAGGAAGGAATTAGATGGAGTTTCAACCCTCCTGCTGGATCCCATCATGGTGGCGTTTGGGAACGCATCATACGTATGGTCAGGAGGATTTTAAGCACTGTTCTTCGTCAGCAATGTTTGGATGACGAAGGATTTCACACTATGTTATGTGAAGTGGAGGCCATACTGAATGATCGGCCTATTACACAGTTATCTGATGATCCTAATGACCTTGAGCCATTGACACCAAATCACATTCTCTTGATGAAAGGAAACCCAGTTTTGCCACCTGGACTTTTTGAAAAAAGGGATCTGTATATAAAAAGGAGATGGAGACAGACTCAGTATTTGGCTGATCTGTTTTGGAAAAGATGGACACAAGAATACATACCATTGCTGCAAGAAAGGCAAAGATGGAACGAGGAAAAAATAAACTTTTTACCTGGAGATATTGTCGTTGTTGTTGATTCAACAGCGCCTCGTGGATCCTGGATACTTGGAAAGATACTACAGACATTTCCTGATAGGAAAGGACTAGTGCGTTCTGTTCGTCTGCAAACCAAGACCAGCATAATTGAAAGACCAGTGACAAAGATTTGTCTGCTTTGTGAAGCAACTGACGTGTAAGAATAATGGTGAAACCCCACAACCATGTTTTCAAGACATGGAAACATACTTAATCGATTGTAGGGAATTCTTCTGAAACTGACTGTTTAAAACAGTACATTTTTTGTTTCTAATGTAATGGCTCCTTATGTAAATTTGTAAATAATTGTTTTGTCTCCTGCCAGAACCAATTAGGGGCCGGTGTGTAAGAGCCATTTTGTAGTTTTTGTTTTGGTACAACCTCCCACCACATGGGGGCGTAGTGGCGGTGTCAATCAGGCCACAGGTAATATAATCAGTGGGTTCATTGGACACAGGTGGTTGCTAATAGGCAGAAGCAAACAGTTTTTGACCGTGCACACTGTATGAATATAATTGTTATGATTTTTGGTTTATGTAAAGAAAATGGATTACAGCAGAGAAAGTGGTTGGCCTCTGTTTATATAGAAAATAAATGCCTATATTGGAAACTGGACTTCGTTATTTGTGGCACGCGTCAGAACAAACATTTCAGCAACGTTAGTGACTTTTTTATTGGGAAGCAACGGTCACTACACATATTATAGTGTGAGCTTGGATGGATAGTGGGTCTTACCTGACACTGGTAACTGTTCATATTCCAGTTGATCTGCAGAGCCCGCTCATAAATCGACGTATCGAACAACACCTTTGAAGGGAATAAGATATGGTACTTCTAGTTTTAGTCACTTCTTTAACACACATCTGAACATTTTTAAAACTCTAACTGCAGTAAAGACAAAAAACTCTCACTTACCCTGATGGGTCTGTAGATTCCTATGCTTCCTTCAATAAACTCCATTGGTATTTTGTTGCTGTAGTTCACAAAACAAACCAAACAGTTCAGCGACAAAAGTAAATTTCACAAGTGTAAGTTCAAGGATAGTCTGGATAATAGTCTATCACGGTCGAGCTTTCTGGCACAAGTGAGCAGAGTGTGTTTTGGGTCAAGTGATTTAAGCTCCGGAGTAGAATCATCTTTCTAGAATGGAACTGACTTGTGTTCCACATTCTGGTTGGTCATGTGGTCATGATGGAGCCATGAGGTGCCATTGATTACATACTCAGTGAAATCCTTTGATATATTTTGCTGTAAAGGATAAATCTGATATCTACAGTAACATGATAAATCTTACACTTCCGCCCCATTGTTGTCCAAAAACTATTAAAAACACATCAGTGAGCCACATTGTTGCACTGGGTTCCTTCATAACTCTGAACTGTAATGGTCATTTTTTACGTAGTGTATATTTCTACTCAGTATATTGTACTCATGCATAAGTAATTTTGCTCTGAACTTTGTTGAACTTCACCGTGTCTCTGTTGTGCAAAAGAAGAATTCTCCCTTGCCTGTTCACAAAGATAACTAACTGTGTTGTATGAGAATGTTCCACCGCCAAGGCCTTTGGGCCGCTTGTTTTGGTTGCTTGCCATTTGTTTTTCATTGTTGTTTCTATCAGTCTGAGACCAAAATGTCTGTAACATTGGCCATCGGCCCCCACCTTTGCTCATTCTGTATAAAGAAAGCTTGTTCACTTTTTTCTTGGTTCTTCCTCACTGAGACTGTACACATTCTGTTGTGATGATTGAACCTTCTCTGCGCAGAATACTGAAAGACAACCGGGTTTTTGGTATTATTTATTTCAGCAGTAAAATAACCTTCTCTGCGCAGAATACTGAAAGACAACCAGGTTTTTGGTATTATTTATTTCAGCAGTAAAAGACTCACGCAAAGCAGGTATAGGAATATTTTCCACCACAATAAACACACAAAACAAAATAAAAAACAATTTGAACAATAACAGACATTTTTGTGTAAAGTCTCACGATATGGTCTTCCTGGATCAATTTCACTAACATGATTGATTTAAAAACAATTTCAGCGACTGAACACAGGGACAGTAGTTTATTTTGAGTCATTCCCCCAGTAAATACTCACTTTCTTACCATGTTTCTTTAAATCCGCAGAAGAATATAGTCCCCAACAAATGCCCCATTTCCTCTTATTTAACACAGAGACGATACACATCGAGCTTGTTCCTGCTGTCAGAGACAGCTTCGCATTGACGATATGATCACCTACCTCAGCATGCATGAATGTGCATGAAAGGTTGCACATCAGAATGGAAAATTCATCACTACCAAGATACTATTATTTAAAATCATTTGTCCATGAAATGCGATATTCCTACCACACGTTGGTTTAGGGGGGAAGCTATGGAGAAGGACTTCTGGTTGGTCTCAACGAAGTTCTGGCAAACAATAAGACTAGTCAGGAGCAGCACACAAGGGGCAGTTTTCAGTCAAGTGTGAAGCGGTTGGGATGAGAGTCGGCACCTACAAGGGAGGAGAACTGCTGTCCCTGACTGGGGGTATTGTCAAATGGTGGAATGAGCCGTTTGCGGAATTCCGGATCCCGACCAACACAACTCGAGGTGCAGCTGGGGGTCCTCAGAATTGCTTCTCTGCTCTTTGCAGATGATGTTGATCTATTGGCTTCATCAGGCCGTGACCTTCAGCACGCACTGGGACAGTTTGCAGTCGAGTGTGAAGCGGTGAGGATTACAGTTAGCACCTACAATTACGAAGCCGTGGTTCTCAACCAGAAAGTGGAGGATTGCTCACCCTTGGGTGGGAGTGAGTGGCTGCCCCAAATTACAGAGTTCAAGTATCTCTGAGAGAAAACATTATTCACACACTGCTTCTTTTGATCCAGTTTGCTGGGAACGCAACTCAGAAGACTTTGATTGTGTGGAGGAAAAGCTAACCCTGGGGCAGTTGTACTTATTATCCAGTTTCTGACAATTCCACTAAGTAGAATTTTATTGTGTGGAGTAAGCAGGAACAAACAATAGTGTTTCTGCCCAGTTTCGAACGGGGGACCTTTCGCGTGTTAGGCGAACGTGATAACCACTACACTACGGAAACTGCTGAAAATTACCTTTGCGCACGTGCCCAGGCTAAATGCACCATTCACACTTGACTGCAAACATTTCAGATGCCAGACAACATGATTTCTGAATGGATTCAGTGACAGCTGCTGTGTCATTGAGTGACAGTAAATGTCTACTACACTTAAAGCCGCCCCTGTATAGCTCTAAGAATTCCCTTTAAATTCCGGAACAGCGCCGCTTTTTTTTCACTAGCCAAAAATGCTACAAGTGCAGTCCTCGTTAGTATAGTGGACAGTATCTCTGCTTGTCACGCAGAAGACCAGGGTTCGATTCCCTGACGGGGAGTTTTCTACCAGCTGCTACTAAGACAACAGCCATTTAACACAGAGACGATACACATCGAACTTGTTCCTGCTGTCAGAAACAGCTTCACATTGACGATATGATCACCTACCTCAGCATGCATGAATGTGCGTGAAAGGTTGCACATCAGAATGGAAAATTCATCACTACCAAGATACTATTATTTAAAATCATTTGTCCATGAAATGCGATATTCCTACCACACGTTGGTTTAGGGGGAAAGCTATCGAGAAGGACTCCTGGTTTGTCTCAACGAAGTTCTGGCAAACAATAAGACTAGTCAGGAGCAGCACACAAGGGGCAGTTTTCAGTCAAGTGTGAAGCGGTTTGGATGAGATTCGGCACCTACAAGGGAGGAGAACTGCTGTCCCTGACTGGGGGTATTGTCAAATGGTGGAATGAGCCGTTTGCGGAATTCCGGATCCCGACCAACACAACTCGAGGTGCAGCTGGGGGTCCTCAGAATTGCTTCTCTGCTCTTTGCAGATGATGTTGATCTATTGGCTTCATCAGGCCGTGACCTTCAGCACGCACTGGGACAGTTTGCAGTCGAGTGTGAAGCGGTCAGGATTACAGTTAGCACCTACAATTACGAAGCCGTGGTTCTCAACCAGAAAGTGGAGGATTGCTCACCCCTGGATGGGAGTGAGTGGCTGCCCCAAATTACAGAGTTCAAGTATCTCTGAGAGAAAACATTATTCACACAGTGCTTCTTTTGATCCAGTTTGCTGGGAACGCAACTCAGAAGACTTTGATTGTGTGGAGGAAAAGCTAACCCTGGGGCAGTTGTACTTATGATCCCGTTTCTGACAATTCCACTAAGTAGAATTTTATTGTGTGGAGTAAGCAGGAACAAACAATAGTGTTTCCGCCCAGTTTCGAACGGGGGACCTTTCGCGTGTTAGGCGAACGTGATAACCACTACACTACGGAAACTGCTGAAAATGACCTTTACGCACGTGCCCAGGCTCAATGCACCATTCACACTTGACTGCAAACATTTCAGATGCCAGACAACATGATTTCTGAATGGATTCAGTGACAGCTGCTGTGTCATTGAGTGACAGTAAATGTCTACTACACTTAAAGCCGCCCCTGTATAGCTCTAAGAATTCCCTTTAAATTCCGGAACAGCGACGCTTTTTTTTCACTAGCCAAAAATGCTACTAGTGCAGTCCTCGTTAGTATAGTGGACAGTATCTCTGCTTGTCACGCAGAAGACCAGGGTTCGATTCCCTGACGGGGAGTTTTCTACCAGCTGCTAGTAAGACAACAGCCATTTAACACAGAGACGATACACATCGAACTTGTTCCTGCTGTCAGAGACAGCTTCACATTGACAATATGATCACCTACCTCTGCATGCATGAATGTGCGTGAAAGGTTGCACATCAGAATGGAAAATTCATCACTACCAAGATACTATTATTTTAAATCATTTGTCCATGAAATGCGATATTCCTACCACACGTTTGTTTAGGGGGAAAGCTATCGAGAAGGACTTCTGGTTGGTCTCAACGAAGTTCTGGCAAACAATAAGACTCGTCAGGAGCAGCACACAAGGGGCAGTTTTCAGTCAAGTGTGAAGCGGTTTGGATGAGATTCGGCACCTACAAGGGAGGAGAACTGCTGTCCCTGACTGGGGGTATTGTCAAATGGTGGAATGAGCCGTTTGCGGAATTCCAGATCCCGACCAACACAACTCGAGGTGCAGCTGGGGGTCCTCAGATTTACTTCTCTGCTCTTTGCAGATGATGTTGATCTATTGGCTTCATCAGGCCGTGACCTTCAGCACGCACTGGGACAGTTTGCAGTCGAGTGTGAATCGGTCAGGATTACAGTTAGCACCTACAATTACGAAGCCGTGGTTCTCAACCAGAAAGTGGAGGATTGCTCATCCCTGGGTGGGAGTGAGTGGCTGCCCCAAATTACAGAGTTCAAGTATCTCTGAGAGAAAACATTATTCACACAGTGCTTCTTTTGATCCAGTTTGCTGGGAACGCAACTCAGAAGACTTTGATTGTGTGGAGGAAAAGCTAACCCTGGGGCAGTTGTACTTATGATCCAGTTTCTGACAATTCCACTAAGTAGAATTTTATTGTGTGGAGTAAGCAGGAACAAACAATAGTGTTTCCGCCCAGTTTCAAACGGGGGACCTTTCGCGTGTTAGGCGAACGTGATAACCACTACACTACGGAAACTGCTGAAAATGACCTTTACGCACGTGCCCAGGCTCAATGCACCATTCACACTTGACTGCAAACATTTCAGATGCCAGACAACATGATTTCTGAATGGATTCAGTGACAGCTGCTGTGTCATTGAGTGACAGTAAATGTCTACTACACTTAAAGTCGCCCCTGTATAGCTCTAAGAATTCCCTTTAAATTCCGGAACAGCGCCGCTTTTTTTTCACTAGCCAAAAATGCTACAAGTCCAGTCCTCGTTAGTATGGTGGACAGTATCTCTGCTTGTCACGCAGAAGACCAGGGTTCGATTCCCTGACGGGGAGTTTTCTACCAGCTGCTAGTAAGACAACAGCCATTTAACACAGAGACGATACACATCGAACTTGTTCCTGCTGTCAGAGACAGCTTCACATTGACAATATGATCACCTACCTCTGCATGCATGAATGTGCGTGAAAGGTTGCACATCAGAATGGAAAATTCATCACTACCAAGATACTATTATTTAAAATCATTTGTCCATGAAATGCGATATTCCTACCACACGTTGGTTTAGGGGGAAAGCTATCGAGAAGGACTTCTGGTTGGTCTCAACGAAGTTCTGGCAAACAATAAGACTCGTCAGGAGCAGCACACAAGGGGCAGTTTTCAGTCAAGTGTGAAGCGGTTTGGATGAGATTCGGCACCTACAAGGGAGGAGAATTGCTGTCCCTGACTGGGGGTATTGTCAAATGGTGGAATGAGCCGTTTGCGGAATTCCAGATCCCGACCAACACAACTCGAGGTGCAGCTGGGGGTCCTCAGAATTGCTTCTCTGCTCTTTGCAGATGATGTTGATCTATTGGCTTCATCAGGCCGTGACCTTCAGCACGCACTGGGACAGTTTGCAGTCGAGTGTGAATCGGTCAGGATTACAGTTAGCACCTACAATTACGAAGCCGTGGTTCTCAACCAGAAAGTGGAGGATTGCTCATCCCTGGGTGGGAGTGAGTGGCTGCCCCAAATTACAGAGTTCAAGTATCTCTGAGAGAAAACATTATTCACACAGTGCTTCTTTTGATCCAGTTTGCTGGGAACGCAACTCAGAAGACTTTGATTGTGTGGAGGAAAAGCTAACCCTGGGGCAGTTGTACTTATGATCCAGTTTCTGACAATTCCACTAAGTAGAATTTTATTGTGTGGAGTAAGCAGGAACAAACAATAGTGTTTCCGCCCAGTTTCAAACGGGGGACCTTTCGCGTGTTAGGCGAACGTGATAACCACTACACTACGGAAACTGCTGAAAATGACCTTTACGCACGTGCCCAGGCTCAATGCACCATTCACACTTGACTGCAAACATTTCAGATGCCAGACAACATGATTTCTGAATGGATTCAGTGACAGCTGCTGTGTCATTGAGTGACAGTAAATGTCTACTACACTTAAAGTCGCCCCTGTATAGCTCTAAGAATTCCCTTTAAATTCCGGAACAGCGCCGCTTTTTTTTCACTAGCCAAAAATGCTACAAGTCCAGTCCTCGTTAGTATGGTGGACAGTATCTCTGCTTGTCACGCAGAAGACCAGGGTTCGATTCCCTGACGGGGAGTTTTCTACCAGCTGCTAGTAAGACAACAGCCATTTAACACAGAGACGATACACATCGAACTTGTTCCTGCTGTCAGAGACAGCTTCACATTGACAATATGATCACCTACCTCTGCATGCATGAATGTGCGTGAAAGGTTGCACATCAGAATGGAAAATTCATCACTACCAAGATACTATTATTTAAAATCATTTGTCCATGAAATGCGATATTCCTACCACACGTTGGTTTAGGGGGAAAGCTATCGAGAAGGACTTCTGGTTGGTCTCAACGAAGTTCTGGCAAACAATAAGACTCGTCAGGAGCAGCACACAAGGGGCAGTTTTCAGTCAAGTGTGAAGCGGTTTGGATGAGATTCGGCACCTACAAGGGAGGAGAATTGCTGTCCCTGACTGGGGGTATTGTCAAATGGTGGAATGAGCCGTTTGCGGAATTCCAGATCCCGACCAACACAACTCGAGGTGCAGCTGGGGGTCCTCAGAATTGCTTCTCTGCTCTTTGCAGATGATGTTGATCTATTGGCTTCATCAGGCCGTGACCTTCAGCACGCACTGGGACAGTTTGCAGTCGAGTGTGAATCGGTCAGGATTACAGTTAGCACCTACAATTACGAAGCCGTGGTTCTCAACCAGAAAGTGGAGGATTGCTCATCCCTGGGTGGGAGTGAGTGGCTGCCCCAAATTACAGAGTTCAAGTATCTCTGAGAGAAAACATTATTCACACAGTGCTTCTTTTGATCCAGTTTGCTGGGAACGCAACTCAGAAGACTTTGATTGTGTGGAGGAAAAGCTAACCCTGGGGCAGTTGTACTTATGATCCAGTTTCTGACAATTCCACTAAGTAGAATTTTATTGTGTGGAGTAAGCAGGAACAAACAATAGTGTTTCCGCCCAGTTTCAAACGGGGGACCTTTCGCGTGTTAGGCGAACGTGATAACCACTACACTACGGAAACTGCTGAAAATGACCTTTACGCACGTGCCCAGGCTCAATGCACCATTCACACTTGACTGCAAACATTTCAGATGCCAGACAACATGATTTCTGAATGGATTCAGTGACAGCTGCTGTGTCATTGAGTGACAGTAAATGTCTACTACACTTAAAGCCACCCCTGTATAGCTCTAAGAATTCCCTTTAAATTCCGGAACAGCGCCGCTTTTTTTTCACTAGCCAAAAATGCTACTAGTGCAGTCCTCGTTAGTATAGTGGACAGTATCTCTGCTTGTCACGCAGAAGACCAGGGTTCGATTCCCTGACGGGGAGTTTTCTACCAGCTGCTAGTAAGACAACAGCCATTTAACACAGAGACGATACACATCGAACTTGTTCCTGCTGTCAGAGACAGCTTCACATTGACGATATGATCACCTACCTCAGCATGCATGAATGTGCGTGAAAGCTTGCACATCAAAATGGAAAAATCATCACTACCAAGATACTATTATTTAAAATCATTTGTCCATGAAATGCGATATTCCTACCACACGTTGGTTTAGGGGGAAAGCTATCGAGAAGGACTTCTGGTTGGTCTCAACGAAGTTCTGGCAAACAATAAGACTAGTCAGGAGCAGCACACAAGGGGCAGTTTTCAGTCAAGTGTGAAGCGGTTTGGATGAGATTCGGCACCTACAAGGGAGGAGAACTGCTGTCCCTGACTGGGGGTATTGTCAAATGGTGGAATGAGCCGTTTGCGGAATTCCGGATCCCGACCAACACAACTCGAGGTGCAGCTGGGGGTCCTCAGAATTGCTTCTCTGCTCTTTGCAGATGATGTTGATCTATTGGCTTCATCAGGCCGTGACCTTCAGCACGCACTGGGACAGTTTGCAGTCGAGTGTGAAGCGGTCAGGATTACAGTTAGCACCTACAATTACGAAGCCGTGGTTCTCAACCAGAAAGTGGAGGATTGCTCACCCCTGGGTGGGAGTGAGTGGCTGCCCCAAATTACAGAGTTCAAGTATCTCTGAGAGAAAACATTATTCACACAGTGCTTCTTTTGATCCAGTTTGCTGGGAACGCAACTCAGAAGACTTTGATTGTGTGGAGGAAAAGCTAACCCTGGGGCAGTTGTACTTATGATCCAGTTTCTGACAATTCCACTAAGTAGAATTTTATTGTGTGGAGTAAGCAGGAACAAACAATAGTGTTTCCGCCCAGTTTCAAACGGGGGACCTTTCGCGTGTTAGGCGAACGTGATAACCACTACACTACGGAAACTGCTGAAAATGACCTTTACGCACGTGCCCAGGCTCAATGCACCATTCACACTTGACTGCAAACATTTCAGATGCCAGACAACATGATTTCTGAATGGATTCAGTGACAGCTGCTGTGTCATTGAGTGACAGTAAATGTCTACTACACTTAAAGTCGCCCCTGTATAGCTCTAAGAATTCCCTTTAAATTCCGGAACAGCGCCGCTTTTTTTTCACTAGCCAAAAATGCTACAAGTCCAGTCCTCGTTAGTATGGTGGACAGTATCTCTGCTTGTCACGCAGAAGACCAGGGTTCGATTCCCTGACGGGGAGTTTTCTACCAGCTGCTAGTAAGACAACAGCCATTTAACACAGAGACGATACACATCGAACTTGTTCCTGCTGTCAGAGACAGCTTCACATTGACAATATGATCACCTACCTCTGCATGCATGAATGTGCGTGAAAGGTTGCACATCAGAATGGAAAATTCATCACTACCAAGATACTATTATTTAAAATCATTTGTCCATGAAATGCGATATTCCTACCACACGTTGGTTTAGGGGGAAAGCTATCGAGAAGGACTTCTGGTTGGTCTCAACGAAGTTCTGGCAAACAATAAGACTCGTCAGGAGCAGCACACAAGGGGCAGTTTTCAGTCAAGTGTGAAGCGGTTTGGATGAGATTCGGCACCTACAAGGGAGGAGAATTGCTGTCCCTGACTGGGGGTATTGTCAAATGGTGGAATGAGCCGTTTGCGGAATTCCAGATCCCGACCAACACAACTCGAGGTGCAGCTGGGGGTCCTCAGAATTGCTTCTCTGCTCTTTGCAGATGATGTTGATCTATTGGCTTCATCAGGCCGTGACCTTCAGCACGCACTGGGACAGTTTGCAGTCGAGTGTGAATCGGTCAGGATTACAGTTAGCACCTACAATTACGAAGCCGTGGTTCTCAACCAGAAAGTGGAGGATTGCTCATCCCTGGGTGGGAGTGAGTGGCTGCCCCAAATTACAGAGTTCAAGTATCTCTGAGAGAAAACATTATTCACACAGTGCTTCTTTTGATCCAGTTTGCTGGGAACGCAACTCAGAAGACTTTGATTGTGTGGAGGAAAAGCTAACCCTGGGGCAGTTGTACTTATGATCCAGTTTCTGACAATTCCACTAAGTAGAATTTTATTGTGTGGAGTAAGCAGGAACAAACAATAGTGTTTCCGCCCAGTTTCAAACAGGGGACCTTTCGCGTGTTAGGCGAACGTGATAACCACTACACTACGGAAACTGCTGAAAATGACCTTTACGCACGTGCCCAGGCTCAATGCACCATTCACACTTGACTGCAAACATTTCAGATGCCAGACAACATGATTTCTGAATGGATTCAGTGACAGCTGCTGTGTCATTGAGTGACAGTAAATGTCTACTACACTTAAAGTCGCCCCTGTATAGCTCTAAGAATTCCCTTTAAATTCCGGAACAGCGCCGCTTTTTTTTCACTAGCCAAAAATGCTACAAGTCCAGTCCTCGTTAGTATGGTGGACAGTATCTCTGCTTGTCACGCAGAAGACCAGGGTTCGATTCCCTGACGGGGAGTTTTCTACCAGCTGCTAGTAAGACAACAGCCATTTAACACAGAGACGATACACATCGAACTTGTTCCTGCTGTCAGAGACAGCTTCACATTGACAATATGATCACCTACCTCTGCATGCATGAATGTGCGTGAAAGGTTGCACATCAGAATGGAAAATTCATCACTACCAAGATACTATTATTTAAAATCATTTGTCCATGAAATGCGATATTCCTACCACACGTTGGTTTAGGGGGAAAGCTATCGAGAAGGACTTCTGGTTGGTCTCAACGAAGTTCTGGCAAACAATAAGACTCGTCAGGAGCAGCACACAAGGGGCAGTTTTCAGTCAAGTGTGAAGCGGTTTGGATGAGATTCGGCACCTACAAGGGAGGAGAATTGCTGTCCCTGACTGGGGGTATTGTCAAATGGTGGAATGAGCCGTTTGCGGAATTCCAGATCCCGACCAACACAACTCGAGGTGCAGCTGGGGGTCCTCAGAATTGCTTCTCTGCTCTTTGCAGATGATGTTGATCTATTGGCTTCATCAGGCCGTGACCTTCAGCACGCACTGGGACAGTTTGCAGTCGAGTGTGAATCGGTCAGGATTACAGTTAGCACCTACAATTACGAAGCCGTGGTTCTCAACCAGAAAGTGGAGGATTGCTCATCCCTGGGTGGGAGTGAGTGGCTGCCCCAAATTACAGAGTTCAAGTATCTCTGAGAGAAAACATTATTCACACAGTGCTTCTTTTGATCCAGTTTGCTGGGAACGCAACTCAGAAGACTTTGATTGTGTGGAGGAAAAGCTAACCCTGGGGCAGTTGTACTTATGATCCAGTTTCTGACAATTCCACTAAGTAGAATTTTATTGTGTGGAGTAAGCAGGAACAAACAATAGTGTTTCCGCCCAGTTTCAAACGGGGGACCTTTCGCGTGTTAGGCGAACGTGATAACCACTACACTACGGAAACTGCTGAAAATGACCTTTACGCACGTGCCCAGGCTCAATGCACCATTCACACTTGACTGCAAACATTTCAGATGCCAGACAACATGATTTCTGAATGGATTCAGTGACAGCTGCTGTGTCATTGAGTGACAGTAAATGTCTACTACACTTAAAGCCGCCCCTGTATAGCTCTAAGAATTCCCTTTAAATTCCGGAACAGCGCCGCTTTTTTTTCACTAGCCAAAAATGCTACTAGTGCAGTCCTCGTTAGTATAGTGGACAGTATCTCTGCTTGTCACGCAGAAGACCAGGGTTCGATTCCCTGATGGGGAGTTTTCTACCAGCTGCTAGTAAGACAACAGCCATTTAACACAGAGACGATACACATCGAACTTGTTCCTGCTGTCAGAGACAGCTTCACATTGACGATATGATCACCTACCTCAGCATGCATGAATGTGCGTGAAAGCTTGCACATCAAAATGGAAAAATCATCACTACCAAGATACTATTATTTAAAATCATTTGTCCATGAAATGCGATATTCCTACCACACGTTGGTTTAGGGGGAAAGCTATCGAGAAGGACTTCTGGTTGGTCTCAACGAAGTTCTTGCAAACAATAAGACTAGTCAGGAGCAGCACACAAGGGGCAGTTTTCAGTCAAGTGTGAAGCGGTTTGGATGAGATTCGGCACCTACAAGGGAGGAGAACTGCTGTCCCTGACTGGGGGTATTGTCAAATGGTGGAATGAGCCGTTTGCGGAATTCCGGATCCCGACCAACACAACTCGAGGTGCAGCTGGGGGTCCTCAGAATTGCTTCTCTGCTCTTTGCAGATGATGTTGATCTATTGGCTTCATCAGGCCGTGACCTTCAGCACGCACTGGGACAGTTTGCAGTCGAGTGTGAAGCGGTCAGGATTACAGTTAGCACCTACAATTACGAAGCCGTGGTTCTCAACCAGAAAGTGGAGGATTGCTCACCCCTGGGTGGGAGTGAGTGGCTGCCCCAAATTACAGAGTTCAAGTATCTCTGAGAGAAAACATTATTCACACAGTGCTTCTTTTGATCCAGTTTGCTGGGAACGCAACTCAGAAGACTTTGATTGTGTGGAGGAAAAGCTAACCCTGGGGCAGTTGTACTTATGATCCAGTTTCTGACAATTCCACTAAGTAGAATTTTATTGTGTGGAGTAAGCAGGAACAAACAATAGTGTTTCCGCCCAGTTTCAAACGGGGGACCTTTCGCGTGTTAGGCGAACGTGATAACCACTACACTACGGAAACTGCTGAAAATGACCTTTACGCACGTGCCCAGGCTCAATGCACCATTCACACTTGACTGCAAACATTTCAGATGCCAGACAACATGATTTCTGAATGGATTCAGCGACAGCTGCTGTGTCATTGAGTGACAGTAAATGTCTACTACACTTAAAGCCGCCCCTGTATAGCTCTAAGAATTCCCTTTAAATTCCGGAACAGCGCCGCTTTTTTTTCACTAGCCAAAAATGCTACAAGTGCAGTCCTCGTTAGTATAGTGGACAGTATCTCTGCTTGTCACGCAGAAGACCAGGGTTCGATTCCCTAACGGGGAGTTTTCTACCAGCTGCTAGTAAGACAACAGCAATTTAACACAGAGACGATACACATCGAGCTTGTTCCTGCTGTCAGAGACAGCTTCACATTGACAATATGATCACCTACCTCAGCATGCATGAATGTGCATGAAAGGTTGCACATCAGAATGGAAAATTCATCACTACCAAGATACTATTATTTAAAATCATTTGTCCATGAAATGCGATATTCCTACCACACGTTGGTTTAGGGGGAAAGCTATCGAGAAAGACTTCTGGTTGGTCTCAACGAAGTTCTGGCAAACAATAAGACTAGTCAGGAGCAGCACACAAGGGGCAGTTTTCAGTCAAGTGTGAAGCGGTTTGGATGAGATTCGGCACCTACAAGGGAGGAGAACTGCTGTCCCTGACTGGGGGTATTGTCAAATGGTGGAATTAGCCGTTTGCGGAATTCCAGATCCCGACCAACACAACTCGAGGTGCAGCTGTGGGTCCTCAGAATTGCTTCTCTGCTCTTTGCAGATGATGTTGATCTATTGGCTTCATCAGGCCGTGACCTTCAGCACGCACTGGGACAGTTTGCAGTCGAGTGTGAAGTGGTCAGGATTACAGTTAGCACCTACAATTACGAAGCCGTGGTTCTCAACCAGAAAGTGGAGGATTGCTCACCCCTGGGTGGGAGTGAGTGGCTGCCCCAAATTACAGAGTTCAAGTATCTCTGAGAGAAAACATTATTCACACAGTGCTTCTTTTGATCCAGTTTGCTGGGAACGCAACTCAGAAGACTTTGATTGTGTGGAGGAAAAGCTAACCCTGGGGCAGTTGTACTTATGATCCAGTTTCTGACTATTCCACTAAGTAGAATTTTATTGTGTGGAGTAAGCAGGAACAAACAATAGTGTTTCCGCCCAGTTTCGAACGGGGGACCTTTCGCGTTATAGGCGAACGTGATAACCACTACACTACGGAAACTGCTGAAAATGACCTTTACGCACGTGCCCAGGCTCAATGCACCATTCACACTTGACTGCAAACATTTCAGATGCCAGACAACATGATTTCTGAATGGATTCAGTGACAGCTGCTGTGTCATTGAGTGACAGTAAATGTCTACTACACTTAAAGCCGCCCCTGTATAGCTCTAAGAATTCCCTTTAAATTCCGGAACAACGCCGCTTTTTTTTCACTAGCCAAAAATACTACAAGTGCAGTCCTCGTTAGTATAGTGGACAGTATCTCTGCTTGTCACGCAGAAGACCAGGGTTCGATTCCCTGACGGGGAGTTTTCTACCAGCTGCTAGTAAGACAACAGCAATTTAACACAGAGACGATACACATCGAGCTTGTTCCTGCTGTCAGAGACAGCTTCACATTGACAATATGATCACCTACCTCAGCATGCATGAATGTGCATGAAAGGTTGCACATCAGAATGGAAAATTCATCACTACCAAGATACTATTATTTAAAATCATTTGTCCATGAAATGCGATATTCCTACCACACGTTGGTTTAGGGGGAAAGCTATCGAGAAGGACTTCTGGTTGGTCTCAACGAAGTTCTGGCAAACAATAAGACTCGTCAGGAGCAGCACACAAGGGGGAGTTTTCAGTCAAGTGTGAAGCGGTTTGGATGAGATTCGGCACCTACAAGGGAGGAGAACTGCTGTCCCTGACTGGGGGTATTGTCAAATGGTGGAATGAGCCGTTTGCGGAATTCCAGATCCCGACCAACACAACTCGAGGTGCAGCTGGGGGTCCTCAGAATTGCTTCTCTGCTCTTTGCAGATGATGTTGATCTATTGGCTTCATCAGGCCGTGACCTTCAGCACGCACTGGGACAGTTTGCAGTCGAGTTCGAAGCGGTCAGGATTACAGTTAGCACCTACAATTACGAAGCCGTGGTTCTCAACCAGAAAGTGGAGGATTGCTCACCCCTGGGTGGGAGTGAGTGGCTGCCCCAAATTACAGAGTTCAAGTATCTCTGAGAGAAAACATTATTCACACAGTGCTTCTTTTGATCCAGTTTGCTGGGAACGCAACTCAGAAGACTTTGATTGTGTGGAGGAAAAGCTAACCCTGGGGCAGTTGTACTTATGATCCAGTTTCTGACAATTCCACTAAGTAGAATTTTATTGTGTGGAGTAAGCAGGAACAAACAATAGTGTTTCCGCCCAGTTTCGAACGGGGGACCTTTCGCGTGTTAGGCGAACGTGATAACCACTACACTACGGAAACTGCTGAAAATGACCTTTACGCACGTGCCCAGGCTCAATGCACCATTCACACTTGACTGCAAACATTTCAGATGCCAGACAACATGATTTCTGAATGGATTCAGCGACAGCTGCTGTGTCATTGAGTGACAGTAAATGTCTACTACACTTAAAGCCGCCCCTGTATAGCTCTAAGAATTCCCTTTAAATTCCGGAACAGCGCCGCTTTTTTTTCACTAGCCAAAAATGCTACAAGTGCAGTCCTCGTTAGTATAGTGGACAGTATCTCTGCTTGTCACGCAGAAGACCAGGGTTCGATTCCCTGACGGGGAGTTTTCTACCAGCTGCTAGTAAGACAACAGCAATTTAACACAGAGACGATACACATCGAGCTTGTTCCTGCTGTCAGAGACAGCTTCACATTGACAATATGATCACCTACCTCAGCATGCATGAATGTGCATGAAAGGTTGCACATCAGAATGGAAAATTCATCACTACCAAGATACTATTATTTAAAATCATTTGTCCATGAAATGCGATATTCCTACCACACGTTGGTTTAGGGGGAAAGCTATCGAGAAAGACTTCTGGTTGGTCTCAACGAAGTTCTGGCAAACAATAAGACTAGTCAGGAGCAGCACACAAGGGGCAGTTTTCAGTCAAGTGTGAAGCGGTTTGGATGAGATTCGGCACCTACAAGGGAGGAGAACTGCTGTCCCTGACTGGGGGTATTGTCAAATGGTGGAATTAGCCGTTTGCGGAATTCCAGATCCCGACCAACACAACTCGAGGTGCAGCTGTGGGTCCTCAGAATTGCTTCTCTGCTCTTTGCAGATGATGTTGATCTATTGGCTTCATCAGGCCGTGACCTTCAGCACGCACTGGGACAGTTTGCAGTCGAGTGTGAAGTGGTCAGGATTACAGTTAGCACCTACAATTACGAAGCCGTGGTTCTCAACCAGAAAGTGGAGGATTGCTCACCCCTGGGTGGGAGTGAGTGGCTGCCCCAAATTACAGAGTTCAAGTATCTCTGAGAGAAAACATTATTCACACAGTGCTTCTTTTGATCCAGTTTGCTGGGAACGCAACTCAGAAGACTTTGATTGTGTGGAGGAAAAGCTAACCCTGGGGCAGTTGTACTTATGATCCAGTTTCTGACTATTCCACTAAGTAGAATTTTATTGTGTGGAGTAAGCAGGAACAAACAATAGTGTTTCCGCCCAGTTTCGAACGGGGGACCTTTCGCGTTATAGGCGAACGTGATAACCACTACACTACGGAAACTGCTGAAAATGACCTTTACGCACGTGCCCAGGCTCAATGCACCATTCACACTTGACTGCAAACATTTCAGATGCCAGACAACATGATTTCTGAATGGATTCAGTGACAGCTGCTGTGTCATTGAGTGACAGTAAATGTCTACTACACTTAAAGCCGCCCCTGTATAGCTCTAAGAATTCCCTTTAAATTCCGGAACAACGCCGCTTTTTTTTCACTAGCCAAAAATACTACAAGTGCAGTCCTCGTTAGTATAGTGGACAGTATCTCTGCTTGTCACGCAGAAGACCAGGGTTCGATTCCCTGACGGGGAGTTTTCTACCAGCTGCTAGTAAGACAACAGCAATTTAACACAGAGACGATACACATCGAGCTTGTTCCTGCTGTCAGAGACAGCTTCACATTGACAATATGATCACCTACCTCAGCATGCATGAATGTGCATGAAAGGTTGCACATCAGAATGGAAAATTCATCACTACCAAGATACTATTATTTAAAATCATTTGTCCATGAAATGCGATATTCCTACCACACGTTGGTTTAGGGGGAAAGCTATCGAGAAGGACTTCTGGTTGGTCTCAACGAAGTTCTGGCAAACAATAAGACTCGTCAGGAGCAGCACACAAGGGGGAGTTTTCAGTCAAGTGTGAAGCGGTTTGGATGAGATTCGGCACCTACAAGGGAGGAGAACTGCTGTCCCTGACTGGGGGTATTGTCAAATGGTGGAATGAGCCGTTTGCGGAATTCCAGATCCCGACCAACACAACTCGAGGTGCAGCTGGGGGTCCTCAGAATTGCTTCTCTGCTCTTTGCAGATGATGTTGATCTATTGGCTTCATCAGGCCGTGACCTTCAGCACGCACTGGGACAGTTTGCAGTCGAGTTCGAAGCGGTCAGGATTACAGTTAGCACCTACAATTACGAAGCCGTGGTTCTCAACCAGAAAGTGGAGGATTGCTCACCCCTGGGTGGGAGTGAGTGGCTGCCCCAAATTACAGAGTTCAAGTATCTCTGAGAGAAAACATTATTCACACAGTGCTTCTTTTGATCCAGTTTGCTGGGAACGCAACTCAGAAGACTTTGATTGTGTGGAGGAAAAGCTAACCCTGGGGCAGTTGTACTTATGATCCAGTTTCTGACTATTCCACTAAGTAGAATTTTATTGTGTGGAGTAAGCAGGAACAAACAATAGTGTTTCCGCCCAGTTTCGAACGGGGGACCTTTCGCGTTATAGGCGAACGTGATAACCACTACACTACGGAAACTGCTGAAAATGACCTTTACGCACGTGCCCAGGCTCAATGCACCATTCACACTTGACTGCAAACATTTCAGATGCCAGACAACATGATTTCTGAATGGATTCAGTGACAGCTGCTGTGTCATTGAGTGACAGTAAATGTCTACTACACTTAAAGCCGCCCCTGTATAGCTCTAAGAATTCCCTTTAAATTCCGGAACAACGCCGCTTTTTTTTCACTAGCCAAAAATACTACAAGTGCAGTCCTCGTTAGTATAGTGGACAGTATCTCTGCTTGTCACGCAGAAGACCAGGGTTCGATTCCCTGACGGGGAGTTTTCTACCAGCTGCTAGTAAGACAACAGCAATTTAACACAGAGACGATACACATCGAGCTTGTTCCTGCTGTCAGAGACAGCTTCACATTGACAATATGATCACCTACCTCAGCATGCATGAATGTGCATGAAAGGTTGCACATCAGAATGGAAAATTCATCACTACCAAGATACTATTATTTAAAATCATTTGTCCATGAAATGCGATATTCCTACCACACGTTGGTTTAGGGGGAAAGCTATCGAGAAGGACTTCTGGTTGGTCTCAACGAAGTTCTGGCAAACAATAAGACTCGTCAGGAGCAGCACACAAGGGGGAGTTTTCAGTCAAGTGTGAAGCGGTTTGGATGAGATTCGGCACCTACAAGGGAGGAGAACTGCTGTCCCTGACTGGGGGTATTGTCAAATGGTGGAATGAGCCGTTTGCGGAATTCCAGATCCCGACCAACACAACTCGAGGTGCAGCTGGGGGTCCTCAGAATTGCTTCTCTGCTCTTTGCAGATGATGTTGATCTATTGGCTTCATCAGGCCGTGACCTTCAGCACGCACTGGGACAGTTTGCAGTCGAGTTCGAAGCGGTCAGGATTACAGTTAGCACCTACAATTACGAAGCCGTGGTTCTCAACCAGAAAGTGGAGGATTGCTCACCCCTGGGTGGGAGTGAGTGGCTGCCCCAAATTACAGAGTTCAAGTATCTCTGAGAGAAAACATTATTCACACAGTGCTTCTTTTGATCCAGTTTGCTGGGAACGCAACTCAGAAGACTTTGATTGTGTGGAGGAAAAGCTAACCCTGGGGCAGTTGTACTTATGATCCAGTTTCTGACAATTCCACTAAGTAGAATTTTATTGTGTGGAGTAAGCAGGAACAAACAATAGTGTTTCCGCCCAGTTTCGAACGGGGGACCTTTCGCGTGTTAGGCGAACGTGATAACCACTACACTACGGAAACTGCTGAAAATGACCTTTACGCACGTGCCCAGGCTCAATGCACCATTCACACTTGACTGCAAACATTTCAGATGCCAGACAACATGATTTCTGAATGGATTCAGCGACAGCTGCTGTGTCATTGAGTGACAGTAAATGTCTACTACACTTAAAGCCGCCCCTGTATAGCTCTAAGAATTCCCTTTAAATTCCGGAACAGCGCCGCTTTTTTTTCACTAGCCAAAAATGCTACAAGTGCAGTCCTCGTTAGTATAGTGGACAGTATCTCTGCTTGTCACGCAGAAGACCAGGGTTCGATTCCCTGACGGGGAGTTTTCTACCAGCTGCTAGTAAGACAACAGCAATTTAACACAGAGACGATACACATCGAGCTTGTTCCTGCTGTCAGAGACAGCTTCACATTGACAATATGATCACCTACCTCAGCATGCATGAATGTGCATGAAAGGTTGCACATCAGAATGGAAAATTCATCACTACCAAGATACTATTATTTAAAATCATTTGTCCATGAAATGCGATATTCCTACCACACGTTGGTTTAGGGGGAAAGCTATCGAGAAAGACTTCTGGTTGGTCTCAACGAAGTTCTGGCAAACAATAAGACTAGTCAGGAGCAGCACACAAGGGGCAGTTTTCAGTCAAGTGTGAAGCGGTTTGGATGAGATTCGGCACCTACAAGGGAGGAGAACTGCTGTCCCTGACTGGGGGTATTGTCAAATGGTGGAATTAGCCGTTTGCGGAATTCCAGATCCCGACCAACACAACTCGAGGTGCAGCTGTGGGTCCTCAGAATTGCTTCTCTGCTCTTTGCAGATGATGTTGATCTATTGGCTTCATCAGGCCGTGACCTTCAGCACGCACTGGGACAGTTTGCAGTCAAGTGTGAAGTGGTCAGGATTACAGTTAGCACCTACAATTACGAAGCCGTGGTTCTCAACCAGAAAGTGGAGGATTGCTCACCCCTGGGTGGGAGTGAGTGGCTGCCCCAAATTACAGAGTTCAAGTATCTCTGAGAGAAAACATTATTCACACAGTGCTTCTTTTGATCCAGTTTGCTGGGAACGCAACTCAGAAGACTTTGATTGTGTGGAGGAAAAGCTAACCCTGGGGCAGTTGTACTTATGATCCAGTTTCTGACTATTCCACTAAGTAGAATTTTATTGTGTGGAGTAAGCAGGAACAAACAATAGTGTTTCCGCCCAGTTTCGAACGGGGGACCTTTCGCGTTATAGGCGAACGTGATAACCACTACACTACGGAAACTGCTGAAAATGACCTTTACGCACGTGCCCAGGCTCAATGCACCATTCACACTTGACTGCAAACATTTCAGATGCCAGACAACATGATTTCTGAATGGATTCAGTGACAGCTGCTGTGTCATTGAGTGACAGTAAATGTCTACTACACTTAAAGCCGCCCCTGTATAGCTCTAAGAATTCCCTTTAAATTCCGGAACAACGCCGCTTTTTTTTCACTAGCCAAAAATACTACAAGTGCAGTCCTCGTTAGTATAGTGGACAGTATCTCTGCTTGTCACGCAGAAGACCAGGGTTCGATTCCCTGACGGGGAGTTTTCTACCAGCTGCTAGTAAGACAACAGCAATTTAACACAGAGACGATACACATCGAGCTTGTTCCTGCTGTCAGAGACAGCTTCACATTGACAATATGATCACCTACCTCAGCATGCATGAATGTGCATGAAAGGTTGCACATCAGAATGGAAAATTCATCACTACCAAGATACTATTATTTAAAATCATTTGTCCATGAAATGCGATATTCCTACCACACGTTGGTTTAGGGGGAAAGCTATCGAGAAGGACTTCTGGTTGGTCTCAACGAAGTTCTGGCAAACAATAAGACTCGTCAGGAGCAGCACACAAGGGGGAGTTTTCAGTCAAGTGTGAAGCGGTTTGGATGAGATTCGGCACCTACAAGGGAGGAGAACTGCTGTCCCTGACTGGGGGTATTGTCAAATGGTGGAATGAGCCGTTTGCGGAATTCCAGATCCCGACCAACACAACTCGAGGTGCAGCTGGGGGTCCTCAGAATTGCTTCTCTGCTCTTTGCAGATGATGTTGATCTATTGGCTTCATCAGGCCGTGACCTTCAGCACGCACTGGGACAGTTTGCAGTCGAGTTCGAAGCGGTCAGGATTACAGTTAGCACCTACAATTACGAAGCCGTGGTTCTCAACCAGAAAGTGGAGGATTGCTCACCCCTGGGTGGGAGTGAGTGGCTGCCCCAAATTACAGAGTTCAAGTATCTCTGAGAGAAAACATTATTCACACAGTGCTTCTTTTGATCCAGTTTGCTGGGAACGCAACTCAGAAGACTTTGATTGTGTGGAGGAAAAGCTAACCCTGGGGCAGTTGTACTTATGATCCAGTTTCTGACAATTCCACTAAGTAGAATTTTATTGTGTGGAGTAAGCAGGAACAAACAATAGTGTTTCCGCCCAGTTTCAAACGGGGGACCTTTCGCGTGTTAGGCGAACGTGATAACCACTACACTACGGAAACTGCTGAAAATGACCTTTACGCACGTGCCCAGGCTCAATGCACCATTCACACTTGACTGCAAACATTTCAGATGCCAGACAACATGATTTCTGAATGGATTCAGCGACAGCTGCTGTGTCATTGAGTGACAGTAAATGTCTACTACACTTAAAGCCGCCCCTGTATAGCTCTAAGAATTCCCTTTAAATTCCGGAACAGCGCCGCTTTTTTTTCACTAGCCAAAAATGCTACAAGTGCAGTCCTCGTTAGTATAGTGGACAGTATCTCTGCTTGTCACGCAGAAGACCAGGGTTCGATTCCCTGACGGGGAGTTTTCTACCAGCTGCTAGTAAGACAACAGCAATTTAACACAGAGACGATACACATCGAGCTTGTTCCTGCTGTCAGAGACAGCTTCACATTGACAATATGATCACCTACCTCAGCATGCATGAATGTGCATGAAAGGTTGCACATCAGAATGGAAAATTCATCACTACCAAGATACTATTATTTAAAATCATTTGTCCATGAAATGCGATATTCCTACCACACGTTGGTTTAGGGGGAAAGCTATCGAGAAAGACTTCTGGTTGGTCTCAACGAAGTTCTGGCAAACAATAAGACTAGTCAGGAGCAGCACACAAGGGGCAGTTTTCAGTCAAGTGTGAAGCGGTTTGGATGAGATTCGGCACCTACAAGGGAGGAGAACTGCTGTCCCTGACTGGGGGTATTGTCAAATGGTGGAATTAGCCGTTTGCGGAATTCCAGATCCCGACCAACACAACTCGAGGTGCAGCTGTGGGTCCTCAGAATTGCTTCTCTGCTCTTTGCAGATGATGTTGATCTATTGGCTTCATCAGGCCGTGACCTTCAGCACGCACTGGGACAGTTTGCAGTCAAGTGTGAAGTGGTCAGGATTACAGTTAGCACCTACAATTACGAAGCCGTGGTTCTCAACCAGAAAGTGGAGGATTGCTCACCCCTGGGTGGGAGTGAGTGGCTGCCCCAAATTACAGAGTTCAAGTATCTCTGAGAGAAAACATTATTCACACAGTGCTTCTTTTGATCCAGTTTGCTGGGAACGCAACTCAGAAGACTTTGATTGTGTGGAGGAAAAGCTAACCCTGGGGCAGTTGTACTTATGATCCAGTTTCTGACTATTCCACTAAGTAGAATTTTATTGTGTGGAGTAAGCAGGAACAAACAATAGTGTTTCCGCCCAGTTTCGAACGGGGGACCTTTCGCGTTATAGGCGAACGTGATAACCACTACACTACGGAAACTGCTGAAAATGACCTTTACGCACGTGCCCAGGCTCAATGCACCATTCACACTTGACTGCAAACATTTCAGATGCCAGACAACATGATTTCTGAATGGATTCAGTGACAGCTGCTGTGTCATTGAGTGACAGTAAATGTCTACTACACTTAAAGCCGCCCCTGTATAGCTCTAAGAATTCCCTTTAAATTCCGGAACAGCGACGCTTTTTTTTCACTAGCCAAAAATGCTACTAGTGCAGTCCTCGTTAGTATAGTGGACAGTATCTCTGCTTGTCATGCAGAAGACCAGGGTTCGATTCCCTGACGGGGAGTTTTCTACCAGCTGCTAGTAAGACAACAGCCATTTAACACCGAGACGATACACATCGAGCTTGTTCCTGCTGTCAGAGACAGCTTCACATTGACAATATGATCACCTACCTCAGCATGCATGAATATGCATGAAAGGTTGCACATCAGAATGGAAAATTCATCACTACCAAGATACTATTATTTAAAATCATTTGTCCATGAAATGCGATATTCCTACCACACGTTGGTTTAGGGGGAAAGCTATCGAGAAGGACTTCTGGTTGGTCTCAACGAAGTTCTGGCAAACAATAAGACTAGTCAGGAGCAGCACACAAGGGGCAGTTTTCAGTCAAGTGTGAAGCGGTTTGGATGAGATTCGGCACCTACAAGGGAGGAGAACTGCTGTCCCTGACTGGGGGTATTGTCAAATGGTGGAATTAGCCGTTTGCGGAATTCCAGATCCCGACCAACACAACTCGAGGTGCAGCTGTGGGTCCTCAGAATTGCTTCTCTGCTCTTTGCAGATGATGTTGATCTATTGGCTTCATCAGGCCGTGACCTTCAGCACGCACTGGGACAGTTTGCAGTCGAGTGTGAAGTGGTCAGGATTACAGTTAGCACCTACAATTACGAAGCCGTGGTTCTCAACCAGAAAGTGGAGGATTGCTCACCCCTGGGTGGGAGTGAGTGGCTGCCCCAAATTACAGAGTTCAAGTATCTCTGAGAGAAAACATTATTCACACAGTGCTTCTTTTGATCCAGTTTATTGGGAACGCAACTCAGAAGACTTTGATTGTGTGGAGGAAAAGCTAACCCTGGGGCAGTTGTACTTATGATCCAGTTTCTGACTATTCCACTAAGTAGAATTTTATTGTGTGGAGTAAGCAGGAACAAACAATAGTGTTTCCGCCCAGTTTCGAACGGGGGACCTTTCGCGTGTTAGGCGAACGTGATAACCACTACACTACGGAAACTGCTGAAAATGACCTTTACGCACGTGCCCAGGCTCAATGCACCATTCACACTTGACTGCAAACATTTCAGATGCCAGACAACATGATTTCTGAATGGATTCAGTGACAGCTGCTGTGTCATTGAGTGACAGTAAATGTCTACTACACTTAAAGCCGCCCCTGTATAGCTCTAAGAATTCCCTTTAAATTCCGGAACAGCGCCGCTTTTTTTTCACTAGCCAAAAATGCTAATAGTGCAGTCCTCGTTAGTATAGTGGACAGTATCTCTGCTTGTCACGCAGAAGACCAGGGTTCGATTCCCTGACGGGGAGTTTTCTACCAGCTGCTACTAAGACAACAGCCATTTAACACAGAGACGATACACATCGAACTTGTTCCTGCTGTCAGAGACAGCTTCACATTGACGATATGATCACCTACCTCAGCATGCATGAATGTGCGTGAAAGGTTGCACATCAGAATGGAAAATTCATCACTACCAAGATACTATTATTTAAAATCATTTGTCCATGAAATGCGATATTCCTACCACACGTTGGTTTAGGGGGAAAGCTATCGAGAAGGACTCCTGGTTTGTCTCAACGAAGTTCTGGCAAACAATAAGACTAGTCAGGAGCAGCACACAAGGGGCAGTTTTCAGTCAAGTGTGAAGCGGTTTGGATGAGATTTGGCACCTACAAGGGAGGAGAACTGCTGTCCCTGACTGGGGGTATTGTCAAATGGTGGAATAAGCCGTTTGCGGAATTCCGGATCCCGACCAACACAACTCGAGGTGCAGCTGGGGGTCCTCAGAATTGCTTCTCTGCTCTTTGCAGATGATGTTGATCTATTGGCTTCATCAGGCCGTGACCTTCAGCACGCACTGGGACAGTTTGCAGTCGAGTGTGAAGCGGTCAGGATTACAGTTAGCACCTACAATTACGAAGCCGTGGTTCTCAACCAGAAAGTGGAGGATTGCTCACCCCTGGTTGGGAGTGAGTGGCTGCCCCAAATTACAGAGTTCAAGTATCTCTGAGAGAAAACATTATTCACACAGTGCTTCTTTTGATCCAGTTTGCTGGGAACGCAACTCAGAAGACTTTGATTGTGTGGAGGAAAAGCTAACCCTGGGGCAGTTGTACTTATGATCCAGTTTCTGACAATTCCACTAAGTAGAATTTTATTGTGTGGAGTAAGCAGGAACAAACAATAGTGTTTCCACCCAGTTTCGAACGGGGGACCTTTCGCGTGTTAGGCGAACGTGATAACCACTACACTACGGAAACTGCTGAAAATGACCTTTACGCACGTGCCCAGGCTCAATGCACCATTCACACTTGACTGCAAACATTTCAGATGCCAGACAACATGATTTCTGAATGGATTCAGTGACAGCTGCTGTGTCATTGAGTGACAGTAAATGTCTACTACACTTAAAGCCGCCCCTGTATAGCTCTAAGAATTCCCTTTAAATTCCGGAACAGCGACGCTTTTTTTTCACTAGCCAAAAATGCTACTAGTGCAGTCCTCGTTAGTATAGTGGACAGTATCTCTGCTTGTCACGCAGAAGACCAGGGTTCGATTCCCTGACGGGGAGTTTTCTACCAGCTGCTACTAAGACAACAGCCATTTAACACGGAGACGATACACATCGAGCTTGTTCCTGCTGTCAGAGACAGCTTCACATTGACAATATGATCACCTACCTCTTCATGCATGAATGTGCGTGAAAGGTTGCACATCAGAATGGAAAATTCATCACTACCAAGATACTATTATTTAAAATCATTTGTCCATGAAATGCGATATTCCTACCACACGTTGGTTTAGGGGGAAAGCTATCGAGAAGGACTTCTGGTTGGTCTCAACGAAGTTCTGGCAAACAATAAGACTAGTCAGGAGCAGCACACAAGGGGCAGTTTTCAGTCAAGTGTGAAGCGGTTTGGATGAGATTCGGCACCTACAAGGGAGGAGAACTGCTGTCCCTGACTGGGGGTATTGTCAAATGGTGGAATGAGCCGTTTGCGGAATTCCAGATCCCGACCAACACAACTCGAGGTGCAGCTGGGGGTCCTCAGAATTGCTTCTCTGCTCTTTGCAGATGATGTTGATCTATTGGCTTCATCAGGCCGTGACCTTCAGCACGCACTGGGACAGTTTGCAGTCGAGTGTGAAGTGGTCAGGATTACAGTTAGCACCTACAATTACGAAGCCGTGGTTCTCAACCAGAAAGTGGAGGATTGCTCACCCCTGGGTGGGAGTGAGTGGCTGCCCCAAATTACAGAGTTCAAGTATCTCTGAGAGAAAACATTATTCACACAGTGCTTCTTTTGATCGAGTTTGCTGGGAACGCAACTCAGAAGACTTTGATTGTGTGGAGGAAAAGCTAACCCTGGGGCAGTTGTACTTATGATCCAGTTTCTGACAATTCCACTAAGTAGAATTTTATTGTGTGGAGTAAGCAGGAACAAACAATAGTGTTTCCACCCAGTTTCGAACGGGGGACCTTTCACGTGTTAGGCGAACGTGATAACCACTACACTACGGAAACTGCTGAAAATGACCTTTACGCACGTGCCCAGGCTCAATGCACCATTCACACTTGACTGCAAACATTTCAGATGCCAGACAACATGATTTCTGAATGGATTCAGTGACAGCTGCTGTGTCATTGAGTGACAGTAAATGTCTACTACACTTAAAGTCGCCCCTGTATAGCTCTAAGAATTCCCTTTAAATTCCGGAACAGCGCCGCTTTTTTTTCACCAGCCAAAAATGCTACTAGTGCAGTCCTCGTTAGTATAGTGGACAGTATCTCTGCTTGTCACGCAGAAGACCAGGGTTCGATTCCCTGACGGGGAGTTTTCTACCAGCTGCTACTAAGACAACAGCCATTTAACACAGAGACGATACACATCGAACTTGTTCCTGCTGTCAGAGACAGCTTCACATTGACGATATGATCACCTACCTCAGCATGCATGAATGTGCGTGAGAGGTTGCACATCAGAATGGAAAATTCATCACTACCAAGATACTATTATTTAAAATCATTTGTCCATGAAATGCGATATTCCTACCACACGTTGGTTTAGGGGGAAAGCTATCGAGAAGGACTCCTGGTTGGTCTCAACGAAGTTCTGGCAAACAATAAGACTAGTCAGGAGCAGCACACAAGGGGCAGTTTTCAGTCAAGTGTGAAGCGGTTTGGATGAGATTCGGCACCTACAAGGGAGGAGAACTGCTGTCCCTGACTGGGGGTATTGTCAAATGGTGGAATGAGCCGTTTGCGGAATTCCGGATCCCGACCAACACAACTTGAGGTGCAGCTGGGGGTCCTCAGAATTGCTTCTCTGCTCTTTGCAGATGATGTTGATCTATTGGCTTCATCAGGCCGTGACCTTCAGCATGCACTGGGACAGTTTGCAGTCGAGTGTGAAGCGGTCAGGATTACAGTTAGCACCTACAATTACGAAGCCGTGGTTCTCAACCAGAAAGTGGAGGATTGCTCACCCCTGGGTGGGAGTGAGTGGCTTCCCCAAATTACAGAGTTCAAGTATCTCTGAGAGAAAACATTATTCACACAGTGCTTCTTTTGATCCAGTTTGCTGGGAACGCAACTCAGAAGACTTTGATTGTGTGGAGGAAAAGCTAACCCTGGGGCAGTTGTACTTATTATCCAGTTTCTGACAATTCCACTAAGTAGAATTTTATTGTGTGGAGTAAGCAGGAACAAACAATAGTGTTTCCACCCAGTTTCGAACGGGGGACCTTTCGCGTGTTAGGCGAACGTGATAACCACGACGCTACGGAAATTGCTGAAAATGACTTTTACGCACGTGCCCAGGCTCAATGCACCATTCACACTTGACTGCAAACATTTCAGATGCCAGACAACATGATTTCTGAATGGATTCAGTGACAGCTGCTGTGTCATTGAGTGACAGTAAATGTCTACTACACTTAAAGTCGCCCCTGTATAGCTCTAAGAATTCCCTTTAAATTCCGGAACAGCAACGCTTTTTTTTCACTAGCCAAAAATGCTACTAGTGCAGTCCTCGTTAGTATAGTGGACAGTATCTCTGCTTGTCACGCAGAAGACCAGGGTTCGATTCCCTGACGGGGAGTTTTCTACCAGCTGCTACTAAGACAACAGCCATTTAACACAGAGACGATACACATCGAGCTTGTTCCTGCTGTCAGAGACAGCTTCACATTGACAATATGATCACCTACCTCAGCATGCATGAATGTGCATGAAAGGTTGCACATCAGAATGGAAAATTCATCACTACCAAGATACTATTATTTAAAATCATTTGTCCATGAAATGCGATATTCCTACCACACGTTGGTTTAGGGGGAAAGCTATCGTGAAGGACTCCTGGTTGCTCTCAACGAAGTTCTGGCAAACAATAAGACTAGTCAGGAGCAGCACACAAGGGGCAGTTTTCAGTCAAGTGTGAAGCGGTTTGGATGAGATTCGGCACCTACAAGGGAGGAGAACTGCTGTCCCTGACTGGGGGTAGTGTCAAATGGTGGAATGAGCCGTTTGCGGAATTCCGGATCCCGACCAACACAACTCGAGGTGCAGCTGGGGGTCCTCAGAATTGCTTCTCTGCTCTTTGCAGATGATGTTGATCTATTGGCTTCATCAGGCCGTGACCTTCAGCATGCACTGGGACAGTTTGCAGTCGAGTGTGAAGCAGTCAGGATTACAGTTAGCACCTACAATTACGAAGCCGTGGTTCTCAACCAGAAAGTGGAGGATTGCTCACCCCTGGGTGGGAGTGAGTGGCTGCCCCAAATTACAGAGTTCAAGTATCTCTGAGAGAAAACATTATTCACACAGTGCTTCTTTTGATCCAGTTTGCTGGGAACGCAACTCAGAAGACTTTGATTGTGTGGAGGAAAAGCTAACCCTGGGGCAGTTGTACTTATGATCCAGCTTCTGACAATTCCACTCAGTAGAATTTTATTGTGTGGAGTAAGCAGGAACAAACAATAGTGTTTCCGCCCAGTTTCGAACAGGGGACCTTTCGCATGAAAGGCGAACGTGATAACCACTACACTACGGAAACTGCTGAAAATGATCTTTACGCACGTGCCCAGGCTCAATGCACCATTCACACTTGACTGCAAACATTTCAGATGCCAGACAACATGATTTCTGAATGGATTCAGTGACAGCTGCTGTGTCATTGAGTGACAGTAAATGTCTACTACACTTAAAGCCGCCCCTGTATAGCTCTAAGAATTCCCTTTAAATTCCGGAACAGCGCCGCTTTTTTTTCACTAGCCAAAAATGCTACTAGTGCAGTCCTCGTTAGTATAGTGGACAGTATCTCTGCTTGTCACGCAGAAGACCAGGGTTCGATTCCCTGACGGGGAGTTTTCTACCAGCTGCTAGTAAGACAACAGCCATTTAACACAGAGACGATACACATCGAACTTGTTCCTGCTGTCAGAGACAGCTTCACATTGACGATATGATCACCTACCTCAGCATGCATGAATGTGCATGAAAGGTTGCACATCAGAATGGAAAATTCATCACTACCAAGATACTATTATTTAAAATCATTTGTCCATGAAATGCGATATTCCAACCACACATTGGTTTAGGGGGAAAGCTATCGAGAAGGACTTCTGGTTGGTCTCAACGAAGTTCTGGCAAACAATAAGACTAGTCAGGAGCAGCACACAAGGGGCAGTTTTCAGTCAAGTGTGAAGCGGTTTGGATGAGATTCGGCACCTACAAGGGAAGAGAACTGCTGTGTTACTGGGGGTATTGTCAAATGGTGGAATGAGCCGTTTGCGGAATTCCGGATCCCGACCAACACAACTCGAGGTGCAGCTGGGGGTCCTCAGAATTGCTTCTCTGCTCTTTGCAGATGATGTTGATCTATTGGCTTCATCAGGCCGTGACCTTCAGCATGCACTGGGACAGTTTGCAGTCGAGTGTGAAGCGGTCAGGATTACAGTTAGCACCTACAATTACGAAGCCGTGGTTCTCAACCAGAAAGTGGAGGATTGCTCACCCCTGGGTGGGAGTGAGTGGCTGCCCCAAATTACAGAGTTCAAGTATCTCTGAGAGAAAACATTATTCACACAGTGCTTCTTTTGATCCAGTTTGCTGGGAACGCAACTCAGAAGACTTTGATTGTGTGGAGGAAAAGCTAACCCTGGGGCAGTTGTACTTATGATCCAGCTTCTGACAATTCCACTCAGTAGAATTTTATTGTGTGGAGTAAGCAGGAACAAACAATAGTGTTTCCGCCCAGTTTCGAACAGGGGACCTTTCGCATGAAAGGCGAACGTGATAACCACTACACTACGGAAACTGCTGAAAATGATCTTTACGCACGTGCCCAGGCTCAATGCACCATTCACACTTGACTGCAAACATTTCAGATGCCAGACAACATGATTTCTGAATGGATTCAGTGACAGCTGCTGTGTCATTGAGTGACAGTAAATGTCTACTACACTTAAAGCCGCCCCTGTATAGCTCTAAGAATTCCCTTTAAATTCCGGAACAGCGCCGCTTTTTTTTCACTAGCCAAAAATGCTACTAGTGCAGTCCTCGTTAGTATAGTGGACAGTATCTCTGCTTGTCACGCAGAAGACCAGGGTTCGATTCCCTGACGGGGAGTTTTCTACCAGCTGCTAGTAAGACAACAGCCATTTAACACAGAGACGATACACATCGAACTTGTTCCTGCTGTCAGAGACAGCTTCACATTGACGATATGATCACCTACCTCAGCATGCATGAATGTGCATGAAAGGTTGCACATCAGAATGGAAAATTCATCACTACCAAGATACTATTATTTAAAATCATTTGTCCATGAAATGCGATATTCCAACCACACATTGGTTTAGGGGGAAAGCTATCGAGAAGGACTTCTGGTTGGTCTCAACGAAGTTCTGGCAAACAATAAGACTAGTCAGGAGCAGCACACAAGGGGCAGTTTTCAGTCAAGTGTGAAGCGGTTTGGATGAGATTCGGCACCTACAAGGGAAGAGAACTGCTGTGTTACTGGGGGTATTGTCAAATGGTGGAATGAGCCGTTTGCGGAATTCCGGATCCCGACCAACACAACTCGAGGTGCAGCTGGGGGTCCTCAGAATTGCTTCTCTGCTCTTTGCAGATGATGTTGATCTATTGGCTTCATCAGGCCGTGACCTTCAGCATGCACTGGGACAGTTTGCAGTCGAGTGTGAAGCGGTCAGGATTACAGTTAGCACCTACAATTACGAAGCCGTGGTTCTCAACCAGAAAGTGGAGGATTGCTCACCCCTGGGTGGGAGTGAGTGGCTGCCCCAAATTACAGAGTTCAAGTATCTCTGAGAGAAAACATTATTCACACAGTGCTTCTTTTGATCCAGTTTGCTGGGAACGCAACTCAGAAGACTTTGATTGTGTGGAGGAAAAGCTAACCCTGGGGCAGTTGTACTTATGATCCAGTTTCTGACAATTCCACTCAGTAGAATTTTATTGTGTGGAGTAAGCAGGAACAAACAACAGTGTTTCCGCCCAGTTTCGAACGGGGGACCTTTCGCGTGTTAGGCGAACGTGATAACCACTACACTACGGAAACTGCTGAAAATGATCTTTACGCACGTGCCCAGGCTCAATGCACCATTCACACTTGATTGCAAACATTTCAGATGCCAGACAACATGATTTCTGAATGGATTCAGTGACAGCTGCTGTGTCATTGAGTGACAGTAAATGTCTACTACACTTAAAGCCGCCCCTGTATAGCTCTAAGAATTCCCTTTAAATTCCGGAACAGCGCCGCTTTTTTTTCACTAGCCAAAAATGCTACTAGTGCAGTCCTCGTTAGTATAGTGGACAGTATCTCTGCTTGTCACGCAGAAGACCAGGGTTCGATTCCCTGACGGGGAGTTTTCTACCAGCTGCTAGTAAGACAACAGCCATTTAACACAGAGACGATACACATCGAACTTGTTCCTGCTGTCAGAGACAGCTTCACATTGACGATATGATCACCTACCTCAGCGTGCATGAAAGGTTGCACATCAGAATGGAAAATTCATCACTACCAAGATACTATTATTTAAAATCATTTGTCCATGAAATGCGATATTCCTACCACACGTTGGTTTAGGGGGAAAGCTATCGAGAAGGACTTCTGGTTGGTCTCAACGAAGTTCTGGCAAACAATAAGACTAGTCAGGAGCAGCACACAAGGGGCAGTTTTCAGTCAAGTGTGAAGCGGTTTGGATGAGATTCGGCACCTACAAGGGAAGAGAACTGCTGTGTTACTGGGGGTATTGTCAAATGGTGGAATGAGCCGTTTGCGGAATTCCGGATCCCGACCAACACAACTCGAGGTGCAGCTGGGGGTCCTCAGAATTGCTTCTCTGCTCTTTGCAGATGATGTTGATCTATTGGCTTCATCAGGCCGTGACCTTCAGCATGCACTGGGACAGTTTGCAGTCGAGTGTGAAGCGGTCAGGATTACAGTTAGCACCTACAATTACGAAGCCGTGGTTCTCAACCAGAAAGTGGAGGATTGCTCACCCCTGGGTGGGAGTGAGTGGCTGCCCCAAATTACAGAGTTCAAGTATCTCTGAGAGAAAACATTATTCACACAGTGCTTCTTTTGATCCAGTTTGCTGGGAACGCAACTCAGAAGACTTTGATTGTGTGGAGGAAAAGCTAACCCTGGGGCAGTTGTACTTATGATCCAGTTTCTGACAATTCCACTAAGTAGAATTTTATTGTGTGGAGTAAGCAGGAACAAACAACAGTGTTTCCGCCCAGTTTCGAACGGGGGACCTTTCGCGTGTTAGGCGAACGTGATAACCACTACACTACGGAAACTGCTGAAAATGATCTTTACGCACGTGCCCAGGCTCAATGCACCATTCACACTTGACTGCAAACATTTCAGATGCCAGACAACATGATTTCTGAATGGATTCAGTGACAGCTGCTGTGTCATTGAGTGACAGTAAATGTCTACTACACTTAAAGTCGCCCCTGTATAGCTCTAAGAATTCCCTTTAAATTCCGGAACAGCGCCGCTTTTTTTTCACTAGCCAAAAATGCTACTAGTGCAGTCCTCGTTAGTATAGTGGACAGTATCTCTGCTTGTCACGCAGAAGACCAGGGTTCGATTCCCTGACGGGGAGTTTTCTACCAGCTGCTAGTAAGACAACAGCCATTTAACACAGAGACGATACACATCGAACTTGTTCCTGCTGTCAGAGACAGCTTCACATTGACGATATGATCACCTACCTCAGCATGCATGAATGTGCATGAAAGGTTGCACATCAGAATGGAAAATTCATCACTACCAAGATACTATTATTTAAAATCATTTGTCCATGAAATGCGATATTCCAACCACACATTGGTTTAGGGGGAAAGCTATCGAGAAGGACTTCTGGTTGGTCTCAACGAAGTTCTGGCAAACAATAAGACTAGTCAGGAGCAGCACACAAGGGGCAGTTTTCAGTCAAGTGTGAAGCGGTTTGGATGAGATTCGGCACCTACAAGGGAAGAGAACTGCTGTGTTACTGGGGGTATTGTCAAATGGTGGAATGAGCCGTTTGCGGAATTCCGGATCCCGACCAACACAACTCGAGGTGCAGCTGGGGGTCCTCAGAATTGCTTCTCTGCTCTTTGCAGATGATGTTGATCTATTGGCTTCATCAGGCCGTGACCTTCAGCATGCACTGGGACAGTTTGCAGTCGAGTGTGAAGCGGTCAGGATTACAGTTAGCACCTACAATTACGAAGCCGTGGTTCTCAACCAGAAAGTGGAGGATTGCTCACCCCTGGGTGGGAGTGAGTGGCTGCCCCAAATTACAGAGTTCAAGTATCTCTGAGAGAAAACATTATTCACACAGTGCTTCTTTTGATCCAGTTTGCTGGGAACGCAACTCAGAAGACTTTGATTGTGTGGAGGAAAAGCTAACCCTGGGGCAGTTGTACTTATGATCCAGTTTCTGACAATTCCACTAAGTAGAATTTTATTGTGTGGAGTAAGCAGGAACAAACAATAGTGTTTCCACCCAGTTTCGAACGGGGGACCTTTCGCGTGTTAGGCGAACGTGATAACCACTACACTACGGAAACTGCTGAAAATGACCTTTACGCACGTGCCCAGGCTCAATGCACCATTCACACTTGACTGCAAACATTTCAGATGCCAGACAACATGATTTCTGAATGGATTCAGTGACAGCTGCTGTGTCATTGAGTGACAGTAAATGTCTACTACACTTAAAGCCGCCCCTGTATAGCTCTAAGAATTCCCTTTAAATTCCGGAACAGCGACGCTTTTTTTTCACTAGCCAAAAATGCTACTAGTGCAGTCCTCGTTAGTATAGTGGACAGTATCTCTGCTTGTCACGCAGAAGACCAGGGTTCGATTCCCTGACGGGGAGTTTTCTACCAGCTGCTAGTAAGACAACAGCCATTTAACACAGAGACGATACACATCGAACTTGTTCCTGCTGTCAGAGACAGCTTCACATTGACGATATGATCACCTACCTCAGCATGCATGAATGTGCATGAAAGGTTGCACATCAGAATGGAAAATTCATCACTACCAAGATACTATTATTTAAAATCATTTGTCCATGAAATGCGATATTCCTACCACACATTGGTTTAGGGGGAAAGCTATCGAGAAGGACTTCTGGTTGGTCTCAACGAAGTTCTGGCAAACAATAGCACTAGTCAGGAGCAGCACACAAGGGGCAGTTTTCAGTCAAGTGTGAAGCGGTTTGGATGAGATTCGGCACCTACAAGGGAGGAGAACTGCTGTCCCCGACTGGGGGTATTGTCAAATGGTGGAATGAGCCGTTTGCGGAATTCCGGATCCCGACCAACACAACTCGAGGTGCAGCTGGGGGTCCTCAGAATTGCTTCTCTGCTCTTTGCAGATGATGTTGATCTATTGGCTTCATCAGGCCGTGACCTTCAGCATGCACTGGGACAGTTTGCAGTCGAGTGTGAAGCAGTCAGGATTACAGTTAGCACCTACAATTACGAAGCCGTGGTTCTCAACCAGAAAGTGGAGGATTGCTCACCCCTGGGTGGGAGTGAGTGGCTGCCCCAAATTACAGAGTTCAAGTATCTCTGAGAGAAAACATTATTCACACAGTGCTTCTTTTGATCCAGTTTGCTGGGAACGCAACTCAGAAGACTTTGATTGTGTGGAGGAAAAGCTAACCCTGGGGCAGTTGTACTTATGATCCAGTTTCTGACAATTCCACTCAGTAGAATTTTATTGTGTGGAGTAAGCAGGAACAAACAATAGTGTTTCCGCCCAGTTTCGAACAGGGGACCTTTCGCATGAAAGGCGAACGTGATAACCACTACACTACGGAAACTGCTGAAAATGACCTTTACGCACGTGCCCAGGCTCAATGCACCATTCACACTTGACTGCAAACATTTCAGATGCCAGACAACATGATTTCTGAATGGATTCAGTGACAGCTGCTGTGTCATTGAGTGACAGTAAATGTCTACTACACTTAAAGCCGCCCCTGTATAGCTCTAAGAATTCCCTTTAAATTCCGGAACAGCGCCGCTTTTTTTTCACTAGCCAAAAATGCTACTAGTGCAGTCCTCGTTAGTATAGTGGACAGTATCTCTGCTTGTCACGCAGAAGACCAGGGTTCGATTCCCTGACGGGGAGTTTTCTACCAGCTGCTAGTAAGACAACAGCCATTTAACACAGAGACGATACACATCGAACTTGTTCCTGCTGTCAGAGACAGCTTCACATTGACGATATGATCACCTACCTCAGCATGCATGAATGTGCATGAAAGGTTGCACATCAGAATGGAAAATTCATCACTACCAAGATACTATTATTTAAAATCATTTGTCCATGAAATGCGATATTCCTACCACACGTTGGTTTAGGGGGAAAGCTATCGAGAAGGACTTCTGGTTGGTCTCAACGAAGTTCTGGCAAACAATAAGACTAGTCAGGAGCAGCACACAAGGGGCAGTTTTCAGTCAAGTGTGAAGCGGTTTGGATGAGATTCGGCACCTACAAGGGAAGAGAACTGCTGTGTTACTGGGGGTATTGTCAAATGGTGGAATGAGCCGTTTGCGGAATTCCGGATCCCGACCAACACAACTCGAGGTGCAGCTGGGGGTCCTCAGAATTGCTTCTCTGCTCTTTGCAGATGATGTTGATCTATTGGCTTCATCAGGCCGTGACCTTCAGCATGCACTGGGACAGTTTGCAGTCGAGTGTGAAGCGGTCAGGATTACAGTTAGCACCTACAATTACGAAGCCGTGGTTCTCAACCAGAAAGTGGAGGATTGCTCACCCCTGGGTGGGAGTGAGTGGCTGCCCCAAATTACAGAGTTCAAGTATCTCTGAGAGAAAACATTATTCACACAGTGCTTCTTTTGATCCAGTTTGCTGGGAACGCAACTCAGAAGACTTTGATTGTGTGGAGGAAAAGCTAACCCTGGGGCAGTTGTACTTATGATCCAGTTTCTGACAATTCCACTCAGTAGAATTTTATTGTGTGGAGTAAGCAGGAACAAACAACAGTGTTTCCGCCCAGTTTCGAACGGGGGACCTTTCGCGTGTTAGGCGAACGTGATAACCAGTACACTACGGAAACTGCTGAAAATGATCTTTACGCACGTGCCCAGGCTCAATGCACCATTCACACTTGACTGCAAACATTTCAGATGCCAGACAACATGATTTCTGAATGGATTCAGTGACAGCTGCTGTGTCATTGAGTGACAGTAAATGTCTACTACACTTAAAGCCGCCCCTGTATAGCTCTAAGAATTCCCTTTAAATTCCGGAACAGCGCCGCTTTTTTTTCACTAGCCAAAAATGCTACTAGTGCAGTCCTCGTTAGTATAGTGGACAGTATCTCTGCTTGTCACGCAGAAGACCAGGGTTCGATTCCCTGACGGGGAGTTTTCTACCAGCTGCTAGTAAGACAACAGCCATTTAACACAGAGACGATACACATCGAACTTGTTCCTGCTGTCAGAGACAGCTTCACATTGACGATATGATCACCTACCTCAGCGTGCATGAAAGGTTGCACATCAGAATGGAAAATTCATCACTACCAAGATACTATTATTTAAAATCATTTGTCCATGAAATGCGATATTCCTACCACACATTGGTTTAGGGGGAAAAATATCGAGAAGGACTTCTTGTTGGTCTCAACGAAGTTCTGGCAAACAATAGCACTAGTCAGGAGCAGCACACAAGGGGCAGTTTTCAGTCAAGTGTGAAGCGGTTTGGATGAGATTCGGCACCTACAAGGGAGGAGAACTGCTGTCCCCGACTGGGGGTATTGTCAAATGGTGGAATGAGCCGTTTGCGGAATTCCGGATCCCGACCAACACAACTCGAGGTAAAGCTGGGGGTCCTCAGAATTGCTTCTCTGCTCTTTGCAGATGATGTTGATCTATTGGCTTCATCAGGCCGTGACCTTCAGCATGCACTGGGACAGTTTGCAGTCGAGTGTGAAGCAGTCAGGATTACAGTTAGCACCTACAATTACGAAGCCGTGGTTCTCAACCAGAAAGTGGAGGATTGCTCACCCCTGGGTGGGAGTGAGTGGCTGCCCCAAATTACAGAGTTCAAGTATCTCTGAGAGAAAACATTATTCACACAGTGCTTCTTTTGATCCAGTTTGCTGGGAACGCAACTCAGAAGACTTTGATTGTGTGGAGGAAAAGCTAACCCTGGGGCAGTTGTACTTATGATCCAGTTTCTGACAATTCCACTCAGTAGAATTTTATTGTGTGGAGTAAGCAGGAACAAACAATAGTGTTTCCGCCCAGTTTCGAACGGGGGACCTTTCGCGTGTTAGGCGAACGTGATAACCACTACACTACGGAAACTGCTGAAAATGATCTTTACGCACGTGCCCAGGCTCAATGCACCATTCACACTTGACTGCAAACACTTCAGATGCCAGACAACATGATTTCTGAATGGATTCAGTGACAGCTGCTGTGTCATTGAGTGACAGTAAATGTCTACTACACTTAAAGCCGCCCCTGTATAGCTCTAAGAATTCCCTTTAAATTCCGGAACTGCGCCGCTTTTTTTTCACTAGCCAAAAATGCTACTAGTGCAGTCCTCGTTAGTATAGTGGACAGTATCTCTGCTTGTCACGCAGAAGACCAGGGTTCGATTCCCTGACGGGGAGTTTTCTACCAGCTGCTAGTAAGACAACAGCCATTTAACACAGAGACGATACACATCGAACTTGTTCCTGCTGTCAGAGACAGCTTCACATTGACGATATGATCACCTACCTCAGCATGCATGAATGTGCATGAAAGGTTGCACATCAGAATGGAAAATTCATCACTACCAAGATACTATTATTTAAAATCATTTGTCCATGAAATGCGATATTCCTACCACACATTGGTTTAGGGGGAAAAATATCGAGAAGGACTTCTGGTTGGTCTCAACGAAGTTCTGGCAAACAATAAGACTAGTCAGGAGCAGCACACAAGGGGCAGTTTTCAGTCAAGTGTGAAGCGGTTTGGATGAGATTCGGCACCTACAAGGGAGGAGAACTGCTGTCCCTGACTGGGGGTATTGTCAAATGGTGGAATGAGCCGTTTGCGGAATTCCGGATCCCGACCAACACAACTCGAGGTGCAGCTGGGGGTCGTCAGAATTGCTTCTCTGCTCTTTGCAGATGATGTTGATCTATTGGCTTCATCAGGCCGTGACCTTCAGCATGCACTGGGACAGTTTGCAGTCGAGTGTGAAGCGGTCAGGATTACAGTTAGCACCTACAATTTACGAAGCCGTGGTTCTCAACCAGAAAGTGGAGGATTGCTCACCCCTGGGTGGGAGTGAGTGGCTGCCCCAAATTACAGAGTTCAAGTATCTCTGAGAGAAAACATTATTCACACAGTGCTTCTTTTGATCCAGTTTGCTGGGAACGCAACTCAGAAGACTTTGATTGTGTGGAGGAAAAGCTAACCCTGGGGCAGTTGTACTTATTATCCAGTTTCTGACAATTCCACTAAGTAGAATTTTATTGTGTGGAGTAAGCAGGAACAAACAATAATGTTTCCGCCCAGTTTCGAACGGGGGACCTTTCGCGTGTTAGGCGAACGTGATAACCACTACACTACGGAAACTGCTGAAAATGACCTTTACGCACGTGCCCAAGCTCAATGCACCATTCACACTTGACTGCAAACATTTCAGATGCCAGACAACATGATTTCTGAATGGATTCAGTGACAGCTGCTGTGTCATTGAGTGACAGTAAATGTCTACTACACTTAAAGCCGCCATTGTATAGCTCTAAGAATTCCCTTTAAATTCCGGCACAGCGACGCTTTTTTTTCACTAGCCAAAAATGCTACTAGTGCAGTCCTCGTTAGTATAGTGGACAGTATCTCTGCTTGTCACGCAGAAGACCAGGGTTCGATTCCCTGACGGGGAGTTTTCTACCAGCTGCTAGTAAGACAACAGCCATTTAACACAGAGACGATACACATCGAGCTTGTTCCTGCTGTCAGAGACAGCTTCACATTGACAATATGATCACCTACCTCAGCATGCATGAATGTGCATGAAAGGTTGCACATCAGAATGGAAAATTCATCACTACCAAGATATTATTATTTAAAATCATTTGTCCATGAAATGCGATATTCGATATTCCTACCACACATTGGTTTAGGGGGAAAGCTATCGAGAAGGACTTCTGGTTGGTCTCAGCGAAGTTCTGGCAAACAATAAGACTAGTCAGGAGCAGCACACAAGGGGCAGTTTTCAGTCAAGTGTGAAGCGGTTTGGATGAGATTCGGCACCTACAAGGGAGGAGAACTGCTGTCCCTGACTGGGGGTATTGTCAAATGGTGGAATGAGCCGTTTGCGGAATTCCGGATCCCGACCAACACAACTCGAGGTGCAGCTGGGGGTCCTCAGAATTGCTTCTCTGCTCTTTGCAGATGATGTTGATCTATTGGCTTCATCAGGCCGTGACCTTCAGCACGCACTGGGACAGTTTGCAGTCGAGTGTGAAGCGGTCAGGATTACAGTTAGCACCTACAATTACGAAGCCGTGGTTCTCAACCAGAAAGTGGAGGATTGCTCACCCCTGGGTGGGAGTGAGTGGCTGCCCCAAATTACAGAGTTCAAGTATCTCTGAGAGAAAACATTATTCACACAGTGCTTCTTTTGATCCAGTTTGCTGGGAACGCAACTCAGAAGACTTTGATTGTGTGGAGGAAAAGCTAACCCTGGGGCAGTTGTACTTATGATCCAGTTTCTGACAATTCCACTCAGTAGAATTTTATTGTGTGGAGTAAGCAGGAACAAACAATAGTGTTTCCGCCCAGTTTCGAACGGGGGACCTTTCGCTTGTTAGGCGAACGTGATAACCACTACACTACGGAAACTGCTGAAAATGGTCTTTACGCACGTGCCCAGGCTCAATGCACCATTCACACTTGACTGCAAACATTTCAGATGCCAGACAACATGATTTCTGAATGGATTCAGTGACAGCTGCTGTGTCATTGAGTGACAGTAAATGTCTACTACACTTAAAGCCGCCCCTGTATAGCTCTAAGAATTCCCTTTAAATTCCGGAACAGCGCCGCTTTTTTTTCACTAGCCAAAAATGCTACTAGTGCAGTCCTCGTTAGTATAGTGGACAGTATCTCTGCTTGTCACGCAGAAGACCAGGGTTCGATTCCCTGACGGGGAGTTTTCTACCAGCTGCTAGTAAGACAACAGCCATTTAACACAAAGACGATACACATCGAGCTTGTTCCTGCTGTCAGAGACAGCTTCACATTGACAATATGATCACCTACCTCAGCATGCATGAATGTGCATGAAAGGTTGCACATCAGAATGGAAAATTCATCACTACCCAGATACTATTATTTAAAATCATTTGTCCATGAAATGCGATATTCGATATTCCTACCACACATTGGTTTAGGGGGAAAGCTATCGAGAAGGACTTCTGGTTGGTCTCAGCGAAGTTCTGGCAAACAATAAGACTAGTCAGGAGCAGCACACAAGGGGCAGTTTTCAGTCAAGTGTGAAGCGGTTTGGATGAGATTCGGCACCTACAAGGGAGGAGAACTGCTGTCCCTGACTGGGGGTATTGTCAAATGGTGGAATGAGCCGTTTGCGGAATTCCGGATCCCGACCAACACAACTCGAGGTGCAGCTGGGGGTCCTCAGAATTGCTTCTCTGCTCTTTGCAGATGATGTTGATCTATTGGCTTCATCAGGCCGTGACCTTCAGCAGGCACTGGGACAGTTTGCAGTCGAGTGTGAAGCGGTCAGGATTACAGTTAGCACCTACAATTACGAAGCCGTGGTTCTCAACCAGAAAGTGGAGGATTGCTCACCCCTGGGTGGGAGTGAGTGGCTGCCCCAAATTACAGAGTTCAAGTATCTCTGAGAGAAAACATTATTCACACAGTGCTTCTTTTGATCCAGTTTGCTGGGAACGCAACTCAGAAGACTTTGATTGTGTGGAGGAAAAGCTAATCCTGGGGCAGTTGTACTTATTATCCAGTTTCTGACAATTCCACTAAGTAGAATTTTATTGTGTGGAGTAAGCAGGAACAAACAATAGTGTTTTCGCCCAGTTTCGAACTGGGGACCTTTCGCGTGTTAGGCGAACGTGATAACCACTACACTACCGAAACTGCTGAAAATGACCTTTGCGCACGTGCCCAGGCTCAATGCACCATTCACACTTGACTGCAAACACTTCAGATGCCAGACAACATGAATTCTGAATGGATTCAGTGACAGCTGCTGTGTTATTGAGTGACAGTAAATGTCTACTACACTTAAAGCCGCCCCTGTATAGCTCTAAGAATTCCCTTTAAATTCCGGAACAGCGCCGCTTTTTTTTCACTAGCCAAAAATGCTACAAGTGCAGTCCTCGTTAGTATAGTGGTTAGTATCTCTGCTTGTCACGCAGAAGACCAGGGTTCGATTCCCTGACGGGGAGTTTTCTACCAGCTGCTAGTAAAACAACAGCCATTTAACACAGAGACGATACACATCGAGCTTGTTCCTGCTGTCAGAGACAGCTTCACATTGACAATATAATCACCTACCTCAGCATGCATGAATGTGCATGAAAGGTTGCAAATCAGAATGGAAAATTCATCACTACCAAGATACTATTATTTAAAATCATTTGTCCATGAAATGCGATATTCCTACCACACGTTGGTTTAGGGGGAAAGCTATCGAGAAGGACTTCTGGTTGGTCTCAACGAAGTTCTGGCAAACAATAAGACTAGTCAGGAGCAGCACACAAGGGGCAGTTTTCAGTCAAGTGTGAAGCGGTTTGGATGAGAGTCGGCACCGACAAGGGAGGAGAACTGCTGTCCCTGACTGGGGGTATTGTCAAATGGTGGAATGAGCCGTTTGCGGAATTCCGGATCCCGACCAACACAACTCGAGGTGCAGCTGGGGGTCCTCAGAACTGCTTCTCTTTGCAGATGATGTTGATCTATTGGCTTCATCAGGCCGTGACCTTCAGCACGCACTGGGACAGTTTGCAGTCGAGTGTGAAGCGGTCAGGATTACAGTTAGCACCTACAATTACGAAGCCGTGGTTCTCAACCAGAAAGTGGAGGATTGCTCACCCCTGGGTGGGAGTGAGTGGCTGCCCCAAATTACAGAGTTCAAGTATCTCTGAGAGAAAACATTATTCACACAGTGCTTCTTTTGATCCAGTTTGCTGGGAACGCAACTCAGAAGACTTTGATTGTGTGGAGGAAAAGCTAACCCTGGGGCAGTTGTACTTATTATCCAGTTTCTGACAATTCCACTAAGTAGAATTTTATTTTGTGGAGTAAGCAGGAACAAACAATAGTGTTTCCGCCCAGTTTCAAACGGGGGACCTTTCGCGTGTTAGGCGAACGTGATAACCACTACACTACGGAAACTTCTGAAAATGACCTTTACGCACGTGCCCACGCTCAATGCACCATTCACACTTGACTGCAAACATTTCAGATGCCAGACAACATGATTTCTGAATGGATTCAGTGACAGCTGCTGTGTCATTGAGTGACAGTAAATGTCTACTACACTTAAAGCCGCCCCTGTATAGCTCTAAGAATTCCCTTTAAATTCCGGCACAGCGCCGCTTTTTTTTCACTAGCCAAAAAGTGCTACTAGAACAGTCCTCGTTAGTATAGTGTACAGTATCTCTGCTTGTCACGCAGAAGACCAGGGTTCGATTCCCTGACGGGATGTTTTCTACCAGCTGCTAGTAAGACAACAGCCATTTAACACAGAGACGATACACATCGAGCTTGTTCCTGCTGTCAGAGACAGCTTCACATTGACAATATAATCACCTACCTCAGCATGCATGAATGTGCATGAAAGGTTGCAAATCAGAATGGAAAATTCATCACTACCAAGATACTATTATTTAAAATCATTTGTCCATGAAATGCGATATTCCTACCACACGTTGGTTTAGGGGGAAAGCTATCGAGAAGGACTTCTGGTTGGTCTCAACGAAGTTCTGGCAAACAATAAGACTAGTCAGGAGCAGCACACAAGGGGCAGTTTTCAGTCAAGTGTGAAGCGGTTTGGATGAGAGTCGGTACCGACAAGGGAGGAGAACTGCTGTCCCTGACTGGGGGTATTGTCAAATGGTGGAATGAGCCGTTTGCGGAATTCCGGATCCCGACCAACACAACTCGAGGTGCAGCTGGGGGTCCTCAGAACTGCTTCTCTTTGCAGATGATGTTGATCTATTGGCTTCATCAGGCCGTGACCTTCAGCACGCACTGGGACAGTTTGCAGTCGAGTGTGAAGCGGTCAGGATTACAGTTAGCACCTACAATTACGAAGCCGTGGTTCTCAACCAGAAAGTGGAGGATTGCTCACCCCTGGGTGGGAGTGAGTGGCTGCCCCAAATTACAGAGTTCAAGTATCTCTGAGAGAAAACATTATTCACACAGTGCTTCTTTTGATCCAGTTTGCTGGGAACGCAACTCAGAAGACTTTGATTGTGTGGAGGAAAAGCTAACCCTGGGGCAGTTGTACTTATTATCCAGTTTCTGACAATTCCACTAAGTAGAATTTTATTTTGTGGAGTAAGCAGGAACAAACAATAGTGTTTCCGCCCAGTTTCAAACGGGGGACCTTTCGCGTGTTAGGCGAACGTGATAACCACTACACTACGGAAACTTCTGAAAATGACCTTTACGCACGTGCCCACGCTCAATGCACCATTCACACTTGACTGCAAACATTTCAGATGCCAGACAACATGATTTCTGAATGGATTCAGTGACAGCTGCTGTGTCATTGAGTGACAGTAAATGTCTACTACACTTAAAGCCGCCCCTGTATAGCTCTAAGAATTCCCTTTAAATTCCGGAACAGCGCCGCTTTTTTTTCACTAGCCAAAAATGCTACTAGTGCAGTCCTCGTTAGTATAGTGGACAGTATCTCTGCTTGTCACGCAGAAGACCAGGGTTCGATTCCCTGACGGGGAATTTTCAACCAGCTGCTAGTAAGACAACAGCCATTTAACACAGAGACGATACACATCGAGCTTGTTCCTGCTGTCAGAGACAGCTTCACATTGAAAATATGATCACCTACCTCAGCATGCATGAATGTGCATGAAAGGTTGCACATCAGAATGGAAAATTCATCACTACCAAGATACTATTATTTAAAATCATTTGTCCATGAAATGCGATATTCCTACTACATGTTGGTTTAGGGGGAAAGCTATCGAGAAGGACTTCTGGTTGATCTCAACGAAGTTCTGGCAAACAATAAGACTAGTCAGGAGCAGCACACAAGGGGCAGTTTTCAGTCAAGTGTGAAGCGGTTTGGATGAGAGTCGGCACCGACAAGGGAGGAGAACTGCTGTCCCTGACTGGGGGTATTGTCAAATGGTGGAATGAGCCGTTTGCGGAATTCCGGATCCCGACCAGCACAACTCGAGGTGCAGCTGGGGGTCCTCAGAACTGCTTCTCTTTGCAGATGATGTTGATCTATTGGCTTCATCAGGCCGTGACCTTCAGCACGCACTGGGACAGTTTGCAGTCGAGTGTGAAGCGGTCAGGATTACAGTTAGCACCTACAATTACGAAGCCGTGGTTCTCAACCAGAAAGTGGAGGATTGCTCACCCCTGGGTGGGAGTGAGTGGCTGCCCCAAATTACAGAGTTCAAGTATCTCTGAGAGAAAACATTATTCACACAGTGCTTCTTTTGATCCAGTTTGCTGGGAACGCAACTCAGAAGACTTTGATTGTGTGGAGGAAAAGCTAACCCTGGGGCAGTTGTACTTATTATATAGTTTCTGACAATTCCACTAAGTAGAATTTTATTGTGTGGAGTAAGCAGGAACAAACAATAGTGTTTCCGCCCAGTTTCAAACGGGGGACCTTTCGCGTGTTAGGCGAACGTGATAACCACTACACTACGGAAACTTCTGAAAATGACCTTTACGCACGTGCCCACGCTCAATGCACCATTCACACTTGACTGCAAACATTTCAGATGCCAGACAACATGATTTCTGAATGGATTCAGTGACAGCTGCTGTGTCATTGAGTGACAGTAAATGTCTACTACACTTAAAGCCGCCCCTGTATAGCTCTAAGAATTCCCTTTAAATTCCGGAACAGCGCCGCTTTTTTTTCACTAGCCAAAAATGCTACTAGTGCAGTCCTCGTTAGTATAGTGGACAGTATCTCTGCTTGTCACGCAGAAGACCAGGGTTCGATTCCCTGACGGGGAATTTTCAACCAGCTGCTAGTAAGACAACAGCCATTTAACACAGAGACGATACACATCGAGCTTGTTCCTGCTGTCAGAGACAGCTTCACATTGAAAATATGATCACCTACCTCAGCATGCATGAATGTGCATGAAAGGTTGCACATCAGAATGGAAAATTCATCACTACCAAGATACTATTATTTAAAATCATTTGTCCATGAAATGCGATATTCCTACTACATGTTGGTTTAGGGGGAAAGCTATCGAGAAGGACTTCTGGTTGATCTCAACGAAGTTCTGGCAAACAATAAGACTAGTCAGGAGCAGCACACAAGGGGCAGTTTTCAGTCAAGTGTGAAGCGGTTTGGATGAGAGTCGGCACCGACAAGGGAGGAGAACTGCTGTCCCTGACTGGGGGTATTGTCAAATGGTGGAATGAGCCGTTTGCGGAATTCCGGATCCCGACCAACACAACTCGAGGTGCAGCTGGGGGTCCTCAGAACTGCTTCTCTTTGCAGATGATGTTGATCTATTGGCTTCATCAGGCCGTGACCTTCAGCACGCACTGGGACAGTTTGCAGTCGAGTGTGAAGCGGTCAGGATTACAGTTAGCACCTACAATTACGAAGCCGTGGTTCTCAACCAGAAAGTGGAGGATTGCTCACCCCTGGGTGGGAGTGAGTGGCTGCCCCAAATTACAGAGTTCAAGTATCTCTGAGAGAAAACATTATTCACACAGTGCTTCTTTTGATCCAGTTTGCTGGGAACGCAACTCAGAAGACTTTGATTGTGTGGAGGAAAAGCTAACCCTGGGGCAGTTGTACTTATTATATAGTTTCTGACAATTCCACTAAGTAGAATTTTATTGTGTGGAGTAAGCAGGAACAAACAATAGTGTTTCCGCCCAGTTTCAAACGGGGGACCTTTCGCGTGTTAGGCGAACGTGATAACCACTACACTACGGAAACTTCTGAAAATGACCTTTACGCACGTGCCCACGCTCAATGCACCATTCACACTTGACTGCAAACATTTCAGATGCCAGACAACATGATTTCTGAATGGATTCAGTGACAGCTGCTGTGTCATTGAGTTACAGTAAATGTCTACTACACTTAAAGCCGCCCCTGTATAGCTCTAAGAATTCCCTTTAAATTCCGGAACAGCGCCGCTTTTTTTTCACTAGCCAAAAATGCTACTAGAGCAGTCCTCGTTAGTATAGTGGACAGTATCTCTGCTTGTCACGCAGAAGACCAGGGTTCGATTCCCTGACGGGGAGTTTTCTACCAGCTGCTAGTAAGACAACAGCCATTTAACACAGAGACGATACACATCGAGCTTGTTCCTGCTGTCAGAGACAGCTTCACATTGACAATATGATCACCTACCTCAGCATGCATGAATGTGCATGAAAGGTTGCACATCAGAATGGAAAATTCATCACTACCAAGATACTATTATTTAAAATAATTTGTCCATGAAATGCGATATTCCTACTACATGTTGGTTTAGGGGGAATGCTATCGAGAAGGACTTCTGGTTGGTCTCAACGAAGTTCTGGCAAACAATAAGACTAGTCAGGAGCAGCACACAAGGGGCAGTTTTCAGTCAAGTGTGAAGTGGTTTGGATGAGAGTCGGCACCTACAAGGGAGGAGAACTGCTGTCCCTGTTTGGGGGTATTGTCAAATGGTGGAATGAGCCGTTTGCGGAATTCCGGATCCCGACCAACACAACTCGAGGTGCAGCTGGGGGTCCTCAGAATTGCTTCTCTGCTCTTTGCAGATGATGTTGATCTATTGGCTTCATCAGGCCGTGACCTTCAGCACGCACTGGGACAGTTTGCAGTCGAGTGTGAAGCGGTCAGGATTACAGTTAGCACCTACAATTACGAAGCCGTGGTTCTCAACCAGAAAGTGGAGGATTGCTCACCCCTGGGTGGGAGTGAGTGGCTGCCCCAAATTACAGAGTTCAAGTATCTCTGAGAGAAAACATTATTCACACAGTGCTTCTTTTGATCCAGTTTGCTGGGAACGCAACTCAGAAGACTTTGATTGTGTGGAGGAAAAGCTAACCCTGGGGCAGTTGTACTTATTATCCAGTTTCTGACAATTCCACTAAGTAGAATTTTATTGTGTTGAGTAAGCAGGAACAAACAATAGTGTTTCCGCCCAGTTTCGAACGGGGGACCTTTCGCGTGTTAGGCAAACGTGATAACCACTACACTACGGAAACTGCTGAAAATTACCTTTATGCACGTGCCCAGGCTCAATGCACCATTCACACTTGACTGCAAACATTTCAGATGCCAGACAACATGATTTCTGAATGGATTCAGTGACAGCTGCTGTGTCATTGAGTGACAGTAAATGTCTACTACACTTAAAGCCGCCCCTGTATAGCTCTAAGAATTCCCTTTATATTCAGGAACAGCGCCGCTTTTTTTTCACAAGCCAAAAATGCTAATATTGCAGTCCTCGTTAGTATAGTGGACAGTATCTCTGCTTGTCACGCAGAAGACCAGGGTTCGATTCCCTGACGGGGAGTTTTCTACCAGCTGCTAGTAAGACAACAGCCATTTAACACAGAGACGATACACATCGAGCTTGTTCCTGCTGTCAGAGACAGCTTCACATTGACAATATGATCACCTACCTCAGCATGCATGAATGTGCATGAAAGGTTGCACATCAGAATGGAAAATTCATCACTACCAAGATACTATTATTTAAAATCATTTGTCCATGAAATGCGATATTCCTACTACATGTTGGTTTAGGGGGAAAGCTATCGAGAAGGACTTCTGGTTGTTCTCAACGAAGTTCTGGCAAACAATAAGACTAGTCAGGAGCAGCACACAAGGGGCAGTTTTCAGTCAAGTGTGAAGCGGTTTGGATGAGAGTCGGCACCTACAAGGGAGGAGAACTGCTGTCCCTGACTGGGGGTATTGTCAAATGGTGGAATGAGCTGTTTGCGGAATTCCGGATCCCGACCAACACAACTCGAGGTGCAGCTGGGGGTCCTCAGAATTGCTTCTCTTTGCAGATGATGTTGATCTATTGGCTTCATCAGGCCGTGACCTTCAGCACGCAGTATGCAGTCGAGTGTGAAGCGGTCAGGATTACAGTTAGCACCTACAATTACGAAGCCGTGGTTCTCAACCAGAAAGTGGAGGATTGCTCACCCCTGGGTGGGAGTGAGTGGCTGCCCCAAATTACAGAGTTCAAGTATCTCTGAGAGAAAACATTATTCACACAGTGCTTCTTTTGATCCAGTTTGCTGGAAACGCAACTCAGAAGACTTTGATTGTGTGGAGGAGAAGCTAACCCTGGGGCAGTTGTACTTATTATCCAGTTTCTGACAATTCCACTAAGTAGAATTTTATTGTGTGGAGTAAGCAGGAACAAACAATAGTGTTTCCGCCCAGTTTCGAACGGGGGACCTTTCGCGTGTTAGGCGAACGTGATAACCACTACACTACTGAAACTGCTGAAAATGACCTTTACGCACGTGCCCAGGCTCAATGCACCATTCACACTTGACTGCAAACATTTCAGATGCCAGACAACATGATTTCTGAATGGATTCAGTGACAGCTGCTGTGTCATTGAGTGACAGTAAATGTCTACTACACTTAAAGCCGACCCTGTATAGCTCTAAGAATTCCCTTTAAATTCCGGAACAGCGCCGCTTTTTTTTCACTAGCCAAAAATCCTACTAGTGCAGTCCTCGTTAGTATAGTGGACAGTATTTTTGCTTGTCACGCAGAAGACCAGGGTTCGATTCCCTGACGGGGAGTTTTCTACCAGCTGCTAGTAAGACAACAGCCATTTAACACAGAGAAGATACACATCGAGCTTGTTCCTGCTGTCAGAGACAGCTTCACATTGACAATATGATCACCTACCTCAGCATGCATGAATGTGCATGAAAGGTTGCACATCAGAATGGAAAATTCATCACTACCAAGATACTATTATTTAAAATCATTTGTCCATGAAATGCGATATTCCTACTACATGTTGGTTTAGGGGGAAAGCTATCGAGAAGGACTTCTGGTTGTTCTCAACGAAGTTCTGGCAAACAATAAGACTAGTCAGGAGCAGCACACAAGGGGCAGTTTTCAGTCAAGTGTGAAGCGGTTTGGATGAGAGTCGGCACCTACAAGGGAGGAGAACTGCTGTCCCTGACTGGGGGTATTGTCAAATGGTGGAATGAGCCGTTTGCGGAATTCCGGATCCCGACCAACACAACTCGAGGTGCAGCTGGGGGTCCTCAGAATTGCTTCTCTTTGCAGATGATGTTGATCTATTGGCTTCATCAGGCCGTGACCTTCAGCACGCAGTATGCAGTCGAGTGTGAAGCGGTCAGGATTACAGTTAGCACCTACAATTACGCAGCCGTGGTTCTCAACCAGAAAGTGGAGGATTGCTCACCCCTGGGTGGGAGTGAGTGGCTGCCCCAAATTACAGAGTTCAAGTATCTCTGAGAGAAAACATTATTCACACAGTGCTTCTTTTGATCCAGTTTGCTGGAAACGCAACTCAGAAGACTTTGATTGTGTGGAGGAGAAGCTAACCCTGGGGCAGTTGTACTTATTATCCAGTTTCTGACAATTCCACTAAGTAGAATTTTATTGTGTGGAGTAAGCAGGAACAAACAATAGTGTTTCCGCCCAGTTTCGAACGGGGGACCTTTCGCGTGTTAGGCGAACGTGATAACCACTAAACTACTGAAACTGCTGAAAATGACCTTTACGCACGTGCCCAGGCTCAATGCACCATTCACACTTGACTGCAAACATTTCAGATGCCAGACAACATGATTTCTGAATGGATTCAGTGACAGCTGCTGTGTCATTGAGTGACAGTAAATGTCTACTACACTTAAAGCCGACCCTGTATAGCTCTAAGAATTCCCTTTAAATTCCGGAACAGCGCCGCTTTTTTTTCACTAGCCAAAAATGCTACTAGTGCAGTCCTCGTTAGTATAGTGGACAGTATTTTTGCTTGTCACGCAGAAGACCAGGGTTCGATTCCCTGACGGGGAGTTTTCTACCAGCTGCTAGTAAGACAACAGCCATTTAACACAGAGAAGATACACATCGAGCTTGTTCCTGCTGTCAGAGACAGCTTCACATTGACAATATGATCACCTACCTCAGCATGCATGAATGTGCATGAAAGGTTGCACATCAGAATGGAAAATTCATCACTACCAAGATACTATTATTTAAAATCATTTGTCCATGAAATGCGATATTCCTACTACATGTTGGTTTAGGGGGGAAGCTATGGAGAAGGACTTCTGGTTGGTCTCAACGAAGTTCTGGCAAACAATAAGACTAGTCTGGAGCAGCACACAAGGGGCAATTTTCAGTCAAGTGTGAAGCGGTTTGGATGAGAGTCGGCACCTACAAGGGAGGAGAACTGCTGTCCCTGACTGGGGGTATTGTCAAATGGTGGAATGAGCCATTTGCGGATTTACGGATCCCGACCAACACAACTCGAGGTGCAGCTGGGGGTCCTCAGAATTGCTTCTCTGCTCTTTGCAGATGATGTTGATCTATTGGCTTCATCAGGCTGTGACCTTCAGCACGCACTGGGACAGTTTGCAGTCGAGTGTGAAGCGGTCAGGATTACAGTTAGCACCTACAATTACGAAGCCGTGGTTCTCAACCAGAAAGTGGTGGATTGCTCACCCCTGGGTGGGAGTGAGTGGCTGCCCCAAATTACAGAGTTCAAGTATCTCTGAGTGTTCTGCCCCCACATTTCTGTGTTGTTGAATGTAATTGCATTTTCATGCTCGTAGTTATCCCTCCTCTCTTGCCGTAGTTAGTGGCTTGTTGTTTTTGGATTCTAATGAGAGGACACACTGCACATGCTGCACCAACGTTTCACTTCTTCTGTTTGGTAGCCTTGAGAGACCTTAGTCTGTAAGTATTTGTTCATGAAGCATGAAAAGATATATTCTATTATATTCTATTAGCCTTTTTAGTATAGCATTCGTGTTGTATTAAATGCTAATGGCGGTTAGCATTTCTCCATTGGCGGTAATGTTAAAATTAGCTTAGAAGCTAGCTATTCGGACATGTTACATGATGGCTATATGCTGGATTGTTGTTTTGTACTCATGTATGTGTATATGGACAGTTTGTAAGGCCATTTTTCATATTGTGTTTCCACAGTTTTACAAATAAGAAAGATTCTAACTAAAGTCCTGAAACTCTTCTACGGATGCCTGGGTCTTTATTTCACGGATCTACTGTTAGCTATCTGCTAAGCTTTCCTGCACAAAGCAAGAGCAGAATAGTAAAAAGACTAAATACTCAGTCTGCCATCAAACGAAAAGTGATGCAATAACACTGCAGATCATAAATACAGCTCAGCATAGTTTAACAAGCTATTATGGAGGAACATAATGAAGAAAATCCTCTGCTAGAAACATCAGATAGACAGTCTCAATACTCCTGCCATTCCAGACGCTCATCCCAATCTAGCCGTGCCTCAACACACAGTTCTACGGTCACCAAAGCAAGAGCTAAAGCAGAAGCTGCCAAGGTCAAGGCTTCATATGCTCAAAGAGAAGCAGACATGTTAATCAAGCAGGCACGGATAGAGGCAGAAGAATTAAAGAACAAAGCAGGAATTGAAGCGGAACAGCAAAGGAGGAAAACTGAACTGGAAACGGAACAGCAAAGAAGGAAAACTGACCTGGAAGCGGAACAGCAAAGGAGGAAAACCGAACTGGAAGCGGAACAGCAGCGAAGGGCAGCTGAGTTACAGGCGAACCTCCATGTACTGAAAATTCAGGGCGCTGCTGAAGCAGCCATCGCAGAAGCTGAAATCCTTGAAGCAGCTTTTGAGGAAGAAGGTGGAGGACCATCAATGCAAAATGTGACAAAATTAGCTCCGTATCCATCACCTCAGCGTACCAGCGAATATGTGCAACAACATTCTTGGGACTACGGTCAGCAACAGCACCAACTCACAATACGAGAACCCATCTCTTCATCAATGCGCCAGCCAAACATGGACAACGATGATGTAGATAATCCTGGTATTCACATTGGTAGTCTGGGAAAAGTTAACGACCACACATTCCGAGAATTACCAGCACAACACCAGAGCATGAGCACAGCCAACCTTCAGCAAAGCCATGTGAGCCCTTTGAAGTTCCTCCAAGAAGAACGCCGCCCCCTTCAGACTCACTTTACACTGACTGAAGGTACAAATCACTTCATGCCCTCCAAGGCAACTCCGCATGTTCAGTCAGACACAGCGGACTTAGCCAAATACCTAATTCGCAAAGAAATAGTGAGCTCTGGACTCCAAAAATTTGACGATAAACCAGAAAACTACTGGACATGGAAAGCCTCTTTTGTCAACTCCATCAGTGACCTGAACCTCAGCCCCAGGGAGGAGCTGGACATCCTGACGAAATGGCTTGGACCACAGTCTGCGGAGCAGGCCAAACGCATCCGTGCAGTCAACATCCATAATGCTAACTCAGGACTTCAAATGGTTTGGCAGAGATTGGAGGAATGCTACGGTTCAGCCGAAATGATAGAAAACGCTCTGTTAAAGAAGCTAGAGGAGTTTCCTAAGATCTCAAACAAGGATAATGAAAAACTGAGGGAGCTAGGGGACCTGTTGCTCGAACTAGAGGCAGCTAGAAAAGATGGGTTCTTACCTGGACTCTCTTACCTCAACACACCCCGTGGAGTCAACCCCATCGCACTGAAGCTCCCCTATAACCTTATGGAGAAATGGATCTCGGTTGGCTCTAAATACAAAAATGACTATCGGATCCAATATCCTCCCTTTTGTGTCTTTGTAAAGTTCATCTGCGACCAGGCTAAGACACGAAATGATCCCAGTTTTGCCGAACTTACCATGGGTGGTTCCATCAGGACAGAGAACCCTCTGAAAAACATAAAAACATCCGTGTTCAGCAGGAAGACTGAGGTTTCCTTGGACGGTGAAGTCAAGCAAAACAACATGGAGAGACAGTCTGAGGATCCAGACAGACTGTGTCCATTACATAATCAGCCCCATCCTCTAAGAAAATGTCGTGGGTTCCGCAGCAAGACTTTAGAGGACAGAATAGCTTACCTGAAAGAGAAACGGATCTGCTTCAAGTGTTGTGCCTCAACAAGTCACCTCGCCAAGGACTGTGACAAATCTGTGCAGTGCAAAGAGTGCAATAGCAACAGACACCCTTCTGCGCTTCACCCTGGGCCAGCGTTATGGAAACCAGTGAACTCTGCTATTAAGGAAGATCAAGGCGGGGAGCAACAGGAAGACGAAACTCCAGAGGTTATGTCAAAGTGCACAGAAGTCTGTGGAGACTCAGTTGGCTCACGGTCATGCTCCAAAATATGTTTGGTCAGGGTCTACCCTGCAGGTCAAAGAGAGAAAGCGGTCAAAGCATACGCTGTCCTCGATGAACAGAGTAATAGGTCCTTGGCAAAGACAGAGCTACTCGACCTTTTTATCATTGGAGCGGGTGCCGCTCCATACATCCTTAAAACATGCTCAGGGGTCATGGAAACATCAGGACGGCGCGCCAGTAAACTCATAGTTGAGTCAATAGATGGCAACGTACAGATCCCTCTCCCCACACTCATAGAGTGTGACATGATGCCTGACGACCGTTCAGAGATCCCCTCACCAGAGATAGCACATCTTTATCCCCACCTCAAGCCAGTGGCGGATAAAATCCCAGTCATCGATCCTGAGGCAGCTATTCTCCTTCTCCTTGGCAGAGACATACTACGTGTGCACAAGGTGCGTAAACAGTACAATGGACCCAACAATGCACCATATGCTCAACAACTTGACCTTGGCTGGGTTATTGTTGGAGAAATATGTCTCAGAGGAGCTCACAAGCCAAGCAGCATCAATGTCTACAGGACCAATATCCTACCTAATGGACGTACGTCTTTCCTTAGTCCATGTGCTAGTGTCATCCATGTCAAAGAGAAAGTTAAGACGACATCAAGTCAGAGTAGTCAAACCTTCGAAGACACAGAGCTCCTGGAGGACGATGATCTTGGATGCAAAGTTTTTGACAGGACAAAAGATGATGAGAAAATGGCGTTATCTATTGAAGATAAAACCTTCCTTGAAATCATGGACAAAAATGTCTACATGAATGATGCAAACAGCTGGGTGGCTCCCTTACCATTCCGTTACCCAAGGCCCCGTCTCCCGAACAATAGGAGCCAGGCAGCGAAACGTCTCTCTTCTCTGAGTCGCACACTGGAAAGAAAGCCAGGAGTGAAAAAACAATACTTTGACTTCATGCAAAAGATGCTTGAGTCAGGTCAGGCAGAGCTAGCTCCGCCATTGGAGAAGAATCAAGAGTGCTGGTACCTACCCGCATTTGGTGTCTACCACCCTCAGAAGCCAGATCAAATACGGGTGGTGTTTGATTCCAGTGCCAAGCACGAAGGCATCTCTCTCAACGACATCCTCTTAAAGGGACCAGATTTGAATAACACTCTTCTTGGAGTACTTATCCGTTTCCGCAAGGAGTCGATTGCAGTCACAGCAGACGTTCAGCAGATGTTTTACTGTTTCACAGTCTGTGAGGACCACCGTGATTTCCTGAGATTCTTGTGGTTTGAAGGTAACGACTTCACAAAACCAGTGACAGAGTACCGAATGACAGTACATGTGTTCGGTAACAGCCCCTCACCAGCTGTGGCCATTTATGGCTTAAGACGCGCAGCGCAAGAAGGACACCAGGAACATGGTACAGATGCTAAGCAGTTCGTCATGAGAAACTTTTATGTGGATGATGGACTGGCCTCATTTTCCACTGTGGATGAAGCCATCAATGTTCTGAAAAGAACAAGGGAGATGTTAGCAGAGTCAAGCATCAGGCTGCATAAAATAGCATCCAACAGCAGCAGTGTCATGGACGCCTTCCCATCTGAAGATCACGCCAAATGTCTTAAAGATCTAGACCTGTCATCTGACCCTCTGCCTCTCCAACGCAGTTTAGGCCTCACATGGGATCTACAAACTGACAGCTTCTCCTTCTGCGTGGCTGATAAGGGAAAACCGTTCACTAAAAGGGGCGTTCTATCAACGGTCAACAGTCTCTATGATCCCTTGGGGTTCGTAGCACCAATCACGATTCAAGGCAAAGCACTGGTCAGAGACATCTCTAAAGAAGAGTACGATTGGGACACTCAACTACCAGTAGAGAAAGAAATCCAGTGGAAGGTCTGGAAAGATTCTCTAATGGAACTTAAGCAGCTCCAGATCCAGAGGACCTACATTCCTGTTTCTCTACTTGCTACTGTACAAAGAGAAATTTGTGTCTTCGCAGATGCATCGACTATTGCTATATCAGCTGTAGCGTACCTTAGGGCAGTTGATACAGAAGGACACAGCCACGTTGGGTTCATCATGGGGAAATCCAAGCTGGCTCCACGTCCTGCACACACTATCCCTCGTTTGGAACTGTGTGCAGCTGTCTTGGCAGTGGAGATTGCAGACCTGATAATGGATGAAATTGATGTGGAGATTCAAACAGTCAAGTTCTACACGGACAGCAAAATTGTACTGGGCTACATTCATAATGCATCCAGGAACTTCCATGTCTATGTGGCCAACAGAGTGACAAGAATCAGGAAGTCCTCTCACCCAAGTCAGTGGCACTACATCAGAACCAACCATAATCCTGCAGATCATGGATCTAGGTCTGTTCCTGCTGCTCTTCTGAAAGACACCAACTGGTTTTCAGGTCCAGCCTTTCTGACAAAACCCGAGAAGGATGAGTTTTCACATCCAGAGATATTTGACCTACTACATCCAGAGACTGATGTAGAAGTTCGCCCTCAAGTTTCAACCTATGCTACAAGAGCTACAGGTGGACTTCTTGGCTCCCATCGCTTTGTAAGGTTCTCCAGCTGGAAATCCCTTACCCATGCAACAGCTAGGCTCATCCAAAAAGTCAGAACCCTCTCCCGAACTTCAGACTGTAGCAGGAAAAAGGATGAACTCCTTCAAGCAAGACTCATAATTATGAAAAGTGTACAACAAGACCGCTTCAAAGAGGAAATCAAAAACCTCTCAAAGGGGGTCGAAGTCTCAAGACGCAGTCCACTCAAGTGTTTGGACCCAATTGTTGATGACAGTGGTTTGCTGAGAGTAGGAGGCCGAATGTCGGCAGCAGATATGTCCTGGGAAGAAAAGCATCCAATCATCCTTCCCAAGAGTCATCATGTCTCTACCCTGCTGGTAAGACACTACCACGAACAGGTTGCTCATCAAGGGCGGCACTTCACTGAAGGAGCAATTCGAACAGCTGGACTGTGGATAACAGGAAGTAAGGGATTGGTTTCAAGTGTGATACACAAATGTGTGACCTGCAAAAGAATAAGAGGAAAGTTAGAAGAACAAAAAATGTCTGACTTACCTGTGGATAGGCTTACCATCGATCCCCCGTTTACTCGTGTCGGACTTGACGTTTTCGGACCTTGGACCATCTCATCGCGCAGGACCAGAGGTGGCCATGCGGAAGCTAAACGGTGGGCAGTCATGTTCACCTGTCTGAGTACGCGTGCGGTGCACATTGAGGTCATTGAGAATATGACAACCTCCAGCTTCATTAATGCTTTGAGGAGATTTACCGCTATCCGAGGCCCTGTGAGACTACTGCGTTCTGATAGGGGAACAAACTTCATTGGAGCTTGCAAAGAACTGCAGATTAACTCAGAAGATCTAGAGTTGAAAGCTCACCTGCAACACAAAGGCTGCACCTGGACTTTTAATCCTCCACACTCTTCGCACATGGGAGGTGTGTGGGAGAGGATGATCGGTGTTGCACGCCGCATTTTAGACGCTATGTTGTTGAAGGAGAACAGTCGTCTCTCACATGAAGTACTGGCGACACTAATGGCTGAAGTCATGGCAATCATGAATGCAAGACCCTTAGTTCCAGTGTCCTCCGATCCTGAGATGCCAGCAGTTTTCACACCCGCAATGCTGCTCACTCAGAAGACTGACACAGTGTCTGCTCCGTCAGGGAAGATGGATCTCAAGGATCTCTATAACAAGCAGTGGAGGCAAGTCCAAAGCCTTGCTGAAACCTTCTGGAGACGCTGGAAGCAAGAATACTTGGCGACCCTCCAGCCTCGCAAGAAGTGGCAATCTGAAAGACCAAACTTGCAAGTTGGAGATGTGGTACTCCTCAAAGACACTCAAGTTAAGAGAAACGAGTGGCCCACAGGAGTTATTGTTGAGACCATTCCAAGCCGTGATGGCAGAGTTCGGAAAGTCAATGTCAGGATCATCAGAGACGGTACCCCTAAGGTGTATTCAAGACCTGTTACAGAAGTTGTACTGCTCCTCAGTGAGGGGACATAGTGGTATTATAAAATACCAGGCGGGGAGTGTTCTGCCCCCACATTTCTGTGTTGTAGAATGTAATTGCATTTTCATGCTCGTAGTTATCCCTCCTCTCTTGCCGTAGTTAGTGGCTTGTTGTTTTTGGATTCTAATGAGAGGACACACTGCACATGCTGCACCAACGTTTCACTTCTTCTGTTTGGTAGCCTTGAGAGACCTTAGTCTGTAAGTATTTGTTTAATGAAGATAACCACACAGCATCGCCTTGGAGACTTTACGGGAAGGATTCCCCCGCCTAAGGACAGCCAAGAGGAGGAGTCTCCAACCTCATCATCAGGAACCGCCTCTGATCTCCCACTTTCCCCACCCTTCCGAGAGGAGGAGTCTTTACCTCCCTCCCCAGCACCTACTTCCACCCCCCAGACTACATCCAGGTCCCTTTCCTCTCTCACACTCTCCCCATCCTCCCCCCACCTGGAGTTCACTGACTACATGAAAGAGCTGGTCATTGCTGGAACCAAACACACTCCTCGCCCCACTCCTCGACGTACAGTTCCACCTCCGCATCCAGCCTCACCCCTGCCACCGGTTCCAAGTCCTAAGCGCCGTGCCCCTCCCCCACCTTCCCTAACTGATAAAGGCAATAATTGATATCTTCTGGGTCCAGGCTACAAGGCTAATGACACCAATGATTCTCTCCAGGAAAAGTCGGGGCCCTGTATGCAGCTAGCTTTCTCAATTCCTGTCCTGATAGTTTATAGAAAAAGAAAGGAGAGGCTGCGAAGAAACAATAGTAAACCTGCAAACTTATCAAACTTAACATTCATTCCTCGTCAGCCTGTCCAAATACATTGGGCAAATAAAGCTTTAACCACATTAAACTTAGCTTTATTAAATGTCAGGTCTCTGTCAGGAAAAACATTTTTAATCAATGATTTTATTGTTAGGCACAAACTGGACATTTTGTTTTTAACTGAAACTTGGTTAAACCAAGATAACAGTGCAGCTGTTCTTATTGAATCAACACCTCACAACTTCAGTTTCATGAGTGAAACAAGAGCTCATAAGAAAGGAGGTGGAGTTGCTATTTTATTTAATGATTCTCTTCAATGCAAGCAGATGTCCTTTGGTCATCTTAGTTCTTTTGAATATGTGGCTCTGAATTCCACTCAAGCTTTATTCCTAAACATTTACAGACCACCTAAATACTGTGCAACCTTCTTTGATGAGTTTACTGAACTGCTGTCGATAATCTGTATTGATTTTGACTGTGTTGTTATTGTTGGCGATTTTAATATCCATGTTGATAATCCCCAGGACAGAGGGTCTATAGAACTATGTGGTGTCCTTGATAATTATGATCTGACTCAGCATGTGACAGGACCCACCCACAACAGGGGGCACACTCTGGACCTAATCATCACCAAAGGTCTAAACATTTCCAAGGTCGCTGTGATTGATGTTGCACTCTCTGATCATTTCTGTGTTTTCTTTGAGAGTGCAATCTCCTTGCACACAAATGTCCAAACCGAGGTTGTGAAAAAGCGTTACATCTCTGAAAAAACCGGTGAACTATTTATTCAGAAGTACTCCTCCACACCAGCCCTCTCTTGCATCTCAGTCAATGAGCTTGTAGATAGCTTCAATTCTAAAGTTAAAAATGTTATTGATGCCATTGCACCCACTAAAGTGAAGGTTGTCTCGGGTAAGCAAAGATCTCCTTGGAGAAATGCCACGCTGGTCAGAATAGAGAAACAAGAGTGTCGGAAAGCTGAGCGCAGGTGGCGAAAAACAAATCTCCAGGTTCACTGTGACATCTATAAAGAGAGACTTTGCAAATATAATTTGGAACTTAGAAATGCAAGGCAGTCCTTCTTCTCTGACATCATAACCAAAAATAATAACAATACACGCGCCTTATTTGCTACCGTCGACAGGCTAACAAACCCACCAGTGTCAGTAGCTGCTGAGCTCCAATCCACCTGGGCTTGCAATCGATTTGCCTCCTTTTTTACTGACAAAATTCAGAAAATTAGACAAGCAGTCAGTGCCTCCACACCAACCACAGGATATGTGTTGTCCCCATCTCCGAATAACATCCATTCAAATATCATGACACAATTTCATTCAATCGACCATAGAAGCTTGGAAGACATTATACAACATCTGAAGTCATCCTCCTGCTGCTTGGATATTCTACCAACACGCTTTTTCAAAGATATTTCAAACTGCATGACCACTGATCTTTTACAAATTGTAAACACATCCCTTCTCTCAGGTGTCTTCCCACAAGCCCTAAAAACTGCAGTTATTAAACCACTCCTAAAGAAGGCTAATTTAGACACCGCAACAATGAAAAATTATAGGCCAATATCAAACCTCCCATTTTTAAGTAAAATAATTGAAAAAGCGGTTTTTCAACAGCTGAACAACTTCTTGGCCGTAAATAACTGTTTTGATGTCTTCCAGTCAGGCTTTCGACAGCACCACAGTACTGAAACTGCTCTTGTTAAGGTTTTCAACGACATCCACTTAAACACAGACAATGGCAGAATTTCAGTCTTAGTATTACTGGATCTCAGTGCTGCATTCGACACGGTCGACCATAACATACTACTAGAAAGACTAAAACTCTGGGTGGGACTCTCTGGCACAGCACTTAACTGGTTTGAATCCTACTTGAAGGACCGAGAATACTTTGTGTCTGTAGCTAATTACACATCAGAACTGACTAAAATGACATGTGGTGTTCCCCAAGGTTCAATACTGGGGCCTCTTCTGTTCAACATCTACATGCTTCCACTAGCTCAGATTATGGAAAACAACAAAGTCTGTTATCATAATTATGCAGACGACACACAAATCTACATAACTATATCACCAGGGGACTATAATCCCATACAAGGGCTGGGTAAATGCATTGAACAAATCAACAACTGGATGTGCCAGAACTTTCTTCAATTAAACAAAGAAAAAACAGAAGTAATTGTTTTTGGTACCAAGGACGAACGATTGAAAGTCAGAGCTCAGCTTCAATCACTGATGTTAAAAACCTCAAACCAAGCCAGAAATCTAGGTGTAGTTATGGATTCAGACCTCAACCTGAACAGCCATATCAAGACAATTACAAAATCAGCCTACTATCACCTGAAGAATATATCAAGGGTTAGAGGACTTATGTCTCAACAGGATTTGGAAAAACTTGTCCATGCATTTATCTTCAGTAGACTGGACTACTGTAACGGTGTGTTTACAGGTCTCTGTAAAAAGTCAATCAGAAAGCTGCAGCTGATTCAGAACGCTGCAGCTCGAGTCCTCACTAAGACAAAGAAAGTGGATCACATCACTCCAGTTCTGAGGTCTTTACACTGGCTTCCTGTCCAACAAAGAATTGACTTTAAAATCCTGCTGTTGGTTTATAAAGCACTGAATGGTTTAGGGCCAAAATACATCTGTGATCTGCTGCTACCTTATGAACCATCCCGACCCCTTAGGTCGTCTGGGACTGGTCTACTTTCTGTTCCCAGAGTCAGAACTAAACATGGAGAAGCAGCGTTCAGTTTTTCTGCCCCAAATATCTGGAACAAAGTCCCAGAAAGCTGCAGGTCTGCTGAGACCCTCAGCTCCTTTAAATCAAGATTGAAGACTTTTCTGTTTGCTGCTGCCTTTAATTGAACCAGATTCAAGGATATTAATCAATCAGCTGCATTTCTGCATTTTACTACTGTATTTTATTTCTTACACTGCTTTTTAATGTTTTAATGACTGTTTTTAATGTTCAATGAATGTTCTTAATTGTTTTTAAATCTCCTTTTCTTATGACTTATGTTTTGATGCTTTTAATGGTTTTATGTGAAGCACTTTGAATTACCCTGTCGTTGAAATGTGCTATACAAATAAACTTGCCTTGCCTTGCCTTGCCTTGTTACCCACCTCTTTGTGTGCATCTCTTCTTCAATCTTGCCTTTTTCTCACACATTTCTCAAGTGAAAAAGCAGCAGTGTCCTCTGCCTTATGGAGAGAGAAGTGAAAAGGCTTACAGCACCTGGTATTCCCAGGCGGTCTCCCATCCAAGTACTAACCAGGCCCGACTCTGCTTAGCTTCCGAGATCAGACGAGATCGGGCGCGATGAGAGAGGTATGGCCGTAAGCAATTTTGTCTCCAACACATATTCCTTTAAAAGCTGTCAAAAATTGCAGTCTTTTACAGTACATTTAGGACACGTTCATGTTTAAGAAATCTCATTTTATGTTCAAAGGGACCCCGATTTAAAAAAATTAAGCAGTTCTTTGAATGGTCAAGAGAGTAGGGTAAATGGCGAATTAAACGTTACTTTTCTTCACAGAGAACTCTGACCTTTTGGGTTGGAACCGGCTTGAAAATAACTAAAATATACGATCAGTAGGTCAATCGCAAAACATTAACGAACCGAAACCAGTTCATTGATTACCATTCCAAAAAGAAGAAAATATTGATTGATTCTTTTTTCCCTTTTTACTGTTACCCACCTCTTTGTGTGCATCTCTTCTTCAATCTTGCCTTTTTCTCACACATTTCTCAAGTGAAAAAGCAGCAGTGTCCTCTGCCTTATGGAGAGAGAAGTGAAAAGGCTTACAGCACCTGGTATTCCCAGGCGGTCTCCCATCCAAGTACTAACCAGGCCCGACTCTGCTTAGCTTCCGAGATCAGACAAGATCGGGCACGATGAGAGAGGTATGGCCGTAAGCAATTTTGTCTCCAACACATATTCCTTTAAAAGCTGTCAAAATTGCAGTCTTTTACAGTACATTTCGGACACCTTCATGTTTAAGAAATCTCATTTTATGTTCAAAGGGACCCCGATTTAAAAAAATGAAGCAGTTCTTTGAATGGTCAAGAGAGTAGGGTAAATGGCGAATTAAACGTTACTTTTCTTCACAGAGAACTCTGACCTTTTGGGTTGGAACCGGGTTGAAAATAACTAAAATATACGATCAGTAGGTCAATCGCAAAACATTAACGAACCGAAACCAGTTCATTGATTACCATTCCAAAAAGAAGAAAATATTGATTGATTCTTTTTTCCCTTTTTACTGTTACCCACCTCTTTGTGTGCATCTCTTCTTCAATCTTGCCTTTTTTTCACACATTTCTCAAGTGAAAAAGCAGCAGTGTCCTCTGCCTTATGGAGAGAGAAGTGAAAAGGCTTACAGCACCTGGTATTCCTAGGCGGTCTCCCATCCAAGTACTAACCAGGCCCGACTCTGCTTAGCTTCCGAGATCAGACGAGATCGGGCGCGATGAGAGAGGTATGGCCGTAAGCAAGTTTGTCTCCAACACATATTCCTTTAAAAGCTGTCAAAAATTGCAGTCTTTTACAGTACATTTAGGACACGTTCATGTTTAAGAAATCTCATTTTATGTTCAAAGGGACCCCGATTTAAAAAAATGAAGCAGTTCTTTGAATGGTCAAGAGAGTAGGGTAAATGGCGAATTAAACGTTACTTTTCTTCACAGAGAACTCTGACCTTTTGGGTTGGAACCGGCTTGAAAATAACTAAAATATACGATCAGTAGGTCAATCGCAAAACATTAACGAACCTAAACCAGTTCATTGATTACCATTCCTAAAAAGAAGAAAATATTGATTGATTCTTTTTTCCCTTTTTACTGTTACCCACCTCTTTGTGTGCATCTCTTCTTCAATCTTGCCTTTTTCTCACACATTTCTCAAGTGAAAAAGCAGCAGTGTCCTCTGCCTTATGGAGAGTGAAGTGAAAAGGCTTACAGCACCTGGTATTCCCAGGCGGTCTCCCATCCAAGTACTAACCAGGCCCTACTCTGCTTAGCTTCCGAGATCAGACGAGATCGGGCGCGATGAGAGGTATGGCCGTAAGCAAGTTTGTCTCCAACACATATTCCTTTAAAAGCTGTCAAAATTGCAGTCTTTTACAGTACATTTAGGACACCTTCATGTTTAAGAAATCTCATTTTATGTTCAAAGGGACCCCGATTTAAAAAAATGAAGCAGTTCTTTGAATGGTCAAGAGAGTAGGGTAAATGGCGAATTAAACGTTACTTTTCTTCACAGAGAACTCTGACCTTTTGGGTTGGAACCGGCTTGAAAATAACTAAAATATACGATCAGTAGGTCAATCGCAAAACATTAACGAATATAAACCAGTTCATTGATTACCATTCCAAAAAGAAGAAAATATTGATTGATTCTTTTTTCCCTTTTTACTGTTACCCACCTCTTTGTGTGCATCTCTTCTTCAATCTTGCCTTTTTCTCACACATTTCTCAAGTGAAAAAGCAGCAGTGTCCTCTGCCTTATGGAGAGAGAAGTGAAAAGGCTTACAGCACCTGGTATTCCCAGGCGGTCTCCCATCCAAGTACTAACCAGGCCCGACTCTGCTTAGCTTCCGAGATCAGACGAGATCGGGCGCGATGAGAGAGGTATGGCCGTAAGCAAGTTTGTCTCCAACACATATTCCTTTAAAAGCTGTCAAAATTGCAGTCTTTTACAGTACATTTCGGACACCTTCATGTTTAAGAAATCTCATTTTATGTTCAAAGGGACCCCGATTTAAAAAAATGAAGCAGTTCTTTGAATGGTCAAGAGAGTAGGGTAAATGGCGAATTAAACGTTACTTTTCTTCACAGAGAACTCTGACCTTTTGGGTTGGAACCGGGTTGAAAATAACTAAAATATACGATCAGTAGGTCAATCGCAAAACATTAACGAACCGAAACCAGTTCATTGATTACCATTCCAAAAAGAAGAAAATATTGATTGATTCTTTTTTCCCTTTTTACTGTTACCCACCTCTTTGTGTGCATCTCTTCTTCAATCTTGCCTTTTTCTCACACATTTCTCAAGTGAAAAAGCAGCAGTGTCCTCTGCCTTATGGAGAGAGAAGTGAAAAGGCTTACAGCACCTGGTATTCCCAGGCGGTCTCCCATCCAAGTACTAACCAGGCCCGACTCTGCTTAGCTTCCGAGATCAGACAAGATCGGGCACGATGAGAGAGGTATGGCCGTAAGCAATTTTGTCTCCAACACATATTCCTTTAAAAGCTGTCAAAATTGCAGTCTTTTACAGTACATTTCGGACACCTTCATGTTTAAGAAATCTCATTTTATGTTCAAAGGGACCCCGATTTAAAAAAATGAAGCAGTTCTTTGAATGGTCAAGAGAGTAGGGTAAATGGCGAATTAAACGTTACTTTTCTTCACAGAGAACTCTGACCTTTTGGGTTGGAACCGGGTTGAAAATAACTAAAATATACGATCAGTAGGTCAATCGCAAAACATTAACGAACCGAAACCAGTTCATTGATTACCATTCCAAAAAGAAGAAAATATTGATTGATTCTTTTTTCCCTTTTTACTGTTACCCACCTCTTTGTGTGCATCTCTTCTTCAATCTTGCCTTTTTTTCACACATTTCTCAAGTGAAAAAGCAGCAGTGTCCTCTGCCTTATGGAGAGAGAAGTGAAAAGGCTTACAGCACCTGGTATTCCTAGGCGGTCTCCTATCCAAGTACTAACCAGGCCCGACTCTGCTTAGCTTCCGAGATCAGACGAGATCGGGCGCGATGAGAGAGGTATGGCCGTAAGCAAGTTTGTCTCCAACACATATTCCTTTAAAAGCTGTCAAAAATTGCAGTCTTTTACAGTACATTTAGGACACGTTCATGTTTAAGAAATCTCATTTTATGTTCAAAGGGACCCCGATTTAAAAAAATGAAGCAGTTCTTTGAATGGTCAAGAGAGTAGGGTAAATGGCGAATTAAACGTTACTTTTCTTCACAGAGAACTCTGACCTTTTGGGTTGGAACCGGCTTGAAAATAACTAAAATATACGATCAGTAGGTCAATCGCAAAACATTAACGAACCTAAACCAGTTCATTGATTACCATTCCTAAAAAGAAGAAAATATTGATTGATTCTTTTTTCCCTTTTTACTGTTACCCACCTCTTTGTGTGCATCTCTTCTTCAATCTTGCCTTTTTCTCACACATTTCTCAAGTGAAAAAGCAGCAGTGTCCTCTGCCTTATGGAGAGTGAAGTGAAAAGGCTTACAGCACCTGGTATTCCCAGGCGGTCTCCCATCCAAGTACTAACCAGGCCCTACTCTGCTTAGCTTCCGAGATCAGACGAGATCGGGCGCGATGAGAGGTATGGCCGTAAGCAAGTTTGTCTCCAACACATATTCCTTTAAAAGCTGTCAAAATTGCAGTCTTTTACAGTACATTTAGGACACCTTCATGTTTAAGAAATCTCATTTTATGTTCAAAGGGACCCCGATTTAAAAAAATGAAGCAGTTCTTTGAATGGTCAAGAGAGTAGGGTAAATGGCGAATTAAACGTTACTTTTCTTCACAGAGAACTCTGACCTTTTGGGTTGGAACCGGCTTGAAAATAACTAAAATATACGATCAGTAGGTCAATCGCAAAACATTAACGAATATAAACCAGTTCATTGATTACCATTCCAAAAAGAAGAAAATATTGATTGATTCTTTTTTCCCTTTTTACTGTTACCCACCTCTTTGTGTGCATCTCTTCTTCAATCTTGCCTTTTTCTCACACATTTCTCAAGTGAAAAAGCAGCAGTGTCCTCTGCCTTATGGAGAGAGAAGTGAAAAGGCTTACAGCACCTGGTATTCCCAGGCGGTCTCCCATCCAAGTACTAACCAGGCCCGACTCTGCTTAGCTTCCGAGATCAGACGAGATCGGGCGCGATGAGAGAGGTATGGCCGTAAGCAAGTTTGTCTCCAACACATATTCCTTTAAAAGCTGTCAAAATTGCAGTCTTTTACAGTACATTTCGGACACCTTCATGTTTAAGAAATCTCATTTTATGTTCAAAGGGACCCCGATTTAAAAAAATGAAGCAGTTCTTTGAATGGTCAAGAGAGTAGGGTAAATGGCGAATTAAACGTTACTTTTCTTCACAGAGAACTCTGACCTTTTGGGTTGGAACCGGGTTGAAAATAACTAAAATATACGATCAGTAGGTCAATCGCAAAACATTAACGAACCGAAACCAGTTCATTGATTACCATTCCAAAAAGAAGAAAATATTGATTGATTCTTTTTTCCCTTTTTACTGTTACCCACCTCTTTGTGTGCATCTCTTCTTCAATCTTGCCTTTTTCTCACACATTTCTCAAGTGAAAAAGCAGCAGTGTCCTCTGCCTTATGGAGAGAGAAGTGAAAAGGCTTACAGCACCTGGTATTCCTAGGCAGTCTCCCATCCAAGTACTAACCAGGCCCGACTCTGCTTAGCTTCCGAGATCAGACGAGATCGGGCGCGATGAGAGAGGTATGGCCGTAAGCAAGTTTGTCTCCAACACATATTCCTTTAAAAGCTGTCAAAAATTGCAGTCTTTTACAGTACATTTAGGACACGTTCATGTTTAAGAAATCTCATTTTATGTTCAAAGGGACCCCGATTTAAAAAAATGAAGCAGTTCTTTGAATGGTCAAGAGAGTAGGGTAAATGGCGAATTAAACGTTACTTTTCTTCACAGAGAACTCTGACCTTTTGGGTTGGAACCGGCTTGAAAATAACTAAAATATACGATCAGTAGGTCAATCGCAAAACATTAACGAACCTAAACCAGTTCATTGATTACCATTCCTAAAAAGAAGAAAATATTGATTGATTCTTTTTTCCCTTTTTACTGTTACCCACCTCTTTGTGTGCATCTCTTCTTCAATCTTGCCTTTTTCTCACACATTTCTCAAGTGAAAAAGCAGCAGTGTCCTCTGCCTTATGGAGAGTGAAGTGAAAAGGCTTACAGCACCTGGTATTCCCAGGCGGTCTCCCATCCAAGTACTAACCAGGCCCTACTCTGCTTAGCTTCCGAGATCAGACGAGATCGGGCGCGATGAGAGGTATGGCCGTAAGCAAGTTTGTCTCCAACACATATTCCTTTAAAAGCTGTCAAAATTGCAGTCTTTTACAGTACATTTAGGACACCTTCATGTTTAAGAAATCTCATTTTATGTTCAAAGGGACCCCGATTTAAAAAAATGAAGCAGTTCTTTGAATGGTCAAGAGAGTAGGGTAAATGGCGAATTAAACGTTACTTTTCTTCACAGAGAACTCTGACCTTTTGGGTTGGAACCGGCTTGAAAATAACTAAAATATACGATCAGTAGGTCAATCGCAAAACATTAACGAATATAAACCAGTTCATTGATTACCATTCCAAAAAGAAGAAAATATTGATTGATTCTTTTTTCCCTTTTTACTGTTACCCACCTCTTTGTGTGCATCTCTTCTTCAATCTTGCCTTTTTCTCACACATTTCTCAAGTGAAAAAGCAGCAGTGTCCTCTGCCTTATGGAGAGAGAAGTGAAAAGGCTTACAGCACCTGGTATTCCCAGGCGGTCTCCCATCCAAGTACTAACCAGGCCCGACTCTGCTTAGCTTCCGAGATCAGACGAGATCGGGCGCGATGAGAGAGGTATGGCCGTAAGCAAGTTTGTCTCCAACACATATTCCTTTAAAAGCTGTCAAAAATTGCAGTCTTTTACAGTACATTTAGGACACGTTCATGTTTAAGAAATCTCATTTTATGTTCAAAGGGACCCCGATTTAAAAAAATGAAGCAGTTCTTTGAATGGTCAAGAGAGTAGGGTAAATGGCGAATTAAACGTTACTTTTCTTCACAGAGAACTCTGACCTTTTGGGTTGGAACCGGCTTGAAAATAACTAAAATATACGATCAGTAGGTCAATCGCAAAACATTAACGAACCTAAACCAGTTCATTGATTACCATTCCAAAAAGAAGAAAATATTGATTGATTCTTTTTTCCCTTTTTACTGTTACCCACCTCTTTGTGTGCATCTCTTCTTCAATCTTGCCTTTTTCTCACACATTTCTCAAGTGAAAAAGCAGCAGTGTCCTCTGCCTTATGGAGAGAGAAGTGAAAAGGCTTACAGCACCTGGTATTCCCAGGCTGTCTCCCATCCAAGTACTAACCAGGACCGACTCTGCTTAGCTTCCGAGATCAGACGAGATCTGGCACGATGAGAGAGGTATGGCCGTAAGCAATTTTGTCTCCAACACATATTCCTTTAAAAGCTGTCAAAAATGCAGTCTTTTACAGTACATTTAGGACACCTTCATGTTTAAGAAATCTCATTTTATGTTCAAAGGGACCCCGATTTAAAAAAATGAAGCAGTTCTTTGAATGGTCAAGAGAGTAGGGTAAATGGCGAATTAAACTTTACTTTTCTTCACAGAGAACTCTGACCTTTTGGGTTGGAACCGGCTTGAAAATAACTAAAATATACGATCAGTAGGTCAATCGCAAAACATTAACGAACCTAAACCAGTTCATTGATTACCATTCCAAAAAGAAGAAAATATTGATTGATTCTTTTTTCCCTTTTTACTGTTACCCACCTCTTTGTGCGCATCTCTTCTTCAATCTTGCCTTTTTCTCACACATTTCTCAAGTGAAAAAGCAGCAGTGTCCTCTGCCTTATGGAGAGAGAAGTGAAAAGGCTTACAGCACCTGGTATTCCCAGGCGGTCTCCCATCCAAGTACTAACCAGGCCCGACTCTGCTTAGCTTCCGAGATCAGACGAGATCAGGCACGATGAGAGAGGTATGGCCGTAAGCAATTTTGTGTCCAACACATATTCCTTTAAAAGCTGTCAAAATTGCAGTCTTTTACAGTACATTTCGGACACGTTCATGTTTAAGAAATCTCATTTTATGTTCAAAGGGACCCCGATTTAAAAAAATGAAGCAGTTCTTTGAATGGTCAAGAGAGTAGGGTAAATGGCGAATTAAACGTTACTTTTCTTCACAGAGAACTCTGACCTTTTGGGTTGGAACCGGCTTGAAAATAACTAAAATATACGATCAGTAGGTCAATCGCAAAACATTAACGAACCGAAACCAGTTCATTGATTACCATTCCAAAAAGAAGAAAATATTGATTGATTCTTTTTTCCCTTTTTACTGTTACCCACCTCTTTGTGTGCATCTCTTCTTCAATCTTGCCTTTTTCTCACACATTTCTCAAGTGAAAAAGCAGCAGTGTCCTCTGCCTTATGGAGAGAGAAGTGAAAAGGCTTACAGCACCTGGTATTCCCAGGCTGTCTCCCATCCAAGTACTAACCAGGACCGACTCTGCTTAGCTTCCGAGATCAGACGAGATCTGGCACGATGAGAGAGGTATGGCCGTAAGCAATTTTGTCTCCAACACATATTCCTTTAAAAGCTGTCAAAATTGCAGTCTTTTACAGTACATTTAGGACACCTTCATGTTTAAGAAATCTCATTTTATGTTCAAAGGGACCCCGATTTAAAAAAATGAAGCAGTTCTTTGAATGGTCAAGAGAGTAGGGTAAATGGCGAATTAAACTTTACTTTTCTTCACAGAGAACTCTGACCTTTTGGGTTGGAACCGGCTTGAAAATAACTAAAATATACGATCAGTAGGTCAATCGCAAAACATTAACGAACCTAAACCAGTTCATTGATTACCATTCCAAAAAGAAGAAAATATTGATTGATTCTTTTTTCCCTTTTTACTGTTACCCACCTCTTTGTGCGCATCTCTTCTTCAATCTTGCCTTTTTCTCACACATTTCTCAAGTGAAAAAGCAGCAGTGTCCTCTGCCTTATGGAGAGAGAAGTGAAAAGGCTTACAGCACCTGGTATTCCCAGGCGGTCTCCCATCCAAGTACTAATCAGGCCCGACTCTGCATAGCTTCCGAGATCAGACGAGATCGGGCGCGATGAGAGAGGTATGGCCGTAAGCAAGTTTGTCTCCAACACATATTCCTTTAAAAGCTGTCAAAAATTGCAGTCTTTTACAGTACATTTAGGACACGTTCATGTTTAAGAAATCTCATTTTATGTTCAAAGGGACCCCGATTTAAAAAAATGAAGCAGTTCTTTGAATGGTCAAGAGAGTAGGGTAAATGGCGAATTAAACGTTACTTTTCTTCACAGAGAACTCTGACCTTTTGGGTTGGAACCGGCTTGAAAATAACTAAAATATACGATCAGTAGGTCAATCGCAAAACATTAACGAACCGAAACCAGTTCATTGATTACCATTCCAAAAAGAAGAAAATATTGATTGATTCTTTTTTCCCTTTTTACTGTTACCCACCTCTTTGTGTGCATCTCTTCTTCAATCTTGCCTTTTTCTCACACATTTCTCAAGTGAAAAAGCAGCAGTGTCCTCTGCCTTATGGAGAGAGAAGTGAAAAGGCTTACAGCACCTGGTATTCCCAGGCGGTCTCCCATCCAAGTACTAACCAGGCCCGACTCTGCTTAGCTTCCGAGATCAGACGAGATCAGGCACGATGAGAGAGGTATGGCCGTAAGCAATTTTGTGTCCAACACATATTCCTTTAAAAGCTGTCAAAATTGCAGTCTTTTACAGTACATTTCGGACACCTTCATGTTTAAGAAATCTCATTTTATGTTCAAAGGGACCCCGATTTAAAAAAATTAAGCAGTTCTTTGAATGGTCAAGAGAGTAGGGTAAATGGCGAATTAAACGTTACTTTTCTTCACAGAGAACTCTGACCTTTTGGGTTGGAACCGGCTTGAAAATAACTAAAATATACGATCAGTAGGTCAATCGCAAAACATTAACGAACCGAAACCAGTTCATTGATTACCATTCCAAAAAGAAGAAAATATTGATTGATTCTTTTTTCCCTTTTTACTGTTACCCACCTCTTTGTGTGCATCTCTTCTTCAATCTTGCCTTTTTCTCACACATTTCTCAAGTGAAAAAGCAGCAGTGTCCTCTGCCTTATGGAGAGAGAAGTGAAAAGGCTTACAGCACCTGGTATTCCCAGGCGGTCTCCCATCCAAGTACTAATCAGGCCCGACTCTGCTTAGCTTCCGAGATCAGACAAGATCGGGCGCGATGAGAGAGGTATGGCCGTAAGCAAGTTTGTCTCCAACACATATTCCTTTAAAAGCTGTCAAAAATTGCAGTCTTTTACAGTACATTTAGGACACGTTCATGTTTAAGAAATCTCATTTTATGTTCAAAGGGACCCCGATTTAAAAAAATTAAGCAGTTCTTTGAATGGTCAAGAGAGTAGGGTAAATGGCGAATTAAACGTTACTTTTCTTCACAGAGAACTCTGACCTTTTGGGTTGGAACCGGCTTGAAAATAACTAAAATATACGATCAGTAGGTCAATCGCAAAACATTAACGAACCGAAACCAGTTCATTGATTACCATTCCAAAAAGAAGAAAATATTGATTGATTCTTTTTTCCCTTTTTACTGTTACCCACCTCTTTGTGTGCATCTCTTCTTCAATCTTGCCTTTTTCTCACACATTTCTCAAGTGAAAAAGCAGCAGTGTCCTCTGCCTTATGGAGAGAGAAGTGAAAAGGCTTACAGCACCTGGTATTCCCAGGCGGTCTCCCATCCAAGTACTAACCAGGCCCGACTCTGCTTAGCTTTCGAGATCAGACGAGATCGGGCACGATGAGAGAGGTATGGCCGTAAGCAATTTTGTCTCCAACACATATTCCTTTAAAAGCTGTCAAAATTGCAGTCTTTTACAGTACATTTCGGACACCTTCATGTTTAAGAAATCTCATTTTATGTTCAAAGGGACCCCGATTTAAAAAAATTAAGCAGTTCTTTGAATGGTCAAGAGAGTAGGGTAAATGGCGAATTAAACGTTACTTTTCTTCACAGAGAACTCTGACCTTTTGGGTTGGAACCGGCTTGAAAATAACTAAAATATACGATCAGTAGGTCAATCGCAAAACATTAACGAACCGAAACCAGTTCATTGATTACCATTCCAAAAAGAAGAAAATATTGATTGATTCTTTTTTCCCTTTTTACTGTTACCCACCTCTTTGTGTGCATCTCTTCTTCAATCTTGCCTTTTTCTCACACATTTCTCAAGTGAAAAAGCAGCAGTGTCCTCTGCCTTATGGAGAGAGAAGTGAAAAGGCTTACAGCACCTGGTATTCCCAGGCGGTCTCCCATCCAAGTACTAACCAGGCCCGACTCTGCTTAGCTTTCGAGATCAGACGAGATCGGGCACGATGAGAGAGGTATGGCCGTAAGCAATTTTGTCTCCAACACATATTCCTTTAAAAGCTGTCAAAATTGCAGTCTTTTACAGTACATTTCGGACACCTTCATGTTTAAGAAATCTCATTTTATGTTCAAAGGGACCCCGATTTAAAAAAATTAAGCAGTTCTTTGAATGGTCAAGAGAGTAGGGTAAATGGCGAATTAAACGTTACTTTTCTTCACAGAGAACTCTGACCTTTTGGGTTGGAACCGGCTTGAAAATAACTAAAATATACGATCAGTAGGTCAATCGCAAAACATTAACGAACCGAAACCAGTTCATTGATTACCATTCCAAAAAGAAGAAAATATTGATTGATTCTTTTTTCCCTTTTTACTGTTACCCACCTCTTTGTGTGCATCTCTTCTTCAATCTTGCCTTTTTCTCACACATTTCTCAAGTGAAAAAGCAGCAGTGTCCTCTGCCTTATGGAGAGAGAAGTGAAAAGGCTTACAGCACCTGGTATTCCCAGGCGGTCTCCCATCCAAGTACTAACCAGGCCCGACTCTGCTTAGCTTCCGAGATCAGACGAAATCGGGCACGATGAGAGAGGTATGGCCGTAAGCAATTTTGTCTCCAACACATATTCCTTTAAAAGCTGTCAAAATTGCAGTCTTTTACAGTACATTTCGGACACCTTCATGTTTAAGAAATCTCATTTTATGTTCAAAGGGACCCCGATTTAAAAAAATTAAGCAGTTCTTTGAATGGTCAAGAGAGTAGGGTAAATGGCGAATTAAACGTTACTTTTCTTCACAGAGAACTCTGACCTTTTGGGTTGGAACCGGCTTGAAAATAACTAAAATATACGATCAGTAGGTCAATCGCAAAACATTAACGAACCGAAACCAGTTCATTGATTACCATTCCAAAAAGAAGAAAATATTGATTGATTCTTTTTTCCCTTTTTACTGTTACCCACCTCTTTGTGCGCATCTCTTCTTCAATCTTGCCTTTTTCTCACACATTTCTCAAGTGAAAAAGCAGCAGTGTCCTCTGCCTTATGGAGAGAGAAGTGAAAAGGCTTACAGTACCTGGTATTCCCAGGCGGTCTCCCATCCAAGTACTAATCAGGCCCGACTCTGCTTAGCTTCCGAGATCAGACAAGATCGGGCGCGATGAGAGAGGTATGGCCGTAAGCAAGTTTGTCTCCAACACATATTCCTTTAAAAGCTGTCAAAAATTGCAGTCTTTTACAGTACATTTAGGACACGTTCATGTTTAAGAAATCTCATTTTATGTTCAAAGGGACCCCGATTTAAAAAAATTAAGCAGTTCTTTGAATGGTCAAGAGAGTAGGGTAAATGGCGAATTAAACGTTACTTTTCTTCACAGAGAACTCTGACCTTTTGGGTTGGAACCGGCTTGAAAATAACTAAAATATACGATCAGTAGGTCAATCGCAAAACATTAACGAACCGAAACCAGTTCATTGATTACCATTCCAAAAAGAAGAAAATATTGATTGATTCTTTTTTCCCTTTTTACTGTTACCCACCTCTTTGTGTGCATCTCTTCTTCAATCTTGCCTTTTTCTCACACATTTCTCAAGTGAAAAAGCAGCAGTGTCCTCTGCCTTATGGAGAGAGAAGTGAAAAGGCTTACAGCACCTGGTATTCCCAGGCGGTCTCCCATCCAAGTACTAACCAGGCCCGACTCTGCTTAGCTTTCGAGATCAGACGAGATCGGGCACGATGAGAGGTATGGCCGTAAGCAATTTTATCTCCAACACATATTCCTTTAAAAGCTGTCAAAATTGCAGTCTTTTACAGTACATTTCGGACACCTTCATGTTTAAGAAATCTCATTTTATGTTCAAAGGGACCCCGATTTAAAAAAATTAAGCAGTTCTTTGAATGGTCAAGAGAGTAGGGTAAATGGCGAATTAAACGTTACTTTTCTTCACAGAGAACTCTGACCTTTTGGGTTGGAACCGGCTTGAAAATAACTAAAATATACGATCAGTAGGTCAATCGCAAAACATTAACGAACCGAAACCAGTTCATTGATTACCATTCCAAAAAGAAGAAAATATTGATTGATTCTTTTTTCCCTTTTTACTGTTACCCACCTCTTTGTGTGCATCTCTTCTTCAATCTTGCCTTTTTCTCACACATTTCTCAAGTGAAAAAGCAGCAGTGTCCTCTGCCTTATGGAGAGTGAAGTGAAAAGGCTTACAGCACCTGGTATTCCCAGGCGGTCTGCCATCCAAGTACTAACCAGGCCCTACTCTGCTTAGCTTTCGAGATCAGACGAGATCGGGCGCGATGAGAGGTATGGCCGTAAGCAAGTTTGTCTCCAACACATATTCCTTTAAAAGCTGTCAAAAATTGCAGTCTTTTACAGTACATTTAGGACACGTTCATGTTTAAGAAATCTCATTTTATGTTCAAAGGGACCCCGATTTAAAAAAATGAAGCACTTCTTTGAATGGTCAAGAGAGTAGGGTAAATGGCGAATTAAACGTTACTTTTCTTCACAGAGAACTCTGACCTTTTGGGTTGGAACCGGCTTGAAAATAACTAAAATATACGATCAGTAGGTCAATCGCAAAACATTAACGAACCGAAACCAGTTCATTGATTACCATTCCAAAAAGAAGAAAATATTGATTGATTCTTTTTTCCCTTTTTACTGTTACCCACCTCTTTGTGCGCATCTCTTCTTCAATCTTGCCTTTTTCTCACACATTTCTCAAGTGAAAAAGCAGCAGTGTCCTCTGCCTTATGGAGAGAGAAGTGAAAAGGCTTACAGTACCTGGTATTCCCAGGCGGTCTCCCATCCAAGTACTAATCAGGCCCGACTCTGCTTAGCTTCCGAGATCAGACAAGATCGGGCGCGATGAGAGAGGTATGGCCGTAAGCAAGTTTGTCTCCAACACATATTCCTTTAAAAGCTGTCAAAAATTGCAGTCTTTTACAGTACATTTAGGACACGTTCATGTTTAAGAAATCTCATTTTATGTTCAAAGGGACCCCGATTTAAAAAAATTAAGCAGTTCTTTGAATGGTCAAGAGAGTAGGGTAAATGGCGAATTAAACGTTACTTTTCTTCACAGAGAACTCTGACCTTTTGGGTTGGAACCGGCTTGAAAATAACTAAAATATACGATCAGTAGGTCAATCGCAAAACATTAACGAACCGAAACCAGTTCATTGATTACCATTCCAAAAAGAAGAAAATATTGATTGATTCTTTTTTCCCTTTTTACTGTTACCCACCTCTTTGTGTGCATCTCTTCTTCAATCTTGCCTTTTTCTCACACATTTCTCAAGTGAAAAAGCAGCAGTGTCCTCTGCCTTATGGAGAGAGAAGTGAAAAGGCTTACAGCACCTGGTATTCCCAGGCGGTCTCCCATCCAAGTACTAACCAGGCCCGACTCTGCTTAGCTTTCGAGATCAGACGAGATCGGGCACGATGAGAGGTATGGCCGTAAGCAATTTTATCTCCAACACATATTCCTTTAAAAGCTGTCAAAATTGCAGTCTTTTACAGTACATTTCGGACACCTTCATGTTTAAGAAATCTCATTTTATGTTCAAAGGGACCCCGATTTAAAAAAATTAAGCAGTTCTTTGAATGGTCAAGAGAGTAGGGTAAATGGCGAATTAAACGTTACTTTTCTTCACAGAGAACTCTGACCTTTTGGGTTGGAACCGGCTTGAAAATAACTAAAATATACGATCAGTAGGTCAATCGCAAAACATTAACGAACCGAAACCAGTTCATTGATTACCATTCCAAAAAGAAGAAAATATTGATTGATTCTTTTTTCCCTTTTTACTGTTACCCACCTCTTTGTGTGCATCTCTTCTTCAATCTTGCCTTTTTCTCACACATTTCTCAAGTGAAAAAGCAGCAGTGTCCTCTGCCTTATGGAGAGTGAAGTGAAAAGGCTTACAGCACCTGGTATTCCCAGGCGGTCTGCCATCCAAGTACTAACCAGGCCCTACTCTGCTTAGCTTTCGAGATCAGACGAGATCGGGCGCGATGAGAGGTATGGCCGTAAGCAAGTTTGTCTCCAACACATATTCCTTTAAAAGCTGTCAAAAATTGCAGTCTTTTACAGTACATTTAGGACACGTTCATGTT